>CP092876.1:5145937-5223245 GCA_030710605.1 Cordylochernes scorpioides | reverse complement strand
AAAGTTATATTTCCTTTAGTTTTGTCCATGAGTGTATATATATATTATCTTTGGATGGGACTTACTTATATGGGAATACTAGCGGATGTACCCGGCTTCGCCCAGGTTTTTCTCGAGGGAATGTTTGTAGTCTAGTAATAAGAAAATATACTACACCTAAAAACTATCAGAGAAAAGAGAAACCACGGAAGGTGAACAAAAAAATGCTTACAATGGATGTTATGTTTACGATATCAAGTTAAATAAAAACAAAGATAAAATTTGCATATGTTGGTCACTATAAATTTGTATATTTGTTAGGCGAAATTAGAAACACGATAAAACAATTGGGTATTTAAAAACAAATGTAGAAATAAAAGTTGAAGTATAATAAACAATGTTAAAGATTAGTTTTAATTATTAATCAAGATTGTGTGTGAATATGTGAGAAAGATGTAATATCGTTGTTGTTTTCTTGGCCGACTGTTTTACATATGGTGTTATCTTAAAATTGCTTGTTTTGAATATTTTTTTAGATTGAGATTATTAGCTAGTATGTAAAAAAAATTAACTCTGTTGAAATTTAATTTTGTATTTATATATAAATAAAATTAACTCTGTTAATTTTTTTTTTGTATTTAATCGATAACAGCGAAGTTACGCATGTTAATGTTAGGAAATATATTTTGATGTTAAGTAAAACCTGCTCCATCTCGTTTTACATAAATGTTGAAAATTTGGTTGAAATTTATGCATTGTAACGAAAGTTTTTAGTGATGTCCACTTATGAAATTTCCATTTTATTAATATAGATATATGTAGAGATAATTGTCTTAATAAAGGCTCTGTGTATATATCATTTGTATTACCATTTTTAAATGTAAAATAAAGTTAACTTTGACTCCTTTCCTTTACTTTTTTCAAATAACGAGGCAAAGGAATGTGCATCTTTAAAAAGCCTTGTGTATTTGTGTATTCACAAAATTTTCAATTTATCGTAAAAAAAGAACGAACATCTAGGGGGAAAAAAAACTTGAAAAGTTTTCAACATAGAATCTTCTTAACATCTAATCCCCCCAAACATTTCTAACTTTTAATCACAGTGGAGAGGTAAAAAAATATATAAATAAATAAAAACAGTAAAAACTTTTCCAAGTTTACAACATTATCTAAAAAAAAACTTTCCATTTTTTGATCCAGGAGACTTTATGAAAAGATTTTTTACCGAAGTAGAACCTCTTCTCTAAAGAGTATGTGACCATTCAGCATAGCATCATCAGTCTTAAGAAAGGAAAAATAGAAGGAACATTCGAGATATGGCTATACTGAAGATATCCTGGAGCTAAGTTAAAATTACCAAACATCAAGGTCTTGTAGCAAATAAGGAACGGCAAATATGAACTCATCCACAAACAAAATTTAAGAGAAAAAATGTCAATATTTGGGTCATGTACACGCTT
This sequence comes from Cordylochernes scorpioides, assembly GCA_030710605.1. NCBI lineage: Eukaryota > Metazoa > Arthropoda > Arachnida > Pseudoscorpiones > Chernetidae > Cordylochernes > Cordylochernes scorpioides. Next base: position 5,221,806 of record CP092876.1, on the reverse strand, counting down.
GTTCGGCGGTACAACTACTACAATAGGAAGGATACAGAGAAGATTAGCATGGCCCCTGTGATACCAGTTCGGCGGTACAACTACTACAATAGGAAGGATACAGAGAAGATTAGCATGGCCCCTGTGATACCAGTTCAGCGGTACAACTACTACAATAGAACCGATACAGAGAAGATTAGCATGGCCCCTGTGATACCAGTTCGGCGGTACAACTACTACAATAGGAACGATACAGAGAAGATTAGCATGGCCCCTGTGATACCATTTCGGCGGTACAACTACTACAATAGAACCGATACAGAGAAGATTAGCATGGCCCCTGTGATACCAGTTCGGCGGTACAACTATTACAATAGGAACAGAGAAGATTAGCATGGCCCCTGTGATACCAGTTCGGCGGTACAACTACTACAATAGGAACAGAGAAGATTAGCATGGCCCCTGTGATACCAGTTCGGCGGTACAACTACTACAATAGGAACAGAGAAGATTAGCATGGCCCCTGTGATACCAGTTCGGCGGTACAACTACTACAATAGGAACAGAGAAGATTAGCATGGCCCCTGTGATACCAGTTCGGCGGTACAACTACTACAATAGGAAGGATACAGAGAAGATTAGCATGGCCCCTGTGATACCAGTTCGGCGGTACAACTACTACAATAGAACCGATACAGAGAAGATTAGCATGGCCCCTGTGATACCAGTTCGGCGGTACAACTACTACAATAGAACCGATACAGAGAAGATTAGCATGGACCCTGTGATACCAATTGTGACGGTCATTTCAAAAGTTGATCGCTTTTTACAAGTAGCTGCTTGAAGTAGTGACTTTCGTTGATTATTTCTGTCATATACAAGACGATCAAAAGGGAGCTGGGGGCCGGGCTATGACAGCTGGGACGAGGCTAACAGAGAAGATTAGCATGGCCCCTGCGCAAGGATGACACGAAAAATCGTGAAGCGTTCCATATATTTTTTGATGGTGATTGATCATCGTGAGGATATCGTTGAAAGCCGGCAATAAGAGAGGAGTATATGTATAAGTCTTGTTACTTTGGGGACTTTGTGTGTATATTTGGGTCATGTGGTGAGAAATAACAAATTCCAGCTATTGAAAGTAATATTTCGAGAGAAAAGGGAGGAAAACACACATACTACATGGATGGCACAATCTACCAACAGTACAACTCACGTAACACAACATTACAGGGATGGAATTCAAAGTCGCACAGACCTCGGTATATTACAAGATGAACGGAAAAAAAAACGAACAAGAAAATTACAATAAACTACAAGAATATTGTTTCTTGTTGTTCTTGTTGAAAAATATATAAAAACATATTTTCTCCATTACTAAAGGAAATTTTCAGAAATATTATTTTTGGCTTAGAATCATTTTGATCGCGAGAAGCCACGAGGGACAAACAAAGGTGACACAGTCAGGTGCTAGAAATGCGGTAATTTCTTGTGGGGAAGAATGTTCCTCAAAACTGGTTTTTAGCCTCGTCCCAGCTGTCATAGCCTTGCCCCCAGCTTTCTTTGGTGGGTGGTATCGTCTTGTATATGACAAGAGAAAATAATCAACGAAAATCACTAATTCAAAATCACTACTTGTAAAAAGCGACCAACTTTTGAAAAGATCATCACAACTGTTCAATCCAAACATATTTTTCTCAAACTGGCCTCATCTCAACAAGGTAACCAGTGGTGGCCTCTAAAATTGATTCCCCACATTCCTCATGTTCCTCAACGGCCATTTTAAAAACTATTCATATTGGTTGCTGGTGAATTTCAACAAGTATTAAAATAACAACATTTTCACTCTATTTATACTCATAGACAAAACATAAGGAAGTGGAAAGTCTTTGATGTGGTCGGTCATCTATTTAGTATTATTATTATTATTATTTATTTTATTTTTTGATGGAGACAGAGGTTGTTTACACTTGGTTATCTCGTGTGTCTTCAATAAAGGTCACTGTAATATCTTTCAGAGTTATACTATAAATCCCGATATACATGTTAAAAGGTACAACTTCCTTAAGTTTTGTCTCCATGAGTGTAACTATGAAGCTTTCGGAGCACAAGTCTTATTCTTCAGAATACAATTGTACAATTGGAGTGCAACTCGAAGCATTTTTTTTAAAATTCTCTTTTCCTAAAAAAAAAATTGTTTTCCCCCAAGTGTGTATCAACTTTCTCCCGTACAAATCAAAATATTCCTTTTTATTTAATTAACCACGCTTTCAAAACCACATCCCATGTAACTTTTTAAAAAATAACTAAAGGGAGAACGGAAAAAAAATCGAGATAGAAAGTCTTCGAGGCTTTTTCAGGGAATCCTGTACTTTCTTATATGGGGTTTGGGAGAGGAATTAATCTATCGTCTTTACAGGGTCAGCAGGTACTTCTAAGCTGGTGGGTGCATTACCCTCAAATCTTCTCTTTAGTGTTAATCCTGACCTCCACACCTGGCCGAGTGTCCCAGAAGTAACCTTCTTGGCTCTACATTCTTCTACATTCTTTTAAGATTCTAGATTCTTCTAGACTCTAAATTCTTCTACGTTTTCTTCGTAGATCGCGAAATACATGGTGTCGCTGGACACCCGCTGGCGATCTTCCATAAAACTCTGCAGCGGTAGCTCCATGTACATAGTTGTTTATATTTATTTAAAATAAGGCTTATTTTGGATTAAAAAAAGTTTTATTTATCCAATATTTAATCCAAAATAAGCTTTATTTTAAATATTTATATCATGGATTGCTCTATATTCAGAATGGTTGTATATATAACAAATTAGGTATATATAAATTGAAAGGATTTAAAAGCACGAATGTTTCTTTTATACAAAATACAAACTTCTACTGCCCTTATTGCGATGAAAAAATTATATTGGGAGGGCTTGGCTCATCAGTGATGAACCCTCCCAGCGGTTTCGCCAATTTAATCCACCAGACCGCTTCTCAGAGCTCTAATACTGTATTGGACGCTTCTGCTTATATACGCAGCACTGAAGGATGGAATCTCAGAAATGGTTTTCAAGAAAACTATGGACATAAGCTTATAGGACAGTAGAATTACATTCAAATATTTGCATCGAGCAATGCTCTTCCGCAAACAATAAAGACAAGGCCAGTTAGGCATAAATTAACACAAAGCAATAACGCGCCATCTATACATATAAATTGATTAGGTATATCCTGACAACTATAATAAGCGTTTTTTTTTTTTTACATGGCAGAGCGCTATCTAGTGGAACAGAAATCAACTAAACATTGATTTAGCATGTTCCCCTTGATATCTAATATATATATATATATAGTTGTATATATATATATCAAATTAATATATTTTAAAATAATAGCGTAGTACTATGCATTTTGGGGCATGTAATTGACAAAAAGATTTCAATAAAATTATATTAATTGTCATAAAATTGTCTAAATTCTTCTGTTGCTTTGTGTGTCTATTTGTCCCACCAATATTGGCCTTGCCGCTGCCGACCGCTCATCCGGGAGGCCTTCTACACCATCCAGCCGGGGCCACCCAACATGCTCGTCGGACAAGAGATAGATAGTGACGCTCTCTCCACATTCTTTCCAAGACATCCAAGTTTGTCACTTAGCCTTGATCTTTTTAAACTTTAGTTTTTACTCCTTACTTAATGATAGGAGAACTAACAATATAAAATGATTTTTAAAATCTCACATTTTTTTTTTTAATACAGTGGATGATTCGATGCCCAAGAGACCAAAAAAAAAAAAAGAATTATCCGAAAATTTGATTTAAAAACGTTTTGAATAAAAGAAACTTAAGTCTAGGGACCACTCTTTCTCTTTCTTGTTTTTTTTTCTTTTTCTTCTGTCTATATCGTTATTTCCTTTGTCTCACTGCTTTGTTCTTATGCATACCTCTGGTGAATCCTGTATAGGGTCAGTGACCCTAAATAAAGGCTTTTTTGTTGTTGTAAGTCTAGGGACCAAGATAAATATTTAAATTGAAGATGTTTAAATTATCCAAGTTCTACTGTATTCAGCTGTAAATTACTCTGTGTGATCCACACCCGATCTCTCTTCTTTTTTTTTTTTTTTTTTGGATTTGACTGTTGAAAATTTTGCTCGAAAACTTGCAACACTTCAAAATAAAGACTTCTTTACCCCCCCCCCCCTCCTACAAAAAAAAAAAACTAGTCTTCCTTAATAATAATAATAAAAAAAAACTCACAATATTATTTTCACATTTTGATCCGAACATCTTCCTCAGTTTGATGACAGCTTCCTGACACATCGCTACAATGCGGTACATATACTAAAATTGGAACGATACAGAGAAGATTAGCATGGCCCCTGCGCAAGGATGACACGCAAAATCGTGAAGCGTTCCATACAATGCGACATTAAATTTGGCTAGAGCTTATAAAGGACAGGTGTGGAATTATTTAATGACACCAATGCAATATACTAGATTTCTAAGAAATAAAAACATAAAGCTTCCACGGCCCTGGAGGCTTTTTTTTATTTTAATATTAAATCAAGGTATTATTTTATCGAATACTAGATTTATCTTGGTAAACAAAGATCTAAGCTTCACTCACATGGGCAAAACTTGAGGAAGTAGAAATACTTTGATGTCGCTATTCGTCTTTTTTTTTTTTGGAAACTACCCCAAAGGACAGTAGCAAATATTCACATTCCGTTTGGCCAGTTGTTCTAAGTTGACAATATGGACGATCATTTGTGATTATTATAACCATTGGAAGTTAGTTACAACCTCAGGAAGCTACATACACAAAGACTACAAAACCACACTTAAGAAAAAAAGCCCATCTTACTACCAATTTTGTATTTAAAAAGTTCCATTTGTATTTTTGTTAGTTGCTTTTTTTTTGTGTGTGTGTATGATCTCCATCCCAAATTCCGTTGTTTTTTTTCATCCCTTGTGCAAAGATTACACAAATTCCACGAGTCCATGCTCCTCAAGCTGTCTGATAATAAGCAGCAGCCTCTCCCATTCCACGTTTATAATATTCCAAATTCGACAAGGTTTATGCAACTAGGAATACTTTCCTATTTACATATATATTTACATATCTATATGGGTAAATCTCTCTCTCTCTCTCGCGTCAACTATTATTATTTCCTCTAATTTAATAAAGAAACACGCCTATTATATATTTAAAAAAAAACGAACGTTGAAAAATAAAGGCATTAAAAAAAAAACATAAATAGATGTCAATTTCCCAATATAGCAAGTATAGATTTTTAAACACAAAACGAGAGAGAAGGAGGATAAAATATTATATATATATAAATAGATAAATAAATAAATGTATAAAAGATGGGAAGAAGTGGTGCGGCACCGCTGCAGCAGTTCGATAATCTATTGATCGATTGGTACATTTTTCATCGGAGTGGCTTTTTTATATTTGTTTATTCGGGGGTTGGCTGCTGCTGCTTGCTTCGCTCAGCGAGGGAAAAATGGAAGAGAGGGATGTTAACGTAAATAGATACATACTGTCGATTTTTATACAAACTTGGGATCGAATCCTGTATTGAATACTTTTTTTACAACTGAAAAAAATATTTCAATAACCCTTTGACACTCTCACTAAAATCCAACCCTACCAAGGAATTCAAGTAATCGAAAAAGAATCGTGTGTACCCATCCTACCAATGTAAACTGCTAGTGTAGAAATGGAGTGATACATCTCTCTTATAAATAAATTCACACAACTTGATTTGTTTTCTCTAATTGAGAATGATCCAAGAGAGGGGGGTAAAAAAAAAGGGAATTGAAAGTTTAATTTAAAAAAAAAGGAAAAGATTTACCAAAATCAGATGAGTCATTGTGAGATTGCAAGTATTTTTACTAATGTGGGACAAAACTTATAAGAAAGTTCTTACCTTTATACATGTATATCAGTATTCAGACTATAACTCTTGAAAGATATTACAGTGATATTTATTTGAAGACATACGAGATAACCAAGTGTGAAGAACTCCTGTCTCAAAAAAAAAAAAAAAAAAAACAGACGACCAGCAACATCAGACTTTTTACTTCTTTAAGTTTTGTATGAATATATTTCTTCCTTGGTGTCTTCCACCGCAGGAAAGACTTCACTAACTGAATAGATAAACCAAGACAACCAAGATATCTTAGCACCAGATTATGGCTATGGATTGATTATCGTGAAGGATCCAGATTGAGGAGGTATATCTATCTAAGGACTGATTCACCTCAAATAATTTTAATATAAAACCAATTTTTTTGAGTAAAAAAAGCTATCATATCTTAGAATATACAAGTACATTATCCACAATTCAAACCTTGTTTAGTTAGCATTTAAGCAAGACACCTTTTTCTCTTTCCTGCTAGTATTAAAACCCTCTTCAATTGTGTAACCTTTTTTGCATATCGTCCAAAAAAAAAAAAAAAAAAAAAAAAAACACCGAAGTGATTGACACTGATAACCAATAGCTATATATAAGATTGTTCAAAATGTTCGTAAACATATTATGATTTTTTAATAATAAGGCTTATTTTGGATTTAAAATGTTTTATTAATCCAATATTTCGATGAACCAATCGTCCATCTTTTACGAGGTTTTTGTTATGAAGCACACAGCATCGAAATATTGGATATATGTTTTAAATCCAAAAATAAGCCTTCTTTTAACTATATTCATATTATTCTCTATATTCAGAATATGATGATACCCAGAACAGCAGCTTTACACACCCAAGATAGTGGACATTGCGACTGCTGTGATAGAGATGTATGGAGACATCTGAGACCCTTCTTTGGACACGACAACAACAACAGAATATGATGATACCCAGAACAGTAGCTTTACACACCCAAGATAGTGGACATTGCGACTGCTGTGATAGAGATGTATGGAGACATCTGAGACCCTTCTTTGGACACGACAACAACAACAGAATATTATGATACCCAGAACAGTAGCTTTACACACCCAAGATAGTGGACATTGCGACTGCTGTGATAGAGATGTATGGAGACATCTGAGACCCTTCTTTGGACACGACAACAACAATAGAATGTGATGATACCCAGAACAGTAGCTTTACACACCCAAGATAGTGGACATTGCTGCTGCTGTGATAGAGATGTATGGAGACATCTGAGACTCTTCTTTGGACACGACAACAACAACAGAATATGATGATACCCAGCAGCTTTACACACCCAAGATAGTGGACATTGCTGCTGCTGTGATAGAGATGTATGGAGACATCTGAGACTCTTCTTTGGACACGACAACAACAACAACAGAATATTATGATACCCAGCAGCTTTACACACCCAAGATAGTGGACATTGCTGCTGCTGTGATAGAGATGTATGGAGACATCTGAGACTCTTCTTTGGACACGACAACAACAACAACAGAATATTATGATACCCAGCAGCTTTACACACCCAAGATAGTGGACATTGCTGCTGCTGTGATAGAGATGTATAGAGACATCTGAGACTCTTCTTTGGACACGACAACAACAACAACAGAATATTATGATACCCAGCAGCTTTACACACCCAAGATAGTGGACATTGCTGCTGCTGTGATAGAGATGTATGGAGACATCTGAGACTCTTCTTTGGACACGACAACAACAACAACAGAATATTATGATTTATATTTTGTAAGTGATTACGAACTTTTGGGGGACAACTTTGTAATTCTTAAACTTAACCCACCTGCTAATTGGCCACCCTTGATTAATAACATCAGTGATTAAATCATTCTTCTATAAGAAATCTGTTATAATTTTTCCAAGGTTATCAATATTACCAAGGTTGTCTCAAAAGTTCGTAAACACTTGCAAAATATAAATCATAATCATAATATGTTTATAAAATTTTTGGAGCAACCTTAGAAAAGTTGGGAATTTAACATAGTGCAACAGCGCTGCGGAGAAAAAACAAAAAAAAAAACAGAAATAAAAAAAACAACAACAAACGATCATAATCAGAAGACAAATCGTTTAATAAATAAAAAAAAAACATTTTTTTTTTTAAAATCTAAACTAAAAGGGGGGGGGGGGGGGGGGGGGGGAAGAGGGTAATAAAATAGATATAAAGAGAAAGAGAAGAAAAACATTAAAAAGTTCACGTCCAAATCATGGAGAAGTGACATTCCTTTTTGGAGTAAAAGTGGAGAGAAGGAACTCAAGAAAATAGTTTGTGCTGTCACAGGAAAGAGAAGAGAAAAAAAGTAAAAAAAAAAAAAACTGAAGAACGTTTTCTAAACGAGGCTCTACCACCACCGCGCTTCTGTCAGTTAGTTTGGAACAGTTCCAGCCGAGCTCCGCCTCCCAAAAGGGATTAGTCCGTTGGATGAGACCCGCAAGAAATCCGACAGGGAGGGGAGGAAAACATGAGGGGGATGGGGATAAAACTTTGATGTTAAGACTGCTTCTTTCACTTGGAGAAGGGTAGTCTTCCGACTTAAGCGTTTTCTGTTTTAAAATAGATTTTTATAGTGGATGCCAAGAGAGAGCGTTTTTTTTTTTTGTTTTTTTTTTTATGACGTAGAGGTTGGGTAGGTTGATAGATTGAAGAGGTTTGGCCTTTTTATTATATAAACAAATGGGTTGAGAGAGAGGAAGCTTCGATAAAAATATCTTGGAGTAGAAAAAAACGTTTTTAATATTAAAACTGTTGGTAAAACACTTTGCTCTCTATCGATAGTGTATTGGGTTATAAAAGAAAGGATTTAAAAAAATCTACCTTTTTTGTTTTGAATATAATAGTGGTGTTCCTAAAATTTTTCCTGTGCCAAAGGAATGCTAATGTACATTCAAATATATTAATATTGTGTCAGAGTTAAGAAGAAACTAATAATAAAACGATCATATAATTTTTCTTTGAAAAAATTTCAGAAAGAGATCAAAATATATTTGCATATATACATTACATTTTAAGCTAGTAATATGTAAACACACAAACGAAAGCATTTTAATATTATATTTTGAAAATATTTTATAGCATTTTACGATGAGCTTTATTCAAATAATTTTTTTTTTCTCTAAAAATATCTCAATCAATAAGATCCGACCTTCATATAAAAAAGAGCCAACATCTTAGAAAGAAAAATAAACTGGGTTTTTATTGCATGATATTTCGATTATCAGAACGTTTGTCTTTTTCAGAAGCTTCAAGAAGCTTTAATATAGATCAAGTTTGTCCAAATATGTGTTTAACCTAATCTTCATTTAAAGAATAAACTGCCTTTTTATTGCATGTGATAATTCGACGATCAGAAGGTTCGTCTTTTTCAGACATATATATTTATATAGGCATAGGGCGCCTCTCTCGTCAAAATAGATGTCAAAACTAGACGCCATCTATTGACCGTCGCCGTAAACTAGCGGCCTCAGGTCGGTAACAAAGCCACAACACCAGCTTTGGCAAACTGAGAAGCGCGACCTAGAGAACATGGTTTCAGGCTAATGGCCCTCGTCAGTCTAGGGCGGACTTTATTCCATGAGATCCACACGGGATCTAATGGAATCCTCACAATCTACCAAAGAGGTGTTTATATGGCAAAGTGGCTAGGCCATATCTATGGACATAATTCCTACCGGCAAAATTTCCAGGTATATATATAATTTTTTTGTTCCTTTATTTTTTCACATCAGTGTATTTATACAACAACAACAACAAAAGCCTTTATTGAGGACCTCTCGTCCTATAAAGGATTCACCAGTTTACAGAGTACAGTGTATTTATCTTATGTTCAAGGTTCTTTTTTTTTTTCATTAAACGCGCGTGTATATTCATTTCGCCAGATATCAACTAATATGCAAACCAACGCTAGTTCTATATACAGTTACGAGCGTCATTCTTCATCTCCTAATCAACTCTGTCACCGTTTGCTTTTTTTTTTGGAATGGCGCCCTCCTATTGGTTGGCTACGATCACGCCACCTTTGCCCCCCCCCCCCCCCCCCCCCCCACTCGCTTTTTCGTTTTTGTAACTATTGTGTTGGAGCGGGTCGCTCCTTAAATAAATGCATATATTAGTTAATAACTAAATGGAATCCTCTTTTTCTTTTTCCCAGTATGAGACGCCTACGGAAGCCAACAGTACATAGACAGATAAAGCACATAGGCTATAGTTATTAACTAATATATGCATATATTTAAGGCGTCAATTTATAATTGTAACAAATAGTATTTGAATCAAAACATTCAATCGGGTAAAACACGGGCGTTGCCCGGGTCATTCGGCTAGTTTCCCCATATACAGGGTGATCCAAAAGTCCCGCACAACTTTAAAAATTAATAACTCCGCGAATATTTGCGCTAGAGCAATGCGGTAAACACCATTGTGTTCAGGATGCAATGGGATTTTTTATGGCAAATAATGAAATTTTCGAAATTGATTTTAGTTACAACTTTATTCGCTAGATGGCGCTCCACCAGAATCAGAGATTCAGCGGCCAAATTGTTTGATAAATTGAAAAATATAACTGATCGACACGTATTTTTCCTTTTTGAATACCAGGAAAGAACCCTAATAATATCAAATAACAAATTAATAAAACACCACTTCGCCAAAAGTATGAAGAATTGGTTAACGATTTTCAAATACAATCAGAGATATGTAAAATAGGTAAATGCAAATTAAACATGTAGCAAAAAGAAAATTGATATTTCAGATACGGTTTGTTTCCGAAGATAATAAATTTCTAATATTTTTAATTCAACTCTCACTCAGTATTGATTATATTTATTTTAATTCATCTGAAAAATATGTATCTATCTCTGATAATTTATTTCACTCTGGAATGCCGTTGTTGTTGTCGTGTCCAATAAAGAACCTCAGATGTATCCATGTATCTCCATCAAAGCAGCAGCATCTTGTGTGTATAAAGCAGCTGCTCTGGGTCTATGTCTAATTTTTGCAAGGCTGCGGCCATTGCTGGCTATGAGAATATGTGGGTAGGTGTAAGTTCCACACCAGGACAATTGTTGCATGCCCTATAGGTTCTTGTGCCATCTGGATGTATTGTCATTCCTTTATAGTGTTTTGTTCTAAGTCTTGTTATAGTTTTTGTCATTTTTCTCTCAGAGTTTATTTCGCATTTTGATCTTTTCTTATTTTTTTTTGTTTAATTATCTTGTATATTGACAATGAAATTAGCGTCAAATAATGACATTTGTTCTTTCCTTTGTCTCAACTTTCTGGCTTCCTATGCCAATTCGAATGCCATTTCATTAACCCTGATCCCAGCATGGGCAGGGATTCAATGTAGAATGCAGTTATTCTCCAATGGTTCCAGTTGGGTAAGTAGCGAGTGTATTTTCTGTGTGATTTTAGTATTGCTCTTCTGAATTGCTTCTAGAGCGGATATGGAGTCGCTGTATATTAAAATTCCTTCTGCTTGATGCAGGGATGGTTGGTTAAGGCATACATCAAGGGCTTTCCAGAATGCTGTCAGTTCACAAGTGAAGTTTGACGAAATCTGTCCTGCTCCTTCTTTGATTTTGATGTTTGTTCCATCTTGCAGTATTATGTTGATTCCGGCCCCTCCATTACTCAGGGTAAGGTCTGAAGATCCATCTGTATATGCTGTTGAAGGGCGTGGCCTAGCAATTTTAATCAATAATTTGTACTATGAGGACATAGCCGTTAATATTACAAACACATTAGACCTCGAAGCCCAAGGTATCAAAGTCTACCTCAATCAAAACAAAGCCATCCACATATACAATATGTATCACCCTCCAAACAATACATTTATTGACGATGGAACAATGGCTCAATTTCTTACAGACAACACTATTATTGTAGGTGACCTTAATGCCAAACATCAACTATGGGGATGTTCTACGCCAAACCCAAGAGGCAAAATACTATCAAACATATTTGACGACAATGCCTTCATGTGCTTAAATGATGGGAATCCTACCCATCATTCCAACAAGCTATAATACTGCACAAGCCCTTGATATAAGTTTTTACTATCCTGACATTTTCCACAAATGCAAATAGCAAATATTAAAAAGTTTTGGAAGTGATCATTTGCCTAATTTGATAGAAATTAGCACCAAGACCAAAACTAGCTCAATTAAGAAAAATTCTGGAACTTCAAAAAGGCTAATATGATATCTTTCGAAAACACCATTATTAAAGCAGCCAAAGTTTCAATACCAAGAGGTAATAATAAGAAATGGATTCCAAATAATCACACCAGGCAAAAAATATTCAAACACTTATAACTAGAAGAAATGAACTACAAAAAAGTGCAGCCAAAACCAAAAATATTGTCGAACTGAACTGAACAATGTGATTGCAAAAATAAAAAAGATTATACGTAAATGTGAAAAGGGAAAAATGGAAACAAACTTGTGAAAACCTGAACCCAAGAAACCCAAATACAAAACTTTGGAATTTGGCAAAACAAATTGACAGAGTCCAGCCACAAACTGAAAACACAAATATTATTAAGAATACAGATGGTACACCAGCAACTAATGACAAAATTGCTGCCAATCTTTTAGGTAATTCATATCAAATAAGTAGTAAAATCAAGGTTGAAAAAAGGCCCGAAAGATTATTCATGACTGTAAAAATGTCACCAGCACTCATAATATTTTCCATGAAAAAATCAATATGAAAGAGCTAGCTTATGCATTAGAAAACATTGACCTAAACAAGACTCCTGGGCCAGATGGAATCCATGGCCGAATGATATCAAACTTGGGCAAAATTGGCAAAGAAAGACTTCTTAATATTTTCAATAACTCCTGGAAAATTGGAAAATTGCCTCAAGACTGTAAAAATGCAACAATAATTCCCATTAAAAACTTGACAAATCTGCTGATGACCCGAAAAACTACCGACCTATCTCCCTAACAAATATTTGCTACAAATTAATGGAAAAAATTATACTCAGACGACTCACCTACCACCCCGACACAAGAAATCTCTTACCAGAAGAACAATATGGATTTAGGAAAGGACATGGAACAATAGACCAACTCTTATTTTTCACACAAAAGGTAAAAGATGCACAAAACAAAAAACCTGCTAACCACACCATAGCTGCTTTTTAGACCTTACACAAGCTTTTGATAAGGGGGGTATGGAAAAACAAGTTAATTACAAAATTATACAAACATATCAAAATTGATGGAAAAGCTATTACTTGGATAAATGATTCTCTTAAAAATATGCAAATCAGGGTCAAATATAATGGCACTCTATCTAAAACCTTCAAATTGTACCAAGGATTACCACAAGGATCAGTCCTTAGCCCAAATCTCTTCACCCTATTTATTGCAGGCATAGAAGAAATATTTTCACATAAAACCAATATTGGACTTTTCGCTGATGACATTATTCTATGGAGCAGCAACACTAACTGGAAAAAAGCTTAAAGAGATTTGAACAAGACTCTTCTCCACCTAGAAAAATTTGCAAATAAACATAAATTAGAATTTAACCCCCAACAATCTGAAACCTGTCTTTTTACTACCGATAAGAAACTATACAAAATAAAACCAAATATTATTCTGAAAGAACAACAATTGCAATATAATAAACATCCTAAATATCTCGGCTACACCCTGGATCCAGAAATTAACTCCAGTAAGCATATTGAAGGAGTTGTTAGAAAAGGAAGAGGCCGACTAAAAATCTTGAAATATATTTCAGGAAGAGTGGGGAGCTGAAGCAACAACACTAAAATTAACTTACACATCTCTAATGAGACCAATCTTGGAATATGGATATCAAATCTATGGTACAGCATCTGAAACAAATCTAAAAACACTGGAAAGGATACAACTAAATGCAGCTAGAATTATTGCAGGTCTTCGAAAAACCTGCCCTAATGATATTGTACTTTACGAGGCAGACATTATGCCCTTAAAGAATAGAATAAGCTACAATCTGCCAAAATATATAAACAAAATCAAGAGTTATGAAAACAAACACAGAACTCTCAATTACATACTTAATTGGGAACCCAATATAAGACTCAAAAAAGAAGGCCCTCTCCACCTGGCCAAAAGAAATGGATTTTTAAAATATAAAGTGGAAAAATATTATTCAGCTGAAAAAATATCTCCATGCGAACCACTAACAAAATATTATTTTTAATGCCACTTTAAATGAACCCACCAAAAAACAATACCAAAATCCAGAAAACTTAAAACAATTATCATTAGAAATAATTAATATAAAATTCCTAAAAATGTAATAACTATCTATACCGATGGTAGCAGAGACGAGTTGGGACACACTGGTAGTGGCTCTCTCATTAAAACCACAAATGGCAATGAGAAAATAAACAGAAGAAACCCAGAATTTTGCTCAGTCTTCGGATCAGAACTTATAGCCATCTATGAAGTCTTAAAATCCACCAGAAACATTAAACATCACGATATATGGATTCTTACTGATAGTAGAAGTGCCATACAACACTTGAGTCACACAGGGGAACTTAGAGACAAAGTATGCAGGAACATAATTGGTTATCTCCAAAAACTCTCAATACCTCAAAAATTCATCTTCAATGGATACCCTTACATGTTAGCATTGAAGGCAATGAAGCTGCTGATGCGCTAGCGAAAAAAGGCACAAAAGAACCCTTGCTACAGAAAAATAAACTTACTTTTAAAGAAATAGAAACAGTAGCCAAAATAAACAAGAAATGGAGGATCCCACCTAAGCACAGTTGGTATACCCTAGAAGCAGATGGCCACCCAGACCTTTCGGTCCACAAGCCGGCATGCGAAGCATGCCCTCCGCTGCTATTCTGTTCAACTCATAAGCCAAGTAACGGTATCCAAGCTAGTGCTTGGACATTGTACCTTGAAACACCACCTCCCAGACAACGTGTCTGGAAGGATTTCTATACCGGTGGCCTTTAATCACAGCAAAATAGGAAATTATCTACTGTGTCCAGCAGGGACCGCGGGGAGGCAGCCCCCGGGTCGACTCTGTTCACTCACAGCTGAGGAAAAGCTCAGCTGCCACGTCGTGGGCTTTCTCAAGAAGCTTGCTGTGATTTCTCAGCAGCTTACCCTCGATCGCGCCCCTCGCCCTCCTTCTCTCTTCCTGCACACCCACTACCCTTGGACAATCCAAGACGTAGTGGCGTGCATTCACATCCCTTACTCCATAGACGCAATCAGGGTTTCTCTTAATTTTAAATCTGTGGAGACTCGGGGAAGAGCCCATGTCCCGAACTACCCTAATGAGTTTGTGGGACATTACCTTACAGAGGTACTTGGGTGTTGTTACCCAATTGAATACCTCTCTCCCCTTCACAATGTTCCTCCATCTGTCCAACCATAAGTCCTGGACGTGCCCCCTGATCCTCCTATAAACTTCTTTCTTGGTCACTGGGGTCCTCAGTGATCTACCTCTTAAGCATCCTGCCTTAGCGATCCTGTCTGCGAACTCATTACCTTCGATGAGGCTGTGCCTCCTAAACCAAGGGAGCTCCGGAGCCCGCGTCATCATCTCCAACTCCTGGATTATTTGATGCGCGAGTTGCCCTTTCTCCAGATTGATGGCGACGAGGGCCGACATACAATCTGAATAGAGGCGGTCCGGGCTAAAGTTCTTCTCGGCACACACTCTGAGGGCTATCCTGATCGCAACCAGCTCGGCTGAAAAGACCAATTCGTCCACTCTGAGTGTTAAACTTTCTTGGAAGATCAGCTCTCCATTAGTGTATATCACTACCCCAGCTCCAGTATTGGTTCCAGACCTACTCCCATCAGTAAAAACCTCCGTGCCATTCCCTTTCGGCTCTCCAGGACTCCAATTCCACTTTGGCAACCACTGCGGAGGCTTTCTTGGGTCCCTCTTCCATTACAGGGCACCCGCTTCAAGTCCCAGGGCATCTTCCCTGTTCTCCCAGAGCTTCTGTCTGATGGTCTCCTCCTCTAGTTTCAATCCCAGGGGAATAAGACCAGCGAGGACCAATAAGGCCTCACTGCTGGTAGTGCGTTATCCCCCTGTGATTCTGAGTGCCGCTTTCCTCTGCACTCTCTCTAGAGTAGTCGCCACCTTCTGATCCCTGTTTCGGCGACACCAAGCCCTGGAAGCATATAGCAGGATTGGCTCGACACAGGAGAGGCAGAGGTTCCTAAAAATAGTACCCTCCTTCTCCCCCCCCCCTGTTGAGAGCCAATCAGGACAGGCCTGCACAACGCCTCCCTGCCTCTCGCCACCATCTCCTCCGCCTGGTATTGCCAACCCATCTTGTCATCAATGACCACCCCCAGGATGGTCATCCTATTGACCAACGATACCCTCCGTCCTTCGATCCGGATAGCCGGCTTGTGTTCCCATTTGATCCCTTTCTTTTTATTTCTTATGTCCCTTGCCTTAAAGCTGAGGGCTTTAGTTTTGGAGACATTGAACTTAAGGCCAGAGTCATAGGCCCAGTTCGAGAGAATTTGGAGAGAAGTTTCACCACACTTCTCAGCCTTCGCTCTCGAAGCAGCCTCAATGATGAGGAACTGGTCGTCAGCATAGAGAACCAGCCTGGCTCCCTCAGGGAGCTCCTCCTGGAAAACGGTGTTTACCAGGATATTCCACAGAATAGGTCCGCAGCAAGAGCCCTGGGGGCAACCCCTAGCACAGTTTTTTTCCAACTTCCGCCCACCAAAACTGAGGCTAATCCGTCTATCCCTCAGAAGGTCACGAACCAAGCTGCACAAATTATCAGGACAACCCATGTCCATCAAATTTCTCATCAGCTTGTTCCAACTCATGGAGTTGAACGCGCCATCAATGTCCAGGGCCACGAAAAGAACCCAAACACCCTTATTTAAGCCCATCTCAACCCCCTCTAACACCTCGTTCAGAGCTGTGGTTGTGGACTTCCCTTCCCTATAACCATGTTGGAAAGAGGAAAGGAGCTCATTACTCTCTAGCCAGTGCTTCAGTCGCTGAGCTAGTAGGCTATCCAGGACCATACCTAGACACACTAGTAAAGAAAGCATACGATAATCATTAGGAGAATTACCCTTTCTACCAAACCTTTCTAGAAGCACTACTCAGGTAACCTTCCATGCCTCAGGAAATGTACCTGTGTCCAGGCACCTATTGAATAACCTGGAAAGAAGCGATGGGTGCATCCTTATCAGGGCTTTCACGACCGTGTTATCGATCCCTTCGGGACCAGGAGATTTCCTTTTCCCGAACTTGAAAGCCGTCAGTTTCACCTCATTCTCAGAAAAGGGCGGATCTACCAAACCAGAAGTGGTCAGAGAGATCTCGTCCTCTGGTTCCTCGTTTCCGAAGTGCCGATCCAAGTTGTTTTTATTTTGTCTTCTGCTTTCGAGCGAGTAGGTCTAGAACACATTCTCTCTGAATTTTCTCATTGTTGGTGGATGAAACAGCGCCAGTGATTATTTTGGCCGCTTTTGCTTGAACACTGTCTAGTCTTATTTTTAGTGATGAGCTTGAGGGAGCCCAGACCGGTGTTGCATATTCCATTATCGGCCTTATTAAGGTGGTATATGTTGTTCTGAGAATTCTGGGTTTTGCTCCCCAATTTGTTCCACATAGCCTTCTCAGAATGTTTAGTTTTCTGATAGCTCTATTTGAGGTGCTAATTATGTGTTCTGAAAATTCCAATTCCTCATCAATAATAATTAAAATAATTCTGTTGACATCTTGTCAATACATGCACAGTCTGCATTATTAAAAAAGATAATATGCATTATATACATTATGTACAATGAATATGGCGCCTCTTCCAGCGCTGCAGAGTTTGGTGGAGAATCGCCAGTGGGTCTCCAGCGACACCACGCATTTTGCGATCTACGATTAATACGAAGATCGCGTACTTCGCCGCTTAGGAGATGGTGATGGCGTGGTCCTCGAGACCAACTTGAAAGATCCAGGACTGCAGTATCACACCTAGGTATTATGGATTTCTAATTTTATCAATTATTTGTTTGTTTATGCTTATTTTTTGGTTATATTTATGCCTTTTTCCCTGTGAGTGGAGAAGACGCATAGGTTTGGTTTTATTGGGTTTATGCTCATTTGGAGTTCCATTGCCCACTTCTCCAGTCCTCTCATTGATGTGTTCAGTTTTTTTAACGAATTTTCTATACTGCTACTTGTGTGCCATATGGCTATATCATCTGCATAACAGGCAACCATTGTGTCTTCAGTGAGGTAAGGATGGATGTCGTTAATATATAGCAGATAGAGTAGAGGACTGAGCACAGATCCCTGAGTTACACCAGTCCATGTTCTTCCTTCCTTGGAAAATTCTCCATTAACCCGAACCTTTAACCTTCTTCCCCTTAAGAAGTCTGCAATCCATATTAAGGTTTTTCTCTTACTCTGATGTTGTGCAGCTTTTCACGTAATTTCTCCCTCCACACTCGATCAAAAGCTGAGGTCATATCAAGGAATATAGCCGTGGTCTTCTTTGGCGGTATTTCCTGGAAAGAATCTATTATTGATTGACAGAAGTAGAAAAGTTGATCAGTCGTACAGTGCTGGGATCTATAGGCAGTTTGGTAGAGGTTTATTTTATTATTGTTAGTGAGCCAGACTATGAGCCTAGAGTGGATAATTCGTTCTGGTATTTTACAAAGTTTGCTAGTGAGAGCAATTGGCCGATAGTTCTTGTATTCCTTGGCATCTTTGTTTGGCTTCAGTATTGGCACTACAATTGATATCTTCCAATTCTTTGGTAGTTTACCAGTTTGCCATGAAATGTTCAGTATTCGTAGGAGTTGATTATTAGCTTTGTATTCAAAGTGTTTAATCATTTGACCAAAGATTAGATTATCTCTTGGTGATCTCTTGGATATTTTATTGATAAGTTTAGCTCATTCAGTGGGAAGTCTCTCGAGAAAATATCTTGTTGATGGAAGTTTCTTGCTTGTTTAACTAACTGGTTTATATTATTTTTAGAGTCCTGTCTTCATTCGTATAGTTGAGTATGGAAGTGCTTGAAATATATTCAGCAATTATGTCAGCCATCTGTTTGTTCTCGTTCGCGCTGTTCTATTCATATCGGTTAGAGTATTGGAGGATTGGTGTTGGTTTTGATTGTTCTCTAACACTCTAATCATATTCCAGTGTTGGCTGTCCTTTCTTGGATCCATTTTTTTCGCAGAATTCTGTCCATTTTTCTTGTTTGCATATTCAAATTTCTTGTTCTATTTTGTGACTAATTTCAATGAGTTCCTTTCTGTTTTCTTCTGTTTTATTTTTTAAGAAGTTCATTGATATTGTCTCTCTCTCTCTGATATCATTGCCTCGATATTGAGGGCCTTCCAGTAAGGTATCCACAGGGCTTTACGTCTACCTCTAGGTATCGATGCTTTTGCAGCTTTTGAAATGTTCGAAGAGAATTTTTCCAAGTTTTTGTCAAGCGTTCTGTAATTCAATTTTTCGTTGCGCAGTTCTTCAAGCTTTTCTGTGAATTTTTTTTCAAGTCGGCTTTCCTAAAGTTCCATGTTCTTTTATTCTAATGGACATTCTCAATTTTGAAGTTTAGGGTTGTTAAAATTGGTCTGTGGTCACTGATTGCACCTCTCAGGATTTTCCATTGTGTTGTGGGTGCGATGTTGTAATTTAACGCTGTGATGTCTATTGCGGATTCTGTGCCTGTGGACTTAGATAGGTAGGTGTTCTCTCCGTTATTTAACGGTGTAAGGTCGAGGTCGGTTAGCATGTTCTCAACCTGCTGACTTTTGTTATCCTGGACAGGTGATCCCCAAATTGAACTTTTGGAGTTAAATTCGCCGAGTATGATTGTGATATCCGAAGACGCTTTACTTAATGTCTCTATTGTGTGTACCCATACAAAATTCAAAGATTTCACGAGCTGAAAGTTGGCGATTTTGTGATGCGTCAAGAATTCGCTGCATGGGTTTCCGGCAAATTGATATTGATGAAAACTGGCTGTCGAATGTTCTGTGTACAGATGATGCTCACTTTTCTCTAAACGGAGAATTTAACATTCAAAACAGTCGCATTTTGGCAACAGAAAACCCTAGGATTTTTACTGAAATGCCACTTTACCAGCCTAGAGTTACAGTTTTGTGTGGGTTCACTTCTTTTATTATTGGGCCATTTTTCTTTGAAAAATCAATGGAAGAACTTTTAAAAACCGTTTTTGTAACTGATGAACGTTATGTTCAACCTTTGAGAGAAAAGGGTATTCCCATATTGCAGGGCAAAAGCACTAAGCGAAATAACATTCATGAAAGATGGAGGACCTCCTCATATCTCCCGAGGTGCCAAACAATTGCTGAATGATACGTTCTGTGAAAATCGTGTGATAAGTCGCCACATTATATACCAGTGGCCTCCAAGATCACCAGACTTGACGCCTTGCGATATTTGGTTATGGGGGTACATTAAGTCGCGTGTTTATCGATGCTGGCCTACCACATTGGCCATGTTGAAGGCTTCTATCAGATGGCACGTTTTATCAATTTCAACGGATATGTTATTTAATGCTGTCCATTCTTTCATTTATCGTCTGCAGGCGGTGATTGAGAATGAAGGGTGCCACATTGAGCAAGGATTGTGACCTAACACAAGAGAGAAGGCAGTTACCTCATGTGTTATATAAGCCGCCATGTATTATATTATCTACCAATATTTTGCAGCTCTTTGTGTTGGGATATGGGGATAATAAATGCTGTCCTCACATCTTGACTCTTTTTTTTTTTGTGAACAGTAATATTTTGTTTGTCATTTGCTCACATATTATGTCGTGCAAACCAGAGTGTTATAACTTCTCGAATAACACTGGTACACACAATTTTTCCCCTTATGTTTAGTTTTCGCTTTTCGCTCATTAGAAGAAATAGCATAAGGAATATTTTCTGTACACCAATAACTTTAGAAATTTTGTGAAAAAAATAATACAAAATGATTTTACTACCACATTTTTCAACGCAAAAGGTCGATTTAAAAATTATTTTTATTTGAGGGGACACATTTCTTAAAATTGTGTACAGTATAATAAACAATGATAACATTTGACAAGCCCATAGGATATTTGGAATAAAGTACGACAAATATATTTTGTCACTCCCCTCTATATTTCATTTGTTGGATCATGACAAATATCCAGTTAAATAGTCAAGGGTCGCCAATCAGTCAAGAAACTACACATTTCTTAGAGCAAGAAATCCTATTAATAGTGCCATCATAATTTTTGGTACTATATTAACATTTCAAAAATTCGTGAATTGATATCAGCAGTGTTTTTCAAACATTCAATCTATTTCACAAAACCCCATATAAAATATAAATATTTTTGCTACATGTTTTAATTTGCATTTACCTATTTTACATATCTCTGATTGTATTTGAAAATCGTTAACCAATTCTTCATACTTTTGGCGAAGTGGTGTTTTATTAATTTGTTATTTGATATTATTAGGGTTCTTTCCTGGTATTCAAAAAGGAAAAATACGTGTCGATCAGTTATATTTTTCAATTTATCAAACAATTTGGCCGCTGAATCTCTGATTCTGGTGGAGCGCCATCTAGCGAATAAAGTTGTAACTAAAATCAATTTCGAAAATTTCATTATTTGCCATAAAAAAATCCCATTGCATCCTGAACACAATGGTGTTTACCGCATTGCTCTAGCGCAAATATTCGCGGAGTTATTAATTTTTAAAGTTGTGCGGGACTTTTGGATCACCCTGTATATAACACAAAATTGATAAATTCCCAATTATAAAATAAAGAGAGAAAGCGAAAAAACTTTTAATTTATATATAATTACTTCAAACATTACTTTTGATAATCTAAAAAAAAAATATTATTATTATTATTATTAAATAAGCGTTTTTTTTTATTATCTCTTAAATTATTTCATTAAAAACACTTCATACCTAAAAAAAATGGTTTAATTTTTATATAAAAATTTCTAATTCTCTAAAAAAAAAAACATAATACCACAATTTAAATTCTTTCTACATTTTAATATTCAACGATATAATAAAAAAATAAAAAAGGAGGGGGGGGGGGAACCGAAATAAATTAAATCTGTGATGCTGAATTTAAAAAAAAAGGAAATTTGTGAGTGAACTTTTATGTTACCAATCCACCACTTTATTTTTTAACGCTCTCTCTCGAACGAACGAAAGAAAGAAAAAAAAATAGTAAAGGTTAAAAATTAGAGAAGAAAATGTTTTTTTATTTAATTTAGTGTTTAACCAACACAACGCTTTGTGTGACTATTTTTATATTTAAAAATTCATTTAGATATTGCGAGAGAGTTGGGGGGGGGGGGGAAAACTTATCTCGGTAATTATTCTATGAATTTAGGGAGCCGTTTCTTTCTAGATTATAACTTTTGCCTAAAAATTGCATTTATTTATTTTTATATATATAAAAAAGGTGGAATTATATTAATTGATATAGAGGATTTTTTTCTTTTGTAAAAAAAAAAAAATGTTAGTTTTTTTTTTAATGATGCATTAAAAATGATTTGCTGAAAGAGAAAATTGATTTTTAAAATATATATTAAATATGGAAAATCAGTTTTAAAAGTTTTTTTTTTTTACATATCCCAACTAAAGGTGGCCATACATACTAAGTTAATTATGGAGGGCAGTTAGCGATTTCTTTGTTTTCACCGTAAGTGAACTACACGTTGATACGTGTGAAAACCAGTTTATTCATTCTGCATTGATAAAGTGCCAGAGCCCTGTTTGGTTACTTGTATTTAATGGTAGGGGTTGGATATGTGCACGAATTGGAGGGAGGGGGGTATTGAAGCTTTTTTTTTTTTTAAGAAAGAAGTGCACACAATGCGGTATTCGATTTGGCTCTTTGTCATCGAAAACACGCACACACAAATTCGATAGTTTGTGAACACGTGAAGATATCGAGTGAAGTCCATGCGAGTAGACGGTGTCCTCTTCACCCCCGAGAGGAAGTCTTTCTTCTTTCTTATTCTCCACTCAATCATATTAGGGTGTCAAGCTTGTAAAGCTTGAGACTTTCGATGGTGTCTGTTGAAAACCATCATGATTGGGTGAAGTAGAATGTGTCTGCCTTTGTCATTAAGACTGGGAGCACTACTCAGTGGCAGGCCGACTTAGCTCTAAAATAAATGGCCGCCTCTGACATGAGGAACAGACACCATGTGCAGCGACTCCTAACATGGAGTACAAACGCTGCTCATCCTGTATCCCTGGAGCCCTTACAGGGTACTATCAGCCGGGCCAGCTGAACCCAGGTTTTTTTTAGTGAGCTTGTTACTGCTCCCCCTCCTTCTTTTTGATCCAGGCTTGGAACCGGCAAGGGCAGAGTTCCGAGAGGAAGTACTGTCCCAGAAGTAAGGGATGTTGTGATGTAGATAAACAATTTAATAAAAGTTAAAGAGGAGGCCACAGCCGCCGGGGATAGCAGTTATTACAGTAGCCCGGGGGCAGGCTGGCATCGATCTCTGCGGTATTGGATGACTTGGGACGGCGGTGGTTGGTTGGCTTCTTAAAACGACACTTTACAAGTATTAGGATACATTAGCGCGCCATCTGTTATGATCTGGAAGACAATTTTTCCATTGCAGTAAAGGGCAGTAGAAATTGTTTATTTTTTAAAAAGAATCATACGCGTCTATAATAGTTTCGAACTTTAGAAGTATGTTTGTCCACGCAAGTGTAGATGTGTGTACATGTGTGAGTAGGTGTGCGCGTGTGTATACCTGTGTGCATGTTTACATATGCAGGCCTCTTCACATTCTAAGATATTACCATCGCTCAAGGAAAAAAAAAAAAAAACTCAACAATGAACTCAACTTTTTCACTTACAAGAGGTGCCAGAGCCCCGTTTGGTTACTTGTACTCCACTTGTGGGGTTGGACTTGGACCAGAAACGGAGACCATTGAAGTAATTTATTTTTCTTCAGGAAAAAAAAAGGTAAAAAACGCGGGATTTTAATTTATTATTACAGAAGCACGAAGTCTATAAGACTATTGTGCTATATTAGAATTATTTACGGCGTCATTTATTTATGGCGTCAGATTATGACGTTAATTTTGACGGGAGAGGCGACCATTGCTTCCATATATATCTTTAATTATTTACACGATGTAGTGATTTATAAATCTGTGTACAAATAGCTCTAAACTTGCCAAAGTTTTCATAAGATTGAGTATATACAGAAAGATGGCATTATGTCAAAGTAAGCAAGTACAATTTGGTTAGTCAGAGGGCAAGCCAACAAAAGATTCGTCCCGAGTAGAAGTAAGTTGTCGAGAATCAACAGTGGACATATCATTACATACTACCCAAACACTTTTCTATATAATTTTTTAAAAGTTTATAATTTAATAAATCATAAGACTGTGGGGGAGAAAGCATAGTACAAGTACATTGTACTTGTATAACCTAAAAAAAAACTTTTAGAATTATTTGCAAAAGAGTAATGCCCGAATTCTATATGAATTTCTACTGTCTCCTCAAAACTTATGTCCATACATGATTTGTTTAAAATACCTTTGCCAAGAGTTTCTCTTCAGTACCCGATATATATAAACAAAACAGCCCAATAGTAAGTACAGCGGTCTGGTAGATTAAACTCGGTGGAAGGATGGTCTCTTTCGACCGCAACGACCCAGGATCGATTCCTGTATTGGGCACTTTTTTTTCTAATAACACTGATAGACAAAACTTAAGGAAGTTGTACCTTATAGCATATATATATATCGGGATTCAGAAAATAACTCTGAGAGATATTTTCTGAATCCCGATATATATATATATGCTATAAGGTACAACTTCCTTAAGTTTTGTCTATCAGTGTAATATATTTTTTAAAATGCTCCAATGGCTCCCGATTCTTGCAAAATTCCAACCCCACCAGCGAGTGTAAGTAACCAAACGGGGATCTGGCACATTTGTAAGTGAAAAGTCGAACTGCTTTTCACATGTGTAGACATGTGGTGCACTTACAGTAAAAGCAGTCGCCAACTTATACCCACTAGGATTATCATGGCCTGTACCACATGTACTAGGAATAATTATTTAATAAAAAACACTGGAAGGGTTTACACCTGATGAGCCAAGCTCTCCTAATATTTTTACTAGTGCAATAAGGGCAGTAGAAAAAAAAGTGTTTACTTATTATTATAAAATGAAAGGACCCTCTCCCTCCCTTTTTACCTTAAAAGCTAAATGTATCAATCCGCAGTTACTATGGAGATGACGTCCATTTTATTGTTACATATATATCTGCTCTTTAATATAATCCTTATAACATATTTACATATATAAATGTATTTTAAAGCTGGACATGCGCCAGACCTGAAAGCTGTTGTTGGGTTCTGTACTGCTTTGTGTTAATTATTATTATTATTAAAAAGAAAAAAAGAAACTCACGTTATATAAATAGTTTATAACAAAGAAATGGGGAGGTAAAAAGAAGTTTCTCCTCCTCCACCCATATCTGTCATGATAACACGACATAATTGGTACAACTCCGTGGTCCAATTAACAAAAATCAATTAGCCAGCTAACGAGCCGTACTAACCAAGAAACCTCAGACGTCCCATCACCCGGCTGCTGTTTCCTACAACCCGGCTGTTTTGACAACTTTCTGTGAGTAATGCAAGGAACAGTTTATCTCTTGAAAAAAAAAAAATTGAAATAAAGTTTTATTAAGATTAACAAATACACTAATGGAACAAAACTTAAGGAAGTTGTACCTTTCATAGCATGTATATAGGGATTTAGACAATAACTCTGAAAGATATTTGATACATAGTGGCCTTGATTGAAGACACACGAGATAACCATGTGTGAACAAAATTGGCTCTGGAAATTTGCCGGGAGGTAATTGACTTAAAAAATCATAGGGCGCCTCTCCCGTCAAATTAGGAATCAAAACTAGACACCATCTACTCGTATTAACCGTCGCCGCAAACTCAGTGACAAAGCCACAACACCAACTTTGGCAAACTGAAAAGCGTTCACCTAGAGACCATGGTTTCGGGCTTATGGCTCTCGTCAGCCTAGGGCGGACTGTTTACCAAAGCTGGTGTTGTGGCTTTGTCACCGACCCGAGACCGCTAGTTTGCGGCGACGGTCAATAGATGGCGTCTGGTTTTGACGTTTATTTTGACGAGAGAGGAGACCTATGCTTTTTTACTTCAATTTCCTCCCGCCAATTTTCCATCTAAAAATAAAAGCGTTGAGAACATTTTTACAGTTCAAGATTTATTTACAATCAATACTATTGCAGGGTGATCCACATTGTAGCAAATTAAAAAAATCACCAATATAAATTTGAATCTGTTTCTAATTTTTTTTTTAAAACAAATAAGTCGGTGGACGAGTGGGTAACACCCTCGATTCCCGACAGTCATGAACCGGGATTGAATCCCACGTTAACATTTTGTTTAATATGTGAATAACTTTCACATATTATTCATTGTTTCAATTATCATAAACTAGGTTGCTCTTGTTGAGCGGTACGTAATAAAGTGATTTTTTGGAATCTAATTTTTTTATTTGATTAATTATTCTCTATGGCAACTTTTATGTTGGCCGAAATACAGGGAGTGAATCGATACAATAAATCAATGATTTAACTTCAGGAATATAAGTTCTACAATCTAAAAAACAAATTTTAAATTTGTTCTAAGAGATGTTTTTTATAAAATTGAGCCACTTTCGAGATAATCCCTCCCTTTTTACCTTAAAAGCTAAATGTATCAATCCGCAGTTACTATGGAGATGACGTCCATTTTATTGTTACATATATATCTGCCCTTTATAATCCTTAGAACATATTTACATATATATATATATATATATATATATATATATATATGAAATGTAAATAATAAAGTTTATCAAATAAAATTTTAAATCTTAAATATAATTTAAATTAAGTTGATATTATAGAGTGAGTTAAGATGGATTTATATATTGATATAACTATATTTAAAACTTTTAATAATAGTAATATTTATATATAAAAAGGAAATTCTATTAGATTAGCAAGCTAAATCTAAATTAATTATATAAGATAAAAGTTGATAATTATTTTTGTGTTTAAGTTAGATGAGATTAAAAAGTTGTTTATATGTATTATATTTATATCTTATTTAGGAGAGAAAAATGTAATAAAAGTAATTATATGTTAGAATAATATGTTTTTATTTTAGATAGAAAAAAAAATTTGAAAAATAAAAAGAAAATTTAACAAGAAAAGAAGATTTAACAACGTAACGTCTTTTAGCATCGGCTTTTACCCGTCATTTAGACATACTCTTAAAATAAATAGGAATAAAGAAGAGATTTATAATGATTATATATTTATTTTTTAGTAAAAGAGAGGAAAGAGATAAAGAAAGAACCATACACTTTTATTTCAAACAGGTAGAGAATTGAAAGGGTGTTAGTATTTTTTTTTAAAGTTAATTAATAGTTTTTGTAATTTTTTTATATAAATTTTTTTTCCTATATAATTTTAGATTTTTTTTTTTTCCTAAGAGTAAGAATAATATGATATAATGTTTCCAATCTCCTTTTGTGTAATGTCCTGGTCTACCATTAGGGTTCCAAAAAATAATTTCTAATAGGCAAAGATTTAAAATATGTTTATCTATCCTTAACTAGGCAAAAACATTATATCATATTATTCTAACTCTTAGGAAAAAAAAAAAAAATCTAAAATTATATAGGAAAAAAAAAAATTATATAAAAAAATTACAAAAACTATTAATTAACTTAAAAAAAAATACTAACACCCTTTCAATTCTCTACCTGTTTGAAATAAAAGTGTATGGTTCTTTCTTTATCTCTTTCCTCTCTTTTACTAAAAAATAAATATATAATCATTATAAATCTCTTCTTTATTCCTATTTATTTTAAGAGTATGTCTAAATGACGGGTAAAAGCCGATGCTAAAAGACGTTACGTTGTTAAATCTTCTTTTCTTGTTAAATTTTCTTTTTATTTTTCAAAAAAAAAAATTTTTTTTTTTCTATCTAAAATAAAAACATATTATTCTAACATATAATTACTTTTATTACATTTTTCTCTCCTAAATAAGATATAAAAATAATACATATAAACAACTTTTTAATCTCATCTAACTTAAACACAAAAATAATTATCAACTTTTATCTTATATAAATATATATATATATATATTTTAAAGCTGGACATGCGTCGGACCTGAAAGCTGTTGTTGGGTTCTGTGCTGCCTGGAGTATAGGAGCTCTATCTATGCTTCCTTCCTGCGGTGAATCTGTATAAGACCTGTGATCTTAATGAAGCTGTATGTGTGTGTGAGATATTCTACATGTGTCAGACCTGGAGGCTGTTGTTGGGTTCTGTGCTGCCTGGAGTATAGGAGCTCTATCTATGCTTCCATCTTGTGGTGAATCTGTATAAGACCTGTGATCTTAATGAAGCTGTATGTGTGTGTGAGATATTCTACATGTGTCAGACCTGGAGGCTGTTGATGGGTTCTGTGCTGCCTGGAGTATAGGAGCTCTATCTATGCTTCCTTCCTGCGGTGAATCTGTATAAGACCTGTGATCTTAATGAAGCTGTATGTGTGTGTGAGATATTCTACATGTGTCAGACCTGGAGGCTGTTGTTGGGTTCTGTGCTGCCTGGAGTATAGGAGCTCTATCTATGCTTCCATCTTGTGGTGAATCTGTATAAGACCTGTGATCTTAATGAAGCTGTATGTGTGTGTGAGATATTCTACATGTGTCAGACCTGGAGGCTGTTGTTGTGGTCTGTGCTGCCTGGAGTATAGGAGCTCTATCTATGCTTCCTTCCTGCGGTGAATCTGTATAAGACCTGTGATCTTAATGAAGCTGTATGTGTGTGTGAGATATTCTACATGTGTCAGACCTGGAGGCTGTTGTTGTGGTCTGTGCTGCCTGGAGTATAGGAGCTCTATCTATGCTTCCTTCCTGCGGTGAATCTGTATAAGACCTGTGATCTTAATGAAGCTGTATGTGTGTGTGAGATATTCTACATGTGTCAGACCTGGAGGCTGTTGTTGGGTTCTGTGCTGCCTGGAGTATAGGAGCTCTATCTATGCTTCCTTCCTGCGGTGAATCTGTATAAGACCTGTGATCTTAATGAAGCTGTATGTGTGTGTGAGATATTCTACATGTGTCAGACCTGGAGGCTGTTGTTGTGGTCTGTGCTGCCTGGAGTATAGGAGCTCTATCTATGCTTCCTTCCTGCGGTGAATCTGTATAAGACCTGTGATCTTAATGAAGCTGTATGTGTGTGTGAGATATTCTACATGTGTCAGACCTGGAGGCTGTTGATGGGTTCTGTTCTGCCTGGAGTATAGGAGCTCTATCTATGCTTCCTTCCTGCGGTGAATCTGTATAAGACCTGTGATCTTAATGAAGCTGTATGTGTGTGTGAGATATTCTACATGTGTCGGATCTGGAGGCTGTTGTTGGGTTCTGTGCTGCCTGGAGTATAGGAGCTCTATCTATGCTTCCTTCCTGCGGTGAATCTGTATAAGACCTGTGATCTTAATGAAGCTGTATGTGTGTGTGAGATATTCTACATGTGTCGGACCTGGAGGCTGTTGTTGGGTTCTGTGCTGCCTGGAGTATAGGAGCTCTATCTATGCTTCCTTCCTGTGGTGAATCTGTATAAGACCTGTGGTCTTAATAAATCTGGGGTGTGTGTATTTTAAAAATCGAATAACTTCTTTGAAATATCATTATTTGTTTGAGTGATCCCCCGGAGGAGATTTCTGGAGCTTATCATCATCATGTATCATAATTCTATTTCATTATACAATAGAACTTGGATAATTCTAAGCCCAAGGGACAAAAAAAAATCGAATTAAAGACGTTTTGAACAAAAGGCTTAAAAGTATAGGGACCAAGATAAATATTCGAATTAAAGAAGTTTTGAACAAAAGGCTTAAAAGTCTAGAGACCAAGATAAATATTCGAATTAAAGAAGTTTTGAACAAAAGGCTTAAAAGTCTAGAAACCAAGATAAATATTCGAATTAAAGACGTTTTGAACAAAAGGCTTAAAAGTCTAGGAACCAAGATAAATATTCGAATTAAAGACGTTTTGAACAAAAGGCTTAAAAGTCTAGAGACCAAGATAAATATTCGAATTAAAGACGTTTTGAACAAAAGGCTTAAAAGTCTAGAGACCAAGATAAATATTCGAATTAAAGACGTTTTGAACAAAAGGCTTAAAAGTCTAGAGACCAAGATAAATATTCGAATTAAAGACGTTTTGAACAAAAGCTTAAAAGTCTAGAGACCAAGATAAATATTCGAATTAAAGACGTTTTGAACAAAAGGCTTAAAAGTCTAGGGACCAAGATAAATATTCGAATTAAAGACGTTTTGAACAAAAGGCTTAAAAGTCTAGAGACCAAGATAAATATTCGAATTAAAGACGTTTTGAACAAAAGGCTTAAAAGTCTAGGGACCAAGATAAATATTCGAATTAAAGAAGTTTTGAACAAAAGGCTTAAAAGTCTAGAGACCAAGATAAATATTCGAATTAAAGACGTTTTGAACAAAAGGCTTAAAAGTCTAGAGACCAAGATAAATATTCGAATTAAAGACGTTTTGAACAAAAGGCTTAAAAGTCTAGAGACCAAGATAAATATTCGAATTAAAGACGTTTTGAACAAAAGGCTTAAAAGTCTAGAGACCAAGAT
Organism: Cordylochernes scorpioides; assembly: GCA_030710605.1. Lineage (NCBI taxonomy): Eukaryota > Metazoa > Arthropoda > Arachnida > Pseudoscorpiones > Chernetidae > Cordylochernes > Cordylochernes scorpioides. The sequence goes on along the minus strand of CP092876.1, from coordinate 5,191,120 downwards.
AAATATTCGAATTAAAGACGTTTTGAACAAAAGGCTTAAAAGTCTAGAGACCAAGATAAATATTCGAATTAAAGACGTTTTGAACAAAAGGCTTAAAAGTCTAGGGACCAAGATAAATATTCGAATTAAAGAAGTTTTGAACAAAAGGCTTAAAAGTCTAGAGACCAAGATAAATATTCGAATTAAAGAAGTTTTGAACAAAAGGCTTAAAAGTCTAGGGACCAAGATAAATATTCGAATTAAAGACGTTTTGAAAAAAAGGATTAAAAGTCTAGAGACCAAGATAAATATTCGAATTAAAGACGTTTTGAACAAAAGGATTAAAAGTCTAGAGACCAAGATAAATATTCGAATTAAAGACGTTTTGAACAAAAGGATTAAAAGTCTAGAGACCAAGATAAATATTCGAATTAAAGACGTTTTGAACAAAAGGATTAAAAGTCTAGAGACCAAGATAAATATTCGAATTAAAAGTAAAAAAAAAAAAAAAAATTGTGCTCCGTTACAACACTTTTTTTTACAGTAAAGATATATACCTCAAATATACTTTATCTTATAAAATTGGAAGAAAACTTTGTTTTTTTGCCCATCTACAAGAGAACACACGTCAAGGGGATAAACTCAAGACTGCATCATCGCTATACTTTAACTGGTTGTGGAATGGCTCCTGTGTGTGCAGCGATTAAACAAAATAAATAATGCGAAGAAAAATTTTAATTTCGAGGTTCTCTCAATTTACCTAAGAGGTTCGCTCTTCTATTCCAATTGATTTCTTAAAGAAATTAGTCTCTCTCCACTAATGCCCAACTTTACATTAAGATAACTTTTAAAATTCCTATGGCATTTTTTTCTCTCTCAACACCTCTTTAAAAAAAAAAAAACATTTTAATAACAATTTTCCTGAGAGTTAGTTTAATTAAGTTTTTTTCCCCTCGCTTCTCTCTCTTCTACATACCTATCCCGGCGTGAGCTATATACACACCAAGTGAGCGGACGCCATTAAAAAAATTACACTATTTTTTTTTTGTTGTAAAAAATGTCTAGATTAAAAAAAAAAGGATATTACTTTGAATTTTTTTTTGTTTCTTTATTTTTTTAGTTGCGCGTTGAGATGTTTTATATATTTAATACGAAATAGGTATTCTTTCGTAGATGTGTAGATGGCTTGGTGGTACCAAGGTGTTTTATTTTTTTCCCCTCAAGAAATTTAACTGATGGCCTGCGCCATCTATCGGAAAATATATGAATATATATTAAAAAACGAAAGAAAAAAATAAAAGATAAAAAGATCAGGTGTTGAAATCAATATTAAAAATGGCATATCCTGACCAGGAGCACATGTGCTTTTCAGAAGGCAGAGCGCCATCTGGTGGAACAGAAATCAACTATTCATTGATTTAGCCTGTTCCCTGACATTTGGCCAACCCAATTTCTTGATAAATCAAGAAAAGCCATCCACGAACGCGTTTCGCGCTTTTGGCGCTCGTCAGCGTGGAGTAGGCTGAACCATTGCGACCAAAAAATAATTTTTGATCCCAATGGCTTCCTGAAAAACCAAGAAATGGGTATTTAAGGCCAAACTTGCGTAAATACGCTTAGCACATTAAAAAACGAAAGAAAAAAATAAAAGATAAAAAGATCAGGTGTTGAAATCAATATTAAAAATGGCATATCCTGACCAGGAGCACATGTGCTTTTCAGAAGGCAGAGCGCCATCTGGTGGAACAGAAATCAACTATTCATTGATTTAGCCTGTTCCCTGACATTTGGCCAACCCAATTTCTTGATAAATCAAGAAAAGCCATCCACGAACGCGTTTCGCCAAATGTCAGGGAACAGGCTAAATCAATGAATAGTTGATTTCTGTTCCACCAGATGGCGCTCTGCCTTCTGAAAAGCACATGTGCTCCTGGTCAGGATATGCCATTTTTAATATGAATATATATATATATATATTTTAAATATATATATTATATTTTATTTATTACTAGCGGACGTACCCGGCTTCGCCCGGGTTTTACCCGAGTAAAGGTTTGTCTAACGAATCTCTCGATAAAGTGAACATTTTTTCCCGGTCCCTTGAAAAATACTCGATAAGTTGAATAAAATCAATATTAATTGGTTCCCTCGGTAATTGGAAGTTAAAGGAATAGTATCTTGCCTTGGAATTGTATCATTATTCTTGTCTCAAATAAATTGCCGTGTCATCCTGAATTTTGTCTTTCCTAATTTTCTACATTACAAAATCATCGTATCATCATGATAATATTTAGAGCAGATTGTTGAATTATAACAGATAAATTAGAATATTTATCTTGATTATTTTAAAGCGAAAAGTTATTTCAAATATTTTATTTGCTAGAAACCTTCCCAGTACTATACTAAATAACTTCCCAAAGTTTCATGGCGTTCCAATGAGTGGTTTGGTCAGGCATAAAGGACAAACAGACACACACACACATACATTCATTTATATATATATATATAGATTAATTTATATATACAAAAACAATCTATCATTATTTTCAAGACCTCCGTTGTCTTCTTTGAAATTAGATAGAACAAACATTCTTTTCCCCTGGCACATAGCCTAGAAAGATTTGGAAAGACTACATACGTCTCGTGGCCACGCTCCAAAATTCCAAGGGTGACTTTGTCTACTGAACACGGAGTCGTTTTGTATTGAACAGTAAGCTGACTTGTGGCGTCCGTTAACAGATATTAGCCACGGAAACTTTCCAAACAGATAAACGGGAATATGTTTTATCACAGTCAACCTAACACATAAGTGTTTTTTTTTTTTTTCTTAAGTTAAAGGAAGGCTGCCTTTTCGATGATAAAGTTGGATGAAATGTGTGTTGACATCATGATCAACACGGCAACCGTCATTTTTTGAAGAAGATCGTCACAAAAACTTTCCAAAAGATAAACGGGAATATGTTTTATCACAGTCAACCTAACACATAAGTGTTTTTTTTTTTTTTCTTAAGTTAAAGGAAGGCTGCCTTTTCGATGATAAAGTTGGATGAAATGTGTGTTGACATCATGATCAACACGGCAACCGTCATTTTTTGAAGAAGATCGTCATAAAAACTTTCCAAACAGATAAACGGGAATATGTGTGTGTTTTACCACAGTCAACCTAAATAAGTGTTTTTTTTTTTCATGAAGTTCAAGGAAGGCTGCCTTTCCGATGATAAAGTTGGATGAAACAGGCAAGGCAGTAGTCATTGACATCATGATCAACACGGCAACCGTCATTTTTTGAAGAAGATCGTCCTTTCCAAACAGATAAACGGGAATATGTTTTACCACAGTCAACCAAAATAAGTGTTTTTTTTTTTCATGAAGTTCAAGGAAGGCTGCCTTTCCGATGATAAAGTTGGATGAAACAGGCAAGGCAGTAGTCATTGACATCATGATCAACACGGCAACCGTCATTTTTTGAAGAAGATCGTCACAAAAACTTTCCAAACAGATAAACGGGAATATGTTTTACCACAGTCAACCTAAATAAGTGTTTTTTTTTTTCATGAAGTTCAAGGAAGGCTGCCTTTCCGATGATAAAGTTGGATGAAACAGGCAAGGCAGTAGTCATTGACATCATGATCAACACGGCAACCGTCATTTTTTGAAGAAGATCGTCACACAATCTCCGACGGAGTTGTTAAACATTTCTCCCCAAGGTAGCGCATTCACTATTTGACTCACCTATTTGCATACGAGTCTGTGCACGTGTTTGAAAATGAGACGCGTCGGTGAGAGAAGGGTGCTGTAGCATCTGAAACAGAAGTAAATGTGTGTTTAGAGATTCAGCGTATTTTATTGGAACATAGCTAGGCCTTCTTCCGTCATCACTGGCGATGTGATACCACTTCTTTCCTGAGAGGAAATAGGCGAGAGCACAGTAAGGTAAACTGCGCTGGCACACCCACTCACATATGCAAATTACACTCACGGACAAAACTTAAGGAAGTGGAAAGTACCTGATTTCCTGGTCGTCTATATATGTATTTTTTAAGGAGAGAAGCAATTTTGTTCACCCTTGGTTATCTCGTGTCTTCAATAAAAGTCACTGCGTATCAAATATCTTTCAGAGTTATTGTCTGAATCCCGATATATATCACAACTTCCTTAAGTTTAATCCATGAGTGTAACTACTAACTGGGCCTAATCCGGACTTCCCCTGGAGCATACACACAGGATATGCAAATTAAAGTAGAACCCGTTAATACATATACACACGCCATCGAACATATTTACATAAAAAAAAAAAGACCGTACATACCCATTGACGTCACACGGGTACCAACCTATGTAAATACGTATACACACCTCAACAACCGCCCCATCATTAGTTATATGTCCCAAGGAGTTATATTTCACTCGTCACGACGCTAATGTAATTAACCGCCGCGGTGTGGGAAATATGAAATAATAAAAAGGTTAGACTCGGGGACATCAAAATAAAAAATGGAAAAGTCGCGCGCACCTCGATGTCATCATCATTCTTAATTTCCAGCCCTCACATCGTTAATATCCGCTACTTCCATCCTCGGTAAAAAATAAACGTCAAGAGATTTGTTTGTTGGCATGCTGGGTAGGATTTTTTAAATAATCTATGGTCGTCTCACACACCATATCATCAGCAAATATATGTCTTTTTTAAGAGACTTGTTGAATCAGAAAGTTTTTGTGTGTGTAAAAGAAGTCTCCAAGGTGTAATAAAAGACTGTGTCCAAGGAGAATAAATACAGTCAGATTGATGACAGAATGCCCCCCTAAATAAATTATTGAGATGCCATCTCAAACCATTGTAGATAGAAAATAACAACAAAATCTATCCCACTTGTCCAAAACGTAGTTTGACACCTGCAGCTCCAGAAAACATTTTGGCTTGTATTACATGCACTAGACAGGATTTTTGGGAGAGGCCGCTGCTTATCATAAAACAGCTCGAGGAGCATGAACTCATGGAATTCGTGTAACCTTTACACAAGGGGATAAAAAAACAACAACATGTTATTGAGATTTATTAACTTCGGTAAAAAGGACATAGTGAATAGTTAAAGAAGAGGAAGCTGGTGAAAATTGATTTGGATTGTGGTGTTGTATTTGGGTCGAATACATGGTCAATGGAATAGGATAGGGGTCGGTAAACTGCGGCTTGGGAGCCACATGCGGCTCTTTATATAGTTCCATACGTAAATATTATTTATGTGAGTACTATTTATTGTTGGCAATAAAATAATTTTGTGGCTCTTTAAAAACTTTGAAATTTTGTAAATTGTAATTTTTATCTCTTCCGACTCAAAAGGTTGCCGACTCCTTGAATAGGAAAATGGAAGATTTATGATGTGGTGATTTAGAGCGGAATGATAATAATTAGATGGGCCGACAGGATAAGAAATGAAGAAGCTACAAGAGGCTTGGTAGATGGCAGAAAGACCCACTGAAAGTCATCAGAAAAAGAATAAAGAATTGGATAAGCCATACACCTATGTGTATATTAAGAGGAAATGAATTGAACATTAAATCTTTAAACTTTTTTAAATAGATGGAAATAGAATGTCATTTAAAAAAATCTTTGATATAGTTTTACACAGATCTCTGTATTATTTGAAAAATATCTCTATTTAGTTTTCTGTTTTGGTTTGAAGAGACTAGGATTCAGAGAGTTAGTAATTCATGGTAAACGGTTTGCGGATTTCGACAAATTAGAAAGAAGGAATCATATATCGCCGCAACTCTTTTTTATTATTAACGCGATTAAAAGCTTTCGGGCAAGCCCTTCTTCAGCTAATTATAGTGTACAAACAAGGAGAGATTATATATCGTATTTAAAATAAAATAAAAGAAAAGAAAATTACCACGCCCCTATCGCCCTCGTTTCAATAGCACCGCGTGGCCACGTCATGTCTGATCCTAACTTCAAATATAATATGGTACAAAAATATCTTAAAATTAATTTATTTTAAATACGAGATATATAATCTCTCCTTGTTTGTACACTATAATTAGCTGAAGAAGGGCTTGCCCGAAAGCTTTTAATCGCGTTAATAATAAAAAAGAGTTGCGGCGATATATGATTCCTTCTTTCTAAAGAGTTAGTAATGTCTAAAAAAACCCATGGGTAGTTTGGAATGTATGTGCGAGAGTTATAAATATAACTTTAAGAAAAAGAACTGTTTGTATATAAGTTTATGCTAAGTCCTTTCTTTCTTTCCCCCCTTATTTATACGTTATAAATAACATTGCTGATTACTGGTACTATTACTGTGGTAGTGGTGCTTATCTCCATGGTTAAACCAATTCCTGAAGTCCACTCCTCTCCAAGTTTGTGATGGTAGTTATAGGCCTGGAAAATAGATCTTCTATTGTCAGTTCTGTTCTTCCTGTATATATCCTACATTTCTGGTAGAGAGAATCTGTATACGATCAAAAGGTCTTAATAAAGATTTTTGTGTATTGTTGAATTACAACTATATATATTGTCATAGTAATGAAGGTGACGAGTCGTTTGGGTAGAATAAAATAATAATTTATTAGATGACTTTAAATAGTTAATAAGTTTGAGGGATAAAAAGAAATAGAGGTAAACTAAGTTAAATGGATAAAAATAATGGTAAATTAAGGAAGTAATGTCAGAGACCCAAACGGCTGGCGTTCGGCTACACCCCTCAAGATGGCGACTATTGTTTACAAACTTGCCGCCTAGCGCGCCCGCCATCTATCGGAGCTTAGGTACATAACACTTGCCGAGCTGACAGCGCGCGCCACCTATCGGGGCTTAGGTACATAACATTCGCCAAGCTGCCGATGTATTATTTACAGTTACAAGCTATGTACATTTTTGGTTATGACATTACTCCCCTTTTCAAAAATAAGCAGCGACCCGCTGCTTAAAAAAAAAAAATTCTACACTATGTGATCAGTCCTGTGTTTGTTCTTCTGGGCTTCTGTATGGTTTCATCCGCAGGACGTGGACGATGTCTTTGATATTCCGTTGTCTGGGTCTCCTCTCCAAGGCCTCTACTTCATAAGTTACTTCAGACAGTTGTCTCACAACTTTATAGGGGCCGAAGTATCTTTTAAGTAGTTTCTCCGACAGTCCTTGTTTACGCACAGGTGTGTACACCCACACAAGGTCTTCCGTGCGGTACTGGACAGGTCTATGGCTTTTGTCGTATCGAGATTTGTCTTTTTCTTGATCCTTTAAGATGTTCAAACGGGCCAGCTGGCGTGCGTCCTCGGCATTTGTGACCAAACTCTCCACGTAGTCTTCCAGATTGGCTTCCTCTCTATACGTCAGGATGGTGTCCAATGGGGTCTCGACATCGCGTCCGTGTACAAGATAGAAAGGGCTAAACCCGGTGGTTTCCTGTTTGGCGGTGTTATAGGCAAAAGTTACGTAAGGGAGAACTGAATCCCAGTTTCTTTGGTCTACATCAACATACATAGACAGCATGTCACCAAGTGTCTTGTTGAGTCTCTCGGTCAGGCCATTTGTCTGGGGGTGGTAGGCAGAAGTAAAGCGATGTGAGGTTCCACAGAGGTTGTTAATATCCCGTATTGTGTGGGATATAAACGTTCGACCTCGGTCTGAAATCAATTCTCTGGGGGCTCCATGTTTGAGGATCACGTCTTCTACTATAAATTTTCCAACTTCTTCCGAACTTCCATTTGGTATGGCTTTGGTCATAGCATACCTTGTTAGATAGTCTGTCGCGACCACGGTCCATTTATTGCCATCGTTCGAGGTAGGGAATCTTCCTAACAAATCTATCCCTATTTTCTCAAAAGGTCGGGATACCGGCGGAATTGGCACAAGTTGCCCTGGTGGACGTTCGGTAGAACCTTTTCGCCGTTGACATTCTCGACAATGTGCCACATATTGTCGCACAGATCTATGCAAGCCAGGCCAGAAATACTTTCTTCTAACGCGGTCGTATGTTTTGGCAAATCCCAGGTGTCCCGCCATTGGTGCATCGTGGGCTTCCCTCAAAATGTCAACCCTCATTTGTTTGGGCACTACTAAGAGCCAAGGTTTGCCCATGGGATCGTAGTTTTTGCGGTAGAGGATGCCGTCGATTATTTTGTATCCACTTTCACTTTTGGAATCAATTTCCTGAATTATTTTTTTGGTCTGGACATCGCTTCTTTGCTCTTTTCTTATGTCGGTAATTGAAGACAATTCTGGTATGTTATCTTCGTTGGATTGGGGGAGAGGACTTCTTGAGAGGCAATCCGCATCTTGGTGTCTTTTACCATTCTTATACACAATAGATATGTCGAACTCTTGAAGTCGCAAGGCCCATCTGGCTAGCCTTCCCGATGGATCCTTTACATTAGCTAGCCAACACAGGGAATGATGGTCGGAGACGACGGTGAAGTGTTTTCCAAACAAATATGGTCTGAACTTGTAAATGGCCCAAACTACAGCTAGGCATTCCCTCTCCGTCGTGGAATAATTTCTTTCTGCGGCGTTAAGTGTTCTTGATGCATAGGCGATAGGCTTTTCTTTTCCTTCTACTAGTTGGGTCAACACTGCTCCGACGCCATATCCACTCGCGTCGGTATGTACAAGTGTCTCAGCATCTTCCTTAAAATGGCCAAGCACAGGATCGGTAGTTAGGGCTGATTTTAATATTTGGAAAGATTGTTCTTGTTCGTTAGACCAAAAGAACTTCACGTTATTCCTCAGGAGGTCGTGCAACGGCTTTGCTTTATTTGCAAAATCTTTCACAAATCGCCTGTAATATGAACACAACCCCATGAAGCTTCTTACTTCAGTTGTTGTTTTTGGAGTCGGGAAATTTGTAATTGCTTCGATTTTGTCGGGATCAGGGCGAATGCCGCTTTCTGTAACCAGATGTCCTAACACTTTGATTTCTCTTGACCCAAAACGGCACTTCTCATGATTAATACACAAGCCTGCTTGCTGGATGCATCTGAGAACTTTCCCTAGGCGTTCAATATGTTCTTTAAAGGATGCAGCATAAACAATTATATCGTCTAAATAACAAAGACAAATTGTCCATTTCAATCCTGCTAGTAGCTTGTCCATCATTCTTTCGAATGTTGCCGGTGCGTTGCATAAACCGAAGGGCATCACCCGGAACTCATATAAGCCATCAGGGGTGATGAAAGCTGTCTTCTCCCGATCTTCCTCGTCGATTTCTATCTGCCAGTATCCTGTACGTAGATCCATGCTGGAAAATAATTTAGCTCCTGTTAAGCTATCCAAAACATCATCATTTCTAGGTAAAGGATACACATCCTTTTTGGTGACCTTGTTAAGCTTTCGGTAGTCTACACAAAATCTCCAGGACCCATCTTTCTTTTTAACCAAAACTACTGGGGACGACCAAGGACTTTTGGACGGTTGTACAATTCCCATCTTTATCATTTTAATTTAAGTTAATAAGTTTGAGGGATAAAAAGAAATAGAGGTAAACTAAGTTAAATGGATAAAAATAATGGTAAATTAAGGAAGTAATGTCAGAGACCCAAACGGCTGGCGTTCGGCTACACCCCTCAAGATGGCGACTATTGTTTACAAACTTGCCGCCTAGCGCGCCCGCCATCTATCGGAGCTTAGGTACATAACATTTGCCGAGCTGACAGCGCGCGCCACCTATCGGGGCTTAGGTACATAACATTCGCCAAGCTGCCGATGTATTATTTACAGTTACAAGCTATGTACATTTTTGGTTATGACAATATTTTTATATTTATTTTTTATTTTGACTAGAGGACCACTCTTTTGTTAGATTGAAGATCCAACGGTATAACCAAGCTGTAACGAAGATTTAAAAAAAAAATCAAAAATTGGAAGAAAAAAAAAAGTCAATTCACGAAGATATTATGTATGCTGGATTAGAGAAACAGTTTTTCTGCTTAGATTTATGATTTTTCTCTGAGTAAGGTCGAAGAAAGTGTCGAATTTTAAATTAGTTTTTAATATTGACAGGAAACGCCCTTTTTTATTTGCTCACTCTTTTTTTTTTTTCAATATTTCTTTTTCAAATAGAGAGGGAAAAATGAAATAGAAATTTATATAGTATTGCCTCCCCCTCCCCTCCGCTTAAAATAGAAATTTGTAATATTAAATGTGGGTTAATCTCTTTTATTACTATTAGAAAAACTGGAATGTGTGTTTTTTAAATAATAAATACGCTTTTTGATTGTGTAAATAAACTTTTCAAATAATTACCATTTTTAATGCGCGGCATTTTTCTCTATTTTTAAAAAAATATATATACAGTAGAACCTCCCTTTAGCGGACACCTCTCTATAAAGGACAGTTTTCATTCGCTAAATTACCATTTTTACAATTTAGCAACTCTCCGGTAAGAGGACACCTCTCCCTAAAGGACAGTTTGGACTCTGTATTTAGGTGTCCTTTACAGGGAGGTCTTACTGTATATATATATATATTTTTTTTTATTATTATATATACACTCATGGACAAAACATAAGGAAGTGGAAAGTCTTTGATGTCACCGGTCGTCTTTTTTTTTTTTTGAAGAGACAGAGGAAATTTTGTTGACACTTGGTTATCTTGTATGTCTTCAATAAAGGTCACTGTAATAACTTTCAGAGTTATTGTCTGAATACCGATATACATGCTAATATGTACAACTCCCATAAGTTTTGTCCATGAGTGTATAGATATAAACATAAATTTACGAGAGAATGGTATTCATGCACCAAGAGGCACCTCTCCCTTTAAATAGGTCATTAAACAATGAATTATGTTTATCACCACAGTAAAAACTTGAGGAATGATGATAAATAAACAGTGACAACACCAGTTTTGGCAATTCCAGACAAAGCTATCCTTTATACCATAGTGTACTATGTACTGATGAAGACCAAAGCTCGAAACCATCGTATACAGGTTAGCCTTTGTTTGTTTGAATTTGTCCTAAACAGGTGTTGTGGCTCTTTCTTTATCCCTTCCTTTAAGTTATTTTTTTACTGGGGATGAAAGTGCATTGTTTTAATTATTATTTGAAGGATAGTACCTCTTTTGATGTATATTAGAGCGTCTGTGTTGTGGTATATTCAAGAAAAACATTGGACAAAAAGGACAATTTGACAATTTAAACAATTTTATTGATTCTATTGATCAAATTTTACAAAGGTGGAAAAATAAAAGAGTAAAAGGGCATGTAAAGTGTAGGGGAATATATATACAAATATCTTCAGCAAGGAAGGCTTCCCCACCTTGAGAGAGTCCTCCTCCAGACAAGTCTTCTTGTACACTCCTCAGTTCCGCGCCGAGGAAGTGCCTATAGATGCGCGTCTTGGCAGACGCCAGGATGGCCAGGGCGTCATCGTCTAGGCCATGCCCGAAGACCCAGCCCTGCAGGTCAGGGGGCCGCCCGATGATGGTAAATGCCTCCCGGATGAGAGGCCTGATGTAGCGGCAGGACCAGTACCGGTGAACCAGCGACAGGTCGCCGGACCCACAGGCGATGCAAGACTGTTGTGCCGATGCTGGATGGGGCAGGGCGTGCAGAGCTAGCCTCACTGCCACGTCCGCGTTGTGCCCGGAGAAGGCGCAGCGCCGGAGCGACGACCAGCCGATGTTGATGGGTAGGTTTAGATTTTCCTCTCACCTTCTAGCGAACTGGACGATGGGCAGGGCAGTCAGGCGTGGGCGCTCTAACATGCGACGGGCAGTTCGGGTGATGACTCGCAAGAACGGCGTAGTCGTCCCGCGCAGCACTACGGCCTGGCCGATGGTGTTTACTCGGTAGGTCCCGCGTAGATTTCCGTCGATAAGACGACGGCAGAAGCTGGTCAGCGACGCGGCGTCAGCCAGGGCACAGCGCGTAGGCCGAGTGAGGGGAGAGGCAGGGCCAGCGAAGTCCCCAATGCAGGCATTGACCCACCGGGTAGGAGCGAGAAGGTCGGGTGGCCGGAGAAGGCGGCAGCCACCTATGATGGGGAGGTTCAGGAGTTGATGTGGTGTAAGCACAGAGTGGTCTAGCGTGAAGATGTCAGCGACCGCCTCCCAGATCTTAAGAAGCCGGAGACGCCGTGGCGAGAGCCAGGACCCGGATGGAGGTGGATATAGCCACGCATCGCTCTCGACCAGCCAAGAGTAGGCATTACGGCTTCCCCGCAGTGCGGCCTGCACGCCCTTGAAGCACGACAACCCCAGCTGGGTCTCGATGTCGATGAGGCCGAATCCTCCACGAGAGACAGATCTCGCCAGGACGCTCCCAGGAAACCAGGCGGTGCGCTCCAGCCCCCAGATGAACCGCGCAAGACGTGCCTGGATCTTGTGGATGGTACGATCGGTAGGCAGGTAGCCGTGGATGTGATGGACCACCGAGGAGAGAACCAAGGAGTTGGCCGCTCTGGCCCGGCCGACGAGAGAGAGGCCGCAGGTGTAGGGAGACCACCTCGTTATAGCAGCTTCGAGCAGGACCAGGATATGTCTTTCTTGGGCTGAGTTTTGATTTCCTGGCGTCACATTGCAGCCCAACACCTTCAGTTCGACCGACGACCAGGAGCAACAACATCAGCACATTTTCTACGTTACAATATCTTAAACATCCCCACTTGAGTCAGATAACCATACCGTTGTAGATAAAGACACACATCCTAACGGAAAAACAAGAGTTCGATGTTTCCTCAATGACACCACACTACCATTTAGTCTCTTTTCATAAAAAAGGAATCCAATTTTAGACTCAAACGGACGTACGCACTTAGACTGCAGAGGAAAAGATGGACCGCTTTTTTTTTTAACGGTATTCCTAAAATTAGCAAAATGTACACATCTCCTATTCTCACATACCCGATATTTTAGAGTGTTCATTCGTCGTTTTTTTAGAACAAATAGGAAAACTAACTCTTTTTAACCGCTAACTTCCAGTATTACACTTTTACTACAAGGTCTCATGAACCTTCTACGTGAAATAATATGAATGTGGGTTTTTTCTCTCTTAAATTTACGCTCTTCCTCGCCCAGATCTGGTGTAATATTGCCTTTGGGTTCTGTTTTTATTATTATTATATTTATTTATTTTTATAGTTTTACCGTTCTTACACTTTTTGGGCCTTAAATGCCTTTTGCTTGTTTTATCTGCAAGCCTCTAGTATCACCATCTTGTTTAGTCGTTAAAGAACAGCCTGCACCACATTGACGAAGGCCAACAGCCCGAAATGCGTACGCGTTTAGCTTTTCCTGAATTAGCATCAAAATGTTTTCGGCCAATATTCTGCAAAAATAAGTCGACATTTGGTTGATATTTATTCCTATAAATGACACAAACCATCAGCAACTTTCATTTGCATCGTTCATAAGATGCCCCCCTCCCCTTTTTCCTTTGATATACAATCCCCCCATTTATTTTCCGAAGTGAATGGAATAAAATGATTTCAAAGCTACAAGGGAGAGTTAAAAAGCGAAATAAATTCTTTCCACGTAAAATATAGAGCGAAAGTGCCATAAATGAGATGGAACAATTACGTTCACCCAGGTGCTGAGATCAAATATGACGACGTATTGGTTAATTTTGTGTCGCAGAATGTGACGACCTTCAGTTTTGTCAACTACGTCTACGAACCTCGCTTCTACCCCTGTCTGTCTGTCTGTCTTCTGTATGATGACAATTGAAGAATAATAATAAAAAAAGTATTTGCACTCAATATCTATCTCTCTACAACTAGACGCTATCGGCTTCCAAAGATCAAAATAGGGAGTCATCCATAAGTCGATATTATGACCTAACAGAAGCATCAAAACCTACAGTCTTATATACAGATTCTCCTGATGGATACACCAAATGAGTGTATGTGGAAGGGGGGGAATAGGAAGAAAGAAATTTGAATATACAAAGTTATATGGGAAATATGTACATATATGTTGGACACGACAACACATGTCTATACAGAAAAGCAGTTTTACACACCCAAGATAGAGAACATAGCGACTGCTGTGATAGAGATGTACGGAGACATCTGAGGCTATTCATTGGACACGACAACAACAACACATGTCTACCCAGAACAGCAGCTTTCACACCCAAGATAGAGAACATTGCGACTGCTCTATTAGAGATGTACGGAGACATCTGAGGCTCTTCATTGGGCACGACAACAACACATGTCTACCCAGAACAGCAGCTTTACACACCCAAGATAGAGAACATAGTGACTGCTGTGATAGAGATGTACGGAGACATCTGAGGCTATTCATTGGACATGACAACAACAACACTTGTCTACCCAGAACAGCAGCTTTACACACCCAAGATAGAGAACATAGTGACTGCTGTGATAGAGATGTACGGAGACATCTGAGGCTCTTCATTGGACACGACAACAACAACACATGTCTACCCAGAACAGCAGCTTTACACACCCAAGATAGAGAACATAGTGACTGCTGTGATAGAGATGTACGAAGACATCTGAGGTTCTTCATTGGACACGACAACAACACATGTCTACCCAGAACAGCAGCTTTACACACCCAAGATAGAGGACATTGCGACTGCTGTGATAGAGATGTACGGAGACATCTGAGGCTATTCATTGGACACGACAACAACAACACATGTCTACCCAGAACAGCAGCTTTACACACCCAAGATAGAGAACATAGTGACTGCTGTGATAGAGATGTACGGAGACATCTGAGGCTATTCATTGGACACGACAACAACAACACATGTCTACCCAGAACAGCAGCTTTACACACTCAAGATAGAGAACATAGCGACTGCTGTGATAGAGATGTACGGAGACATCTGAGGCTCTTCATTGGACACGACAACAACACATGTCTACCCAGAACAGCAGCTTTACACACCCAAGATAGAGAACATAGTGACTGCTGTGATAGAGATGTACGGAGACATCTCTATATTGGGGAACAATTAAAAAAACAAATAATTTGGGATCGTGTAAAATAGAACGTAATAAAGCGGGATAATCGTTGTAATGAGAGATATATATAAGCATTTATTATTATTATTATTTTAAAGAAAGTAGTTTATTTTTAAGTATCGGAAAAAAATGAACTAAAAAAAGGTGTGTGGGGGTGGTGAGTGGCTGGAGATGATAATTATAAACCGAATCGATATTCATCTATTAAATAATCTAAAAAAGTAAATCTTTTAAAGTCGGATTAAAAAAAAAAACTCAATGTTGCCGCAAAGAGATGCCCCAAATTTAGAAGCCTCAACCCTATCGGTATCTATAGAAGACACTTTAGAAGGAAAACGGAGGAAGTTGCTAAGTTCCTTTGCTTGTTCCTTTTTAAGCTTCATCAATTCTCTTTAACCGGAGGAATTTTTATTTCTCTCTCTCTAACTTTTATTTTTTCTTTGGACGAATCCGGTGTGTGGAATACGTACACCGATATTCTCTTCCTTAACTACATTATCATCATCAGAGAACATTCTAAATAAGCCATCAAATACATGATATTTCAATTTACAATTTTCTAAATTGCCAATTTCACAACTGTCGAATTTACAGTAAATAAGATTGTAAATAACAAAGTAAATAGATTGAACTAATTTGGGTTCCGTCCTACCAATAATATCCACAAGTGATTTCAATTTCGCTCACCTATCTATCCACTTTTTTTTCAATCTCTCTCTCTCTTATAACCCAATTCTATCTCTTTTCTTAATTTGAAAAAAAAAAAGAAAGTTTTTTGGGGGGAGCGACGTTTGGGGAGCTGGCAGATTAAATATATATACTTGTATGAAACAAGAAAAATTTCCCAGAGCTCCCCTGATGGAAATGACTGCACCCGGTTGGTTACTATGACAACGAAAGGACAAAGGGAGGACACAGTACTGGAGCCTTTTTTTTTTCTTTCTTCCCTTTGCTTGAAGCGGAAATAGGTTTTTCCCTCCTCTCTCTCTCTCTCTCTTCCAGAATTGTTGACAATTTTTAATTTTGGCCCTACGCTCCTTCTAGTTAAACCACGCCATCTCAATTTTTCTAATTTTCTTCCGAAACCTCTTTGTTCGGAGAAAGTTTTATTCAATTTCTCCCCTCCTCCCTCCCCCAAAAATTCTATTCCACAGGCGATGTGCGAGCAATTTTCCACTCCCCCCCCAAGTGGTTTCTCTCTCTCCCACTGTTAAAAATAGATAATTTATAATTGTATGCTTTATAGATTTTCCTCTATTATTATTATGTATATATATTTTTATTTTATTTTTGTTGCCTCTTTCTCTTAATGGGTGGAAAGGAATAAAGAATGGAAAGAGCAAGATTTTTAAACAAACAAGACATCGCCCCCCCATCCCATGCGCGAGCACCTATGCGCGGTGACGGGGAGAAAAAAGAAGAAAAGGACAACCGGCAGCGCTGGTGTATAGGCTCGGAGAAATATGAGCTCCCGGGAAATATGAGCTCCCGCCAAATATGAGCTCCCGCCTCAGAAGGAATGAGTAACCACGTGTGAATGAAACAAAGAAGATAACGAGAAGAGAGTTGTTATAAAATTGCGCACCAATTAAGTGGGTTGCGATATAGTTTCCTGTTAAGGAACAGAAGAATTAATCTGGAAAATTATCTCAAGTGAAGAATTATTTCAAGTGAACTCTTGATCAAATTTATCGACAGAATCGAAAACAAGATTTGTTTTTTATAAACAGAAGCTTAGATAAGTATTTTTAAACTTTGATTGAAAAAGATTTCGCCTTTCCAACCCAAGTTATTTTGCTCTCTACATTATTTGTTTTTATGTATATTTAACTTGTATCACTTGTTTTGTTTATTCTAATTTTAAATATATCTAACCTTTTGGCCAATTTGATTATCACCCTTTTTATCTGTTTATTTATTTTTATTGCCCAGTCATTGTTGATAAGCAAAATAAAATATATCTTTAGGCCATTTTTGTTAAATTTTATTTCTACAACTTGTGCAAACACAACTGGTGAATCTCTATTTTCAATCTGGGTAAGATTGACCTTCCCCACATTTATTTATTTTTTTTTCAAATTCAACATTTTTGGTGACCCGGACGTGATTTCACCTTGTGGTGTTTATACAATTTGTGGAGATGGATAAGCTTAAAAGAGAAAGAACTCCCTTAAGGAATACTATAACTCGTACCACAAATGAAATAAAATCAGGTCTAAGTCTAGAGGAAGTGGATATAATTTTAATAAGGGCCAAATTTGAAAGGTTAACCATTCTTAGTGAGAGACTGATATTGATTGATGATAAAATAAAAGAGATCTTATTGGATGATCCGAGGTCCACAGAAGCTCAAATCAATGATGAGATGGAACTATGTGAGACTTATAGCCTACAAGTAGGAATTGTCGCACAGAAGGTGAAAGAATATGAGTCTAAATTGGCAGCACCCTGTGATGATAAAATGTCACAATCTAGCACTTCAGATGTTAAAAGACAAATTAAACTTCCAAAATTTGAACTAAAAAAGTATACAGGTGAGCTAGAGGAATGGCTATCATGGTGGAGTCATTTTGAAAAAATACATTTAGATGAGTCACTGTCTGATGTTGATAAATTTGAATACTTAATACAATCCATGGTTGTTGGGTCAAAGGCCCACAGACTTGTGACTAGCTTCCCTCTTACCCAAAAGAATTACAACAAAGTCATTGGAGATTTAAAAGATAGGTTTGGAGACAGAGATATGCTGACTGAGTTGTATGTGCGCAAGCTTTTAAAGTTAGTCATTGCCAGTGCCAGGTCTGAAAAAAGAACTTTGGCTCAACTTTATGATGATTTGGTTGCACATCTCCATTCTTTGGGATCTCTGGGAGTGGATACTAAGTCTGGGGGTGGTGCTTTCTTGTACCCGTTGGTGGAGTCAAGTTTGCCACTTGAACTTATCAAAATATGGCAACGTTCCCGTACACCGTACATTGAAGCGGGAATTGAAAATAGTGGGGCTAAAGCTTTTGATAAATTAGAGGGTCTGATAGAATTTTTTAAAGCAGGAAGTTAAAAATGCAGAACGCATTTCCTTTGTTGCTGAAGGATTTGAACCTTCCCTTCCTCTAAAACAGGGAAAGAGAGAAAATAATCCCCCTAAGATCCACACAGCGTCTGCATTATTTGTTGGTAAGACCAACTTACCGTGTTTATTTTGTGAAAAAGATAACCATCTTAGCCAAAACTGTTTTAAGGCAGCCAAGATGTTGGAATCAGACAGATTAAAGAGGGTACAGGATGCGAAAGTTTGCTTTAAATGCTTGAGAAAGAATCATTTGAAGAAGGATTGTCGGTCTTTTGTAAGATGCAAGCGTTGCCAAGGACCTCATTTTGAGATAATGTGCAGAGGAACCTCACATAGTAAGGAAAATTTAAATTGGAGGTCAGATAACAGATCTCACAATAGTTTAGCAGAGCAGAATGAGGGGAACAGTGATCCTGTAACAGCAATGGCGAATCAAGTATGCACAAATAATATCTCTTTAATGACTCTCATTGTAAAACTTAAAGGGCCGAAACGTTCCAAAATGGTAAGAGTGCTTTTAGACTCTGGTAGTCAAAAATCTTACATCAGAAGGTCTCTAGCTAAGGAGTTAGACTTACCCAAGGTGGGAGAAGTCAAATTGAATAAATTTTTGTTTGGAGGGCAAACCACAGGAGAAAAGGCTCATTCAATATTTTATTTCCAGTTGGACAATGTTGATGAGGGAAAGGCTTTCAAAATGGAAGCGTTAGAGGAAACAATAATTTGTGGCAATATTTCACCCGTTGAAACAGGACCCAGGCAATGGGAATTGGATAAGAAAGGAATCACTTTGACTAAGGTAGACAATAATAAAACCGAAATAGACATCCTAATCGGTGGAGACTATTATGGGCAACTTCTCACAGGAAAAATTGAACAGCTGGCAGGAGGATTGACCGCAATTCAAACAGTTCTTGGTTGGACTTTAATAGGTAATACCTCATCAGAGAGACCAGAGACAAGTGCTCAAATGGTTATCACCTTACTTACAACCCAACAGAGAGTAACATCCTTACGGGAATTAGAAACAATAGGGATACAAGATCCTACAGAGGTCATCTCTGAGAAAGAGAAAAATGTTCTCATGCAAGAAAAGTTTCATGAGAAAATCTGTCGAGGCCATGATGGACGTTATCCTGTATCTCTTCCATGGAAGGAAGGAATTGGGACGATACCTAATAACTTGGAAATAGCCAAAAGGCGCTTGGAGGCTATGACTCAAAAGTTGACACAAAAGGGTCAGTTTGTTCCTTATGATGAAGTCTTCCGATCCTGGTTCAGGGAAAACCTTATTGAAGAAGTTTACGGGGAAGGCATCAAACCTATTGGACATTATCTACCACATCGCCCGATATATAAGGTTCAGAGTGAGACTACTCCTATTAGACCCGTTTACGATGCATCATGTAAAGCAAGTAAGAGAAGTTTGTCTCTAAATGAATGTTTAGAGACTGGACCTAATCTGATTGAACTTTTACCTGAAATCCTGATAAGATTTAGGGAAAAGAAAATAGGAGCCATCGCTGACATCCGCAAAGCTTTTCAGACCGTAGGTATAGATGAGAAGGAAAGATTCCACAAGGAATACCTCGCCATGCTCGTACAAAAGAGGAATGAAACGGAGGGTAGAAGGTTTCTTCCAGGGGAAGTTGTGCTGATTGGTAGAGATGATCAAAAAAGAATATTCTGGCCACTAGGCAGAATCTTGGAACTGTACCCCGGGAAGGATGGCAGAGAACGTGTAGCTAGAGTTAGGACTGCTACGGGTGAATTTGTAAGACCGTTAAAGAGACTTTTCTCTTTGGAACTTGGTTCTGATATTTCCAGGGAGGTGAGATTACCTAAGACAGAAGGGATCAAAGCCCAGGAGATTCCAACAGATGGAGAACAGTCAATTTTTACTAGGTCTGGAAGAGAAGTGAAAAAACCTACGAGATTGGGGGTGTACACCAATAATCTTTCCTAATTAAGATTTTTTTTTGTATTCCCATACAAAAAGGTGGGAGTATGTTAAAAATAGATAATTTATAATTGTATGCTTTATAGATTTTCCTCTATTATTATTATGTATATATATTTTTATTTTATTTTTGTTGCCTCTTTCTCTTAATGGGTGGAAAGGAATAAAGAATGGAAAGAGCAAGATTTGTAAACAAACAAGACATCGCCCCCCCCATCCCATGCGCGAGCACCTATGCGCGGTGACGGGGAGAAAAAAGAAGAAAAGGACAACCGGCAGCGCTGGTGTATAGGCTCGGAGAAATATGAGCTCCCGGGAAATATGAGCTCCCGCCAAATATGAGCTCCCGCCTCAGAAGGAATGAGTAACCACGTGTGAATGAAACAAAGAAGATAACGAGAAGAGAGTTGTTATAAAATTGCGCACCAATTAAGTGGGTTGCGATATAGTTTCCTGTTAAGGAACAGAAGAATTAATCTGGAAAATTATCTCAAGTGAAGAATTATTTCAAGTGAACTCTTGATCAAATTTATCGACAGAATCGAAAACAAGATTTGTTTTTTATAAACAGAAGCTTAGATAAGTATTTTTAAACTTTGATTGAAAAAGATTTTGCCTTTCCAACCCAAGTTATTTTGCTCTCTACATTATTTGTTTTTATGTATATTTAACTTGTATCACTTGTTTTGTTTATTCTAATTTTAAATATATCTAACCTTTTGGCCAATTTGATTATCACCCTTTTTATCTGTTTATTTATTTTTATTGCCCAGTCATTGTTGATAAGCAAAATAAAATATATCTTTAGGCCATTTTTGTTAAATTTTATTTCTACAACTTGTGCAAACACAACTGGTGAATCTCTATTTTCAATCTGGGTAAGATTGACCTTCCCCACATTTATTTATTTTTTTTCAAATTCAACACCCACTCTATGTAGCGATATTCCCAATTAGTAGTGTTAAATGGAAAATGAAATTGCTCTGATAATTTGGTATCAATTCCCGTAGCTGCGTTAACTCAATTAGATGTTGCTTTGTGGTCGGTGGAAGGATGGTCTAAACCGTTGGTTTTCGACCGCTACGACCCAGGATCGAATCCCACATTGGGCACTTTTTTTTCTATTTAAAAATGAAAATGCTCCAAATGGCTTCCGATTCTTTCAAAAAATCCAACCCCACCAGCAAGTGCAAGTAAACAAACGGAGCTCTGGCACATTTGTAAGTGCAAAAGTCGAACTGCTTTTCACATGTGTAGACATGTGGTGCACTTACAGTAAAAGCAGTTGCCAACTTCTACCCACCATGATTATCATGGCCTGTACCACGTGTACTAGGGATAAAAAAAATATCTTGCTTTGATCATTTCAAGATTGACGTTTTGACCTGTCGTGCTATCATCAATGTAGAATACGGTTGAACATGTCTAGAGGGCTACACAATGATTGATTTAATCATTTTGATGAAACTGGTCAAATTTTTCAAGCCACAAAAATTGCTTTTTTTAAATTTTATTATTCACGTCCCTTATCGCACGATACATTTTCAATCGTATTAAGACCGTGAAGTCTTTCGACTTGAAATCTCGTTTTTATCGAATCCTTTATAACGATTGGGTGTTTTAGAAAAAGCGTCAGCGATTGATGTTTATAGAAGACTAGACGGGTGACCCGGGCTTCGCCCCGGGATTGACCCGTGTGCATATCTACCCGAGTGATATATATTAAGATAAGATTTTTTAAATAATTGTTTGTTATTAGCATTATCTATTTGTTTGCATCAGCATAATTTAATCTAATCTTTGATAGAGGGCGCTGTTCGTGAGCTAAGTAGAATAATTTGAATATATAGTTTTAATAATTGATTTATATATTTTTTAAAATAACCTATCGTCTTCCCCGTATTCCTTTACCCATGTATGGAAATTTTGGTTTGAATTAGTGAACTACTGCGAATTTGTATACCGGACATACAAACAAACAAACATTCATTTTTATATATAGAGATGTTCCTCTATCCTTATTGAGGTCGCTGATTGGGAATATCTATATCTATCTAGATCTATGCATCGTACTGATGCATAAAAAGAAAGACGCCTCTTTTAAGATATTTATATATCAAATTTAAAAATATTTAAATATATATCGTTGTAGTTTGTTGCGATCTTTTAAATATTTTCACCTAACGGTTCGTATTCCCTCCATATTTACAAAGAGGAAATTCTCTCTTTGGTAATACGATGTAATTGTTATATTAAAAATAATAAAGAATTTTACAAAGAGAGAGACGGAGGCCAGCTATCTACCGACATAGACTTGCTGTTGTCACTGGGGGAGAGAGAGAATCAACTCGACGGCAAACTCCACTGCCATCGTCTTATAAATTGTTTTTTATCTCCCAAAGTCACTTCCCCCTCCCCAACTTTTCCTTGGCCCACCCGTCCCAATATTCTCCCAATTTATATCTTTCTTTTTTTTTTAACCTCGCCTATTTCTTTCTCCTCCCCCTCACTTTTTTTTACTGCTCCATCCCCCTTCCATTATATTATCGTAAAGCATTTGATAAAATTGATTTTTTTTTTAAATAATTATTATTTTCGAATTTTGTTGTCTTCACGCGAAGTAATTGTAGACATCACCCCAAATAAATGCTTTAAAAGAAATTGGAGAAATGCTTTTTGAAAGAGTATTATTGTTGTGACCCAGAATTTCAAATCAACAAGCTATAGAATAATACAAATATTCAGGGGTATGGACAACAAATATTTAGTGGTATGAACAACATTTTGTGGAATACAACATTTAGGGAATTGGACAACATTTTGTGGAATCCACAACTTTCAGAGGAATGGATAACAAATATTCAGTAGAATGGATAACAAATATTCAGTAGAATGGATAACAAATATTCAGTAGAATGGATAACAAATATTCAGTAGAATGGACAACAAATATTCAGTAGAATGGATAACAAATATTCAGTAGAATGGATAACAAATATTCAGTAGAATGGACAACAAATATTCAGTAGAATGGACAACAAATATTCAGTAGATGGACAACATATATTCAGTAGAATGGACAACAAATATTCAGTGGAATGGGCAACAAATATTCAGTGGAATGGGCAACAAATATTCAGTGGAATTGACAACAAATATTCAGTTGAATGGACAACAAATATTCAGTGGAATTGACAACAAATATTCAGTAGAATGGATAACAAATATTCAGTGGAATGGATAACAAATATTCAGTGGAATTGACAGCAAATATTCAGTAGAATGGACAACAAATATTCAGTGGAATGGGCAACAAATATTCAGTGGAATTGACAACAAATATTCAGTGGATTCGACAACAAATATTCAGTGAAATGGGCAACAAGTATTCAGTGGAATTGACAGCAAATATTCAGTAGAATGGGCAACAAATATTCAGTGGAATGGGCAACAAATATT
Organism: Cordylochernes scorpioides; assembly: GCA_030710605.1. Classification (NCBI taxonomy): domain Eukaryota; kingdom Metazoa; phylum Arthropoda; class Arachnida; order Pseudoscorpiones; family Chernetidae; genus Cordylochernes; species Cordylochernes scorpioides. The sequence goes on along the minus strand of CP092876.1, from coordinate 5,167,718 downwards.
CAGTGGAATTGACAGCAAATATTCAGTAGAATGGGCAACAAATATTCAGTGGAATGGGCAACAAATATTCAGCAGAATGGATAACAAATATTCAGTGGAATGGACAACAAATGTTCAGTGGAATGGACAACAAATATTCAGTGGAATGGACAACAAATATTCAGTGGAATGGGGAAACAAATATTCAGTGGAATTGACAACAAATATTCAGTGGAATGGATAACAAATATTCAGTGGAATGGATAACAAATATTCAGTGGAATCGACAACAAATATTAAGAAGAATTGTCAATATATATTCAATGGAATTGACAACAAATGTTCAGTGGAATGGGCAACAAATATTCAGTGGAATCGACAACAAATATTCAGTAGAATTGCCAACAAATATTTGGGAAGAGATAAAAATATATTCTGTAGAAGGGATAACAAATAGTCGAAAATTAACAAACAAAAAATGTAGGACTAAACAATAAGCATTCAGGAATGGACAGCAAATATTCAGTAGAAAGAGATAAAAAATCTCAAAGGGCTAACTATAGTAAAACGAGAAACGGTGCCAGATGATATTACAGTGTTGCCGAATATTATAAAAAGAATTCATAGAACAATATATATAATATAATTACAGAAAGTTTCCCACAAAATTGAAAAATAGAAAATACCGACCAAACCCGCCATTAACACATTCCCCCATTCCTCTTCAAATTTTAATTTCGCTCAACAAGTTCCATTCAAATATTTCTCCATCTATTTGCTTGGTGGCCTGAGGGTCTTATTATTTTCCCACTTTCTTTCTTTCGCCATTCTCTCTCTCTTGTTTTGTTTCAATAAGTGGCGATCGTCCTTCATTCTTATTATTAATTTGTTCTTTTTGGTGTGTCGACTGGTTCACTTCTGTGTTTTTTTTAATTGAATCCCTCTTTGTAATAGCTCTTGGGAGTTTTCTTCCTTTCCCTCGACAAATGCCATTCTATTCGTTCTCTTGTTTTTCTTACGGTACGGATTGTGTGTGGATTGATGAATCTATTTTAAAGTAATTTTTTATTATTAAAGAGAGAGAAATAATTATTGTTTTGTTTTTAAGAATTTTATTGTTGGAAATTGTTTATGAACTTATTGTTTCATGTTGTAATCTTTTATGTCTTTAGATTGTTTTCATGTTAGAGCTGTGGTCAGGACACAATTCCGATCTCATGGTACTATGGAGGGGAACTCTACCCAGATGTATCTGAGGATACTTCCTGATTTTAGAGCTGGCGTCAGGAAACTACCCCGATCTCATGGTGCTATGGAGGGGAACTCTACCCAGATGTATCTATAGATACTTCCTGATTTTAGAGCTGGCGTCAGGAAACTACCCCGATCTCATGGTACTATGGAGGGGAACTCTACCCAGATGTATCTGAGGATACTTCCTGATTTTAGAGCTGGCGTCAGGAAACTACCCCGATCTCATGGTGCTATGGAGGGGAACTCTACCCAGATGTATCTATAGATACTTCCTGATTTTAGAGCTGGCGTCAGGAAACTACCCCGATCTCATGGTACTATATGGAGGAGGACTATATACCCAGATGTATCTATAGATACTTCCTGATGTTAGAGCTGGCGTCAGGAAACTACCCCGATCTCATGGTGCTATGGAGGGAGACTCTACCCAGATGTATCTATAGATACTTCCTGATGTTAGAGCTGGCGTCAGGAAACTACCCCGATCTCATGGTACTATGGAGGGGAACTCTACCCAGATGTATCTATGAATACTTCCTGATTTTAGAGCTGGCGTCAGGAAACTACCCTGATCTCATGGTACTATATGGAGGAGGACTATACCCAGATGTATCTATAGATACTTCCTGATGTAGGAGTTGGGGTCAGGAAACTACCCCGATCTCATGGTACTATATGGAGGAGGACTATACCCAGATGTATCTATAGATACTTCCTGATGTTAGAGCTGGAGTCAGGAAACATCTCCGATCTCATGGTAGTATGGAGGAGACTCTACCCAGATGTATCTATAGATACTTCCTGATGTTAGAGCTAGGGTCAGGAAACTACCCCGATCTCATGGTACTATATGGAGGAGGACTATATACCCAGATGTATCTATAGATACTTCCTGATGTTAGAGCTGGGGTCAGGAAACTGCCCCGATCTCATGGTGCTATGGAGGGGGGACTCTACCCAGATGTATCTATAGATACTTCCTGATGTTAGAGCTGGGGTCAGGAAACTACCCCGATCTCATGGTACTATATGGAGGGGGACTCTACCCAGATGTATCTATAGATACTTCCTGATGTTAGAGCTGGGGTCAGGAAACTACCCCGATCTCATGGTACTATGTAGGAGCACTCTACCCAGATGTATCTATAGATACTTCCTGATGTAGGAGCTAGGGTCAGGAAACTACCCCGATCTCATGGTACTATATGGAGGAGGACTATATACCCAGATGTATCTATAGATACTTCCTGATGTTAGAGCTGGGGTCAGGAAACTACCCCGATCTCATATATTATAGAGAAGGACTATACCCAGATATGTCTAAATACTTTCAATGATTTACAAAAATTATATTTATTGCATAAAATATAATTTAAAAAACTCTATCTCACCTTGCTACAAATACAAAAAGAAGACATCTCTACCAAACTGTGCACACACACTATAATGTGGAGATAGAGTTACTCTCCAGCGTGTTATAAAACCTGATATAAGATGCTATAGCACTCAAGATATTGCCATGTAGTCTGGTATACCCGGGTAAAAGTTGATCAAGTTAGCCGTTCGATAAACCACCGACCGCTCTCTCCTTAAAAAAAGATGAAGAAATTGATCCCGCGTCCTTATTATGGAGGGACCACTCAATTATCAACGCTCCAGTGCCCCGTCAGTCAGGGCCCTCAGTTCTGTTACAGCTGGTTTAATTGACTACAAGGAGAACATCAATATAGGATTCTTTCTATCTTTTTTTACCTCCCTCTCTCTCTCTATTTCAGAGGATAATACGAAACACAAGTTTTGAAAATCTCGAGTGGTGTCAATATCGACCGATTTCTGAAATATCCATTTTAGGATCTGAGAGAAATCTTGTCTTTCTTTAATCATTGATTTTATTTTCACAATGAGGTTATCTTATTTTAATATTTTATACAAATAAATTTACTGGCAATGCGTTTCTTTTAAATATCATCAAATATTATCTCTACAGACCTTACTGCAATGATATGAGTTTGAATGAGAGGGCTTGGCTCATCAGTAGAGAACCCTCTCAGCGGTTTCGTCAAATTAATCTCTAGACCGCTCTACTATTGTGTCAGATTGGTTTTGTTGTATCCCCTGTATTTACTATGAGAGAAAATACAGGGTATATTCCAAACCAATCCAATACAATAGTAGAGCGGTCTAGAGATTAATTTGGCGAAACCGCTGAGCGGGTTCACTACTGATGAGCCAAGCTTTCTCATTGAATAACTCATATCATTGCAGTAAGGTCTGTAGAGATAATATTTGATGATATTTAAAAGAAACGCATTGCCAGTAAATTTATATGTGTAAAATTTTAACGATAGATGGCAATTAAATTAAATTTATTTTAATATGTTTTAATCAATATTAAGTAAAAAATATCAGGCTTCCAGTTGAAATGGAAGAAGAAAATGAAAAGAAATTTCACCTTCTGGAAGCTTGATATATATTTTTACTTAATATTAATACAAGGGTGTATTTTATTGCATATATTTTATTAAGAATATTCGAGAATATATAGTATGTATGCGCGTAAACTCTCAAATTGCTTCCCTTGTATTTTATCAAATGTTAATTTATCATAAAGATAAAGGCTGCCTGGCCGGCATTCATAGTTCTTCAAATAAAAGACATTTCGGCCGCCGGAGTTAGTAGCGGTTGTATAATGAGACAATAAAAAGATTTATTGACCGAAGTGTCTTTTATTTGAAGATTTTTTTTTTACATATCCTTTTAGTCTAAATTAGACAAGATCTTGGAGGTCGTGCTCGTAAAGAAGCTCAAGAACTCTTCTTGGTTCTCTGTACAGGGATCTCTTGTCCTTTCCAATACAATTTAATATATGTTGGGGAGTGGCCTCTTCGGTTTTGCACCTAGTGTACATGGGGAAGCTTTTGGCTCCCTCTTTATAGACTAGAGCAGTGATTCTCAACCTTTTTTTTTGTTGCGGCATTATTTTAAAGATTTGAAAATTTGGCGGCACAATTTTAGAATTTCGCGGCACACTTTTGCTAACTTGAATGCAAGAAAATTCAAATTATGTATCAATATTTCTATGCAAAATATAAGTAATATACATCTCTAACATTCAATTTGCTAATTTCGTTATTTTAAAAAGTAAAAAAATGAAAAAGAAAAAAAGAAAAACCAATACAAACGTGAACATAATCATATGACTAAAATTCGGCGGCACATTTTTAGAATTTCGCGGCACACAAAATTACCGCGGCACATTGGTTGAGAATCACTGGACTAGAGGGAGCAGGTGAAGAAATTAATTTGTGTTTGTGACTTAAATTGCTGTGTTATTCTAAAGTTTGTCTCTTTTCTAATTTTATGTATGTGTCAATAAGATGGCTACATTGAGATTCCTACTCTGTATGGTACTGCTTCTCTTCCAAGCTAGATCTTAGCCGTCGTCTATGCAGCGGGCCAACAGGATCCCATTTCTACACCAGCCCGCTACCACACCATTCCTAATGCCCCCATTTCATGCCAAAAATCCGTACGGAACGAAATTGTCAGCCATTCCACAGCCCTGCTGGAATGGTTATGGCTTTTAAACTCCCCCTCCTTCACTCTCCTAGCCTAGCTTGGCCTGTAGTCAGGTTGTGTTGATTTCAGTCCATTTCTCGAGTCCACTTAGGTCCGACGGTCACTCTGGACTTCATTATACTTTCGTTTAACAGGTGATTCCCTCAGTGTGTGTATATTGGAAACACTTCTGTAACCTTTTTCTCTTTCAATTTTTATACCTCATTTCTTCCCCCACATATCGTTGTGCTTAAGGCAATATTGCTCTGGTTTTTTTTTTTACCTCAATAATGAAAGTGATTTCGAAAATGGTTTTTAGTTTGTGTTAACGTGTAGTTGGGAATCTTGGAAGATAACTTTCTTTCAACCTCTTGCCAGCTTGAGTTGTTCAAGAGAGTTTATATATATATAGAAATTATTTAAAAATTAAGGAAGTTGTACCTTTTAACTTGTATATCGGTATTCAGACAATAACTGAAAGATATTACAGTGACCTTTATTGAAGACATACGAGATAACCAAATGCAAACAAAATTGTATCTGTCTCCTCAAAAAAAAAAAATAGACGAAAAGACTTTACATCAAAGACTTTACACTTCCTTAAGTTTTGTCCATGAGTGTATATTAAAAATATAGTTACGATGTTAAAAATATATAAATATTGTAAGCAGGTGTGTGGTATATTTGCATACTTGCTCTTTGCATATTTGCTCGTGGCATGTTTGGCACGATTTGCATAGTTGTTATAACCTATTTGTGCCAGCTATATATAGAGCGTGTGTGCCAGTCCAGGCGGAGGAGAATAGGGATAGTCTTGTTACCTAAAACGACTTTTGCTTATATAGTTTTATCCGGACAAATAAAGAGTGTTTAAAACAAATATAAACTGGAATTTATCCGTCGCATTAGCGACTGTGATGTTCTATATATAAAAATGTTATTTCCTCCTCACATTTCCCCAACCATATAGATCAGATACCCGTAGAAGGACTATAAATATCCGTAAGTTCGTCATACCAATAAGGAAACACATTTATAACTGAAAGTTCCTGATGGCTTGCGCCATCTATCGGAATAAATATCAAATATTCATTCCGATAGATGGCGCAAGCCATCAGCAACTTTTAGTTGCACGAAAAGGAGATACTTTTTTTTTTTTTTTTCCTTTCTTAATTTATGCACATTATCCCAGTACAATATCACATTTGTACTTTTTATTTCACATTTATAACATTTTATTTAGCATTTTTCTAAAAACCGTATAATAATTTTTCAATTATTTTTCAAAATGTTTTATATATTTTGACGAACAGAACGCCAACCTTTATCAAAATATACAACAACATCTTGGCACAATATCTATATAGATAATACCGTAACAGAGTTTTCCATTGTAAAGTCCTGAGCTATCTCCTCCGAAGATTCTGAACTACACATAACAATCTATATACCAAAATTTTCGTTATTTTTTTCTTCGTGTCATAGGCCTGTTTTTATTTTCCTAATGTTAACAGTTATTTTTATTTTTTAATTTAATCTATTTTACAATCGTAGATTTTTTGCATTTATCATCATCAATCATTTGTTTTGAAATTCCGTAGAAAGTGTTTTGAAATAATATATATATCTGATTAATTTATTATGTAAGTACTTTGTTATAGTTTTTCATTTAAATATATACATTTTTCGATTTGTAGCTTGAATTATTACTTTATTCTATAATAATTATCTTTTATAACTGTTTGTTATAGTTTTTCATTTGAATTTAGCTCCATTTTTGTCTTATTTCTTCTGTATATTAAAAAAAATATTGAAACTTAGTTTTTCATTTAAATATATACATTTTTCTATTTGTAGATTGAATTATTATTACTTTATTCTATAATAATTATCTTTTATAACTGTTTGTTATAGTTTTTCATTTGAATTTAGCTCCATTTTTGTGTCTTATTTCTTCTGTATATTGAAAAAAATATTAAAACTTAGAATTAAGCTTTGCTTTTTCATATACATGTTTGTTACACATTTAGCAATATATATACCAAAATATTTTTTTGGATACTTAACTCTTTTAGTGAATTTTTGTCAGGGGGGCTGCAAAAGTGCCTTACTTATTTTGGAATATTTAACTTTTTTGGTGAATTTTTGTCAGGGAAGCTATGGACTGCCATAATCATTCAATATGTTGATGTTCTTCTCATAAAAAAAATATTTGGGTTTAGAATTGCGCTTTGCTTTTTTATATACATATTATTTGCACATTTTTTTTTTCATCAATTGTTTCCTCACTTACTTGGGATTTTCTTTTTATGCCTGTCCTGGCTTTCAGTTTTATAGTTTTCCTCTGCTTGGTTCTTATTTTACCTTTTTTTTTACCTTTTATTACTTTATTCTATAATAATTATCTTTTATAACTGTTTGTTATAGTTTTTCATTTGAATTTAGCTCCATTTTTGTGTCTTATTTCTTCTGTATATTGAAAAAAAATATTAAAACTTAGAATTAAGCTTGCTTTTTCATATACATGTTTGTTACACATTTAGCAATATATATACCAAAATATTTTTTTGGATACTTAACTCTTTTAGTGAATTTTTGTCAGGGGGGGCTGCAAAAGTGCCTTACTTATTTTGAAATATTTAACTTTTTTGGTGAATTTTTGTCAGGGAAGCTATGGACTGCCATAATCATTCAATATGTTGATGTTCTTCTCATAAAAAAAATATTTGGGTTTAGAATTGCGCTTTGCTTTTTTATATACATATTATTTGCACATTTTTTTTTTCATCAATTGTTTCCCTCACATGCTTGGAATTTTCTTTTTATGCCTGTCCTGGCTTTCAGTTTTATAGATTTCCTCTGCTTGGTTCTTATTTTACCTTTTTTTTTGAGCGTCTTCTGTCATGCCTCGGAAAGGCCGTGGAAGACTCACTTTTCATCTCTCTTTGGCATCTTTTTTTTTCTCATTAATAAGACCTAATCCAAATAATTTAATAGTGTGTGACTTTTTTTTTTATTAAATTATTTGGATTAGGTCTTATTTTCTTTTATTAATTTGTTATAGTTTTTCATTTGAATTTAGCTCCATTTTTGTGTCTGTCTTTTTTTTTCTTCTCATAAATAGGCTGATGCTGTATTTGTGTACTCAATTGTTGCTTTTTTTTTATTAAATTATTTGGATTAGGTCTTATTTTCTTTTATTAATTTATGCCTGTCCTGGCTTTCAGTTTTATAGATTTCCTCTGCTTGGTTCTTATTTTACCTTTTTTTTTTTGAGCGTCTTCTGTCATGCCTCGGAAAGGCCGTGGAAGACTCACTTTTCATCTCTCTTTGGCATCTTTTTTTTTCTCATTAATAAGATTTCTTTTATTAATTTGTTATAGTTTTTCATTTGAATATAGCTCCATTTTTGTGTCTGTCTTTTTTTTTCATCTCATAAATAGGCTGATGCTGTATTTGTGTACTCAATTGTTGCTTTTTTTTTTATTAAATTATTTGGATTAGGTCTTATTTTCTTTTATTAATTTGTTATAGTTTTTCATTTGAATTTAGCTCCATTTTTGTGTCTGTCTTTTTTTTCATCTCATAAATAGGCTGATGCTGTATTTGTGTACTCAATTGTTGCTTTTTGTGTCTGGTTTCTTTTTGCAGTATTTTTTTGGAATCCTTTTTTTTTTCATCAATTGTTTCCTCACATGCTTGGAATTTTCTTTTTATGCCTGTCCTGGCTTTCAGTTTTATAGATTTCCTCTGCTTGGTTCTTATTTTACCTTTTTTTTTTTGAGCGTCTTCTGTCATGCCTCGGAAAGGCCGTGGAAGACTCACTTTTCATCTCTCTTTGGCATCTTTTTTTTTCTCATTAATAAGACCTAATCCAAATAATTTAATAGTGTGTGACTTTTTTTTCTATTAAATTATTTGGATTAGGTCTTATTTTCTTTTATTAATTTGTTATAGTTTTTCATTTGAATTTAGCTCTATTTTTGTGTCTGTCTTTTTTTTTCTTCTCATAAATAGGCTGATGCTGTATTTGTGTACTCAATTGTTGCTTTTTTTTTTATTAAATTATTTGGATTAGGTCTTATTTTCTTTTATTAATTTATGCCTATCCTGGCTTTCAGTTTTATAGATTTCCTCTGCTTGGTTCTTATTTTACCTTTTTTTTTTTGAGCGTCTTCTGTCATGCCTCGGAAAGGCCGTGGAAGACTCACTTTTCATCTCTCTTTGGCATCTTTTTTTTTCTCATTAATAAGATTTCTTTTATTAATTTGTTATAGTTTTTCATTTGAATATAGCTCCATTTTTGTGTCTGTCTTTTTTTTTTTCATCTCATAAATAGGCTGATGCTGTATTTGTGTACTCAATTGTTGCTTTTTTTTTTATTAAATTATTTGGATTAGGTCTTATTTTCTTTTATTAATTTGTTATAGTTTTTCATTTGAATTTAGCTCCATTTTTGTGTCTGTCTTTTTTTTTTCATCTCATAAATAGGCTGAAGCTGTATTTGTGTACTCAATTGTTGCTTTTTGTGTCTGGTTTCTTTTTTGCAGTATTTTTTTGGAATCCTTTTTTTTTTCATCAATTGTTTCCTCACATGCTTGGAATTTTCTTTTTATGCCTGTCCTGGCTTTCAGTTTTATAGATTTCCTCTGCTTGGTTCTTATTTTACCTTTTTTTTTTTGAGCATCTTCTGTCATGCCTCGGAAAGGCCGTGGAAGACTCACTTTTCATCTCTCTTTGGCATCTTTTTTTTTTCTCATTAATAAGACCTAATCCAAATAATTTAATAGTGTATGACTTTTTTTTTTATTAAATTATTTGGATTAGGTCTTATTTTCTTTTATTAATTTGTTATAGTTTTTCATTTGAATTTAGCTCCATTTTTGTGTCTGTCTTTTTTTTTCTTCTCATAAATAGGCTGATGCTGTATTTGTGTACTCAATTGTTGCTTTTTTTTTTATTAAATTATTTGGATTAGGTCTTATTTTCTTTTATTAATTTGTTATAGTTTTTCATTTGAATTTAGCTCCATTTTTGTGTCTGTCTTTTTTTTTCATCTCATAAATAGGCTGATGCTGTATTTGTGTACTCAATTGTTGCTTTTTGTGTCTGGTTTCTTTTTTGCAGTATTTTTTGGAATCCTTTTTTTTTTTCATCAATTGTTTCCTCACATGCTTGGAATTTTCTTTTTATGCCTGTCCTGGCTTTCAGTTTTATAGATTTCCTCTGCTTGGTTCTTATTTTACCTTTTTTTTTTGAGCGTCTTCTGTCATGCCTCGGAAAGGCCGTGGAAGACTCACTTTTCATCTCTCTTTGGCATCTTTTTTTTTTTTCTCATTAATAAGATTTCTTTTATTAATTTGTTATAGTTTTTCATTTGAATATAGCTCCATTTTTGTGTCTGTCTTTTTTTTTCATCTCATAAATAGGCTGATGCTGTATTTGTGTACTCAATTGTTGCTTTTTTTTTTTATTAAATTATTTGGATTAGGTCTTATTTTCTTTTGTTAATTTGTTATAGTTTTTCATTTGAATTTAGCTCCATTTTTGTGTCTGTCTTTTTTTTTCATCTCATAAATAGGCTGATGCTGTATTTGTGTACTCAATTGTTGCTTTTTGTGTCTGGTTTACTTTTTTGCAGTATTTTTTTGGAATCGTTTTTTTTTTCATCAATTGTTTCCTCACATGCTTGGAATTTTCTTTTTATGCCTGTCCTGGCTTTCAGTTTTATAGATTTCCTCTGCTTGGTTCTTATTTTACCTTTTTTTTTGAGCGTCTTCTGTCATGCCTCGGAAAGGCCGTGGAAGACTCACTTTTCATCTCTCTTTGGCATCTTTTTTTTTCTCATTAATAAGACCTAATCCAAATAATTTAATAGTGTGTGACTTTTTTTTTTTATTAAATTATTTGGATTAGGTCTTATTTTCTTTTATTAATTTGTTATAGTTTTTCATTTGAATTTAGCTCCATTTTTGTGTCTGTCTTTTTTTTTCTTCTCATAAATAGGCTGATGCTGTATTTGTGTACTCAATTGTTGCTTTTTTTTTAATTAAATTATTTGGATTAGGTCTTATTTTCTTTTGTTAATTTGTTATAGTTTTTCATTTGAATTTAGCTCCATTTTTGTGTCTGTCTTTTTTTTTCATCTCATAAATAGGCTGATGCTGTATTTGTGTACTCAATTGTTGCTTTTTGTGTCTGGTTTCTTTTTTGCAGTATTTTTTGGAATCCTTTTTTTTTTCATCAATTGTTTCCTCACATGCTTGGAATTTTCTTTTTATGCCTGTCCTGGCTTTCAGTTTTATAGATTTCCTCTGCTTGGTTCTTATTTTACCTTTTTTTTTTTGAGCGTCTTCTGTCATGCCTCGGAAAGGCCGTGGAAGACTCACTTTTCATCTCTCTTTGGCATCTTTTTTTTTCTCATTAATAAGACCTAATCCAAATAATTTAATAGTGTGTGACTTTTTTTTCTATTAAATTATTTGGATTAGGTCTTATTTTCTTTTATTAATTTGTTATAGTTTTTCATTTGAATTTAGCTCTATTTTTGTGTCTGTCTTTTTTTTTCTTCTCATAAATAGGCTGATGCTGTATTTGTGTACTCAATTGTTGCTTTTTTTTTTATTAAATTATTTGGATTAGGTCTTATTTTCTTTTATTAATTTATGCCTATCCTGGCTTTCAGTTTTATAGATTTCCTCTGCTTGGTTCTTATTTTACCTTTTTTTTTTTGAGCGTCTTCTGTCATGCCTCGGAAAGGCCGTGGAAGACTCACTTTTCATCTCTCTTTGGCATCTTTTTTTTTCTCATTAATAAGATTTCTTTTATTAATTTGTTATAGTTTTTCATTTGAATATAGCTCCATTTTTGTGTCTGTCTTTTTTTTTCATCTCATAAATAGGCTGATGCTGTATTTGTGTACTCAATTGTTGCTTTTTTTTTTATTAAATTATTTGGATTAGGTCTTATTTTCTTTTATTAATTTGTTATAGTTTTTCATTTGAATTTAGCTCCATTTTTGTGTCTGTCTTTTTTTTTCATCTCATAAATAGGCTGATGCTGTATTTGTGTACTCAATTGTTGCTTTTTGTGTCTGGTTTCTTTTTTGCAGTATTTTTTTGGAATCCTTTTTTTTTTCATCAATTGTTTCCTCACATGCTTGGAATTTTCTTTTTATGCCTGTCCTGGCTTTCAGTTTTATAGATTTCCTCTGCTTGGTTCTTATTTTACCTTTTTTTTTTTGAGCATCTTCTGTCATGCCTCGGAAAGGCCGTGGAAGACTCACTTTTCATCTCTCTTTGGCATCTTTTTTTTTTCTCATTAATAAGACCTAATCCAAATAATTTAATAGTGTATGACTTTTTTTTTTTATTAAATTATTTGGATTAGGTCTTATTTTCTTTTATTAATTTGTTATAGTTTTCATTTGAATTTAGCTCCATTTTTGTGTCTGTCTTTTTTTTTCTTCTCATAAATAGGCTGATGCTGTATTTGTGTACTCAATTGTTGCTTTTTTTTTTATTAAATTATTTGGATTAGGTCTTATTTTCTTTTATTAATTTGTTATAGTTTTTCATTTGAATTTAGCTCCATTTTTGTGTCTGTCTTTTTTTTTCATCTCATAAATAGGCTGATGCTGTATTTGTGTACTCAATTGTTGCTTTTTGTGTCTGGTTTCTTTTTTGCAGTATTTTTTGGAATCCTTTTTTTTTTCATCAATTGTTTCCTCACATGCTTGGAATTTTCTTTTTATGCCTGTCCTGGCTTTCAGTTTTATAGATTTCCTCTGCTTGGTTCTTATTTTACCTTTTTTTTTTGAGCGTCTTCTGTCATGCCTCGGAAAGGCCGTGGAAGACTCACTTTTCATCTCTCTTTGGCATCTTTTTTTTTTCTCATTAATAAGATTTCTTTTATTAATTTGTTATAGTTTTTCATTTGAATATAGCTCCATTTTTGTGTCTGTCTTTTTTTTTCATCTCATAAATAGGCTGATGCTGTATTTGTGTACTCAATTGTTGCTTTTTTTTTTTATTAAATTATTTGGATTAGGTCTTATTTTCTTTTGTTAATTTGTTATAGTTTTTCATTTGAATTTAGCTCCATTTTTGTGTCTGTCTTTTTTTTTCATCTCATAAATAGGCTGATGCTGTATTTGTGTACTCAATTGTTGCTTTTTGTGTCTGGTTTACTTTTTTGCAGTATTTTTTTGGAATCCTTTTTTTTTTCATCAATTGTTTCCTCACATGCTTGGAATTTTCTTTTTATGCCTGTCCTGGCTTTCAGTTTTATAGATTTCCTCTGCTTGGTTCTTATTTTACCTTTTTTTTTTGAGCGTCTTCTGTCATGCCTCGGAAAGGCCGTGGAAGACTCACTTTTCATCTCTCTTTGGCATCTTTTTTTTTCTCATTAATAAGACCTAATCCAAATAATTTAATAGTGTGTGACTTTTTTTTTTTATTAAATTATTTGGATTAGGTCTTATTTTCTTTTATTAATTTGTTATAGTTTTTCATTTGAATTTAGCTCCATTTTTGTGTCTGTCTTTTTTTTTCTTCTCATAAATAGGCTGATGCTGTATTTGTGTACTCAATTGTTGCTTTTTTTTAATTAAATTATTTGGATTAGGTCTTATTTTCTTTTGTTAATTTGTTATAGTTTTTCATTTGAATTTAGCTCCATTTTTGTGTCTGTCTTTTTTTTTCATCTCATAAATAGGCTGATGCTGTATTTGTGTACTCAATTGTTGCTTTTTGTGTCTGGTTTCTTTTTTGCAGTATTTTTTTGGAATCCTTTTTTTTTTTTCATCAATTGTTTCCTCACATGCTTGGAATTTTCTTTTTATGCCTGTCCTGGCTTTCAGTTTTATAGATTTCCTCTGCTTGGTTCTTATTTTACCTTTTTTTTTTGAGCGTCTTCTGTCATGCCTCGGAAAGGCCGTGGAAGACTCACTTTTCATCTCTCTTTGGCATCTTTTTTTTTCTCATTAATAAGACCTAATCCAAATAATTTAATAGTGTGTGACTTTTTTTTTTATTAAATTATTTGGATTAGGTCTTATTTTCTTTTATTAATTTGTTATAGTTTTTCATTTGAATTTAGCTCCATTTTTGTGTCTGTCTTTTTTTTTCATCTCATAAATAGGCTGATGCTGTATTTGTGTACTCAATTGTTGCTTTTTGTGTCTGGTTTCTTTTTTGCAGTATTTTTTGGAATCCTTTTTTTTTTCATCAATTGTTTCCTCACATGCTTGGAATTTTCTTTTTATGCCTGTCCTGGCTTTCAGTTTTATAGATTTCCTCTGCTTGGTTCTTATTTTACCTTTTTTTTTTAGCGTCTTCTGTCATGCCTCGGAAAGGCCGTGGAAGACTCACTCCCCTGACCGCTAGGCTATTTCTCTTGTTTACTTTTTTACCAATGCCTATAATTTTTCACCTGAAAGATTTTTTTTTATTTGTTATTCAATAAACTATTATCACTTATTTTTGGTCTTCTTTTTATTTACTTATTTTACTGGGGGTTGGTGGAAGGATGGTCTAAGCCGTTGGTTTTCGACCGCTACGACCCGGGTTCGATTCCCGCATTGGGCACTTTTTTCTGAAAAAATAAAAAAAAAAAGCTCCAATGGCTTCTGATTCTTGCAAAAGTCCAACCCCACCAGCAAGCGCAAGTAATCAAACGGGGCTCTGGCACACTTGTACATGCAAAGTCGAACTGCTTTTCACATGTTTAGACATGTGGTGTACTTACAGTAAAAACAGTCGCCTACTCTACCCACCATGATTATCAAGGCCTGTACCACGTGTACTAGGGATAAGCAAAAAAAAAAATTATTTTACTCATTGATCTATACATACAATTATTTGCATACAATTATATACATACAGTTTTCTACATTTTTGCGCTCTGCAGTCTAATATGTTGTTAACTAGCCGAGTGACCCGGGCAACGTCCCGGGTTTACCCGAAGGACCCGCAGGTGAGAAACTATAGAAGAAAAATTTTAACAAATCAGAAAATGAAATTGCAAACAATGTCCTTTAAGGACATGAGAGCACATGCACTGTATCACCATACGTGTACCATTTTCAAAGACCCTGCTTAGGATTAAAACTTCTCAGAAGCATAACAATAGTACCAACCTAGAGGTTAACTGGTGTGGATGCATTCCTCTGGGAGTAAGACTATTGAGAAATTCAGTAGGGAGTTATTTTGCTTCTCCGCATTCTAACACTCCAACTGTTAACACTGTGGAAACACTGACTCATGTTTGGTAAGCAATTTCAGGGAAGAAACTATAGACATTGGATTAAATAAATTATTAATTAAATTGCATTAAATAAAAATTATTAGATTTAAATAAATATTATTCGAGTGAAAAAAAAAAGAAAAAATTAACAAATTAGAAAATAAAATTTCGAAAAATACAACTATATTGCAGATAAGATAAGAGGACCTTATTAAAAAATAAATAAACAAACTGTAATTCGACACTATCGATAATTCGACACTTTCGATAATTCGACACTTTCGATAATTCGACCATTTTAAAAATCAAATTTACAAGGTTGATTGTTGTTTAAATACAACTTTGATTTTGCATGCATAAACACAGGCTCTTGTAGCAAGAACCCAAATATTATTTATAGTCATAGCAAAAGCCAACTTTAGTGAAAACTGATGCCTCTTCAGAATGAATGGAAGACTGAAATCTGAAGGAGCAGAAGATATGGGTCATCTTTACATGTATGCTATCCAATGTTCGCACACTTGAAAAAGCTACATATAAAGTTGTCCGTGCGTAAACACAGGCTCTTGTAGCCAAGGTTTGGCCTTGAGCCTTATTTATAGTCATAGCAAAAGCCAACCTTAGTGAAAACTAACGCCTCTCTAGAATGAAGCGAAGGTTGGTATCCGAAGGGGCCAAAGATATTTCAGACACTATACAGTGTGTTCAACTTTGGGCACTGTCAGTATATGTGCTTCAAGGACATGAGAGCACATGCGCTGAAACACCATACGTGTTCCATCGCAAAGATCCTAAAGGCATTGGTGAAAGTATAAATAAATATTTTGGAAATGAACAAAAAATACATATATATATAAGAAAATAAATTGGAATAAAAATTTACAAACTATATTTCAGAGTGGATACATATTTGAAAGGAAAAAAAAAAAGAAAATTGCAAACAACAAAACTATATTACAGATATGACATGAAAACTAACGCCTCTCTAGAATGAAGCGAAGGTTGGTATCCGAAGGGGCCAAAGATATTTCAGACACTATACAGTGTGTTCAACTTTGGGCACTGTCAGTATATGTGCTTCAAGGACATGAGAGCACATGCGCTGAAACACCATACGCGTTCCATCGCAAAGATCCTAAAGGCATTGGTGAAAGTATAAATGACCCATATATTCTGCTCCTTCAGATTTCAGTCTTCCATTCATTCTGAAGAGGCATCAGTTTTCACTAAAGTTTGCTTTTGCTATGACTATAAATAATATTTGGGTTCTTGCTACAAGAGCCTGTGTTTATGCATGCAAAAGCAAAGTTGTATTTAAACAACAATCAACCTTGTAAATTTGATTTTTAAAATGGTCGAATTATCGAAAGTGTCGAATTATCGAAAGTGTCGAATTATCGAGTGTCGAATTACAGTTTGTTTATGTATTTTTAATAAGGTCCTCTTATCTTATCTGCAATATAGTTGTATTTTTCGAAATTTTATTTTCTAATTTGTTAATTTCTTTCTTTTTTTTTCACTCTAATAATATTTATTTAAATCTAATAATTTTTATTTAATGCAATTTAATTAATAATTTATTTAATCCAATGTCTATAGTTTCTTCCCTGAAATTGCTTACCAAACATGAGTCAGTGTTTCCACAGTGTTAACAGTTGGAGTGTTAGAATGCGGAGAAGCAAAATAACTCCCTACTGAATTTCTCAATAGTCTCACTCCCAGAGGAATGCATCCACACCAGTTAACCTCTAGGTTGGTACTATTGTTATGCTTCTGAGAAGTTTTAATCCTAAGCAGGGTCTTTGAAAATGGTACACGTATGGTGATACAGTGCATGTGCTCTCATGTCCTTAAAGTAGTGTAGTTCTGTTGTTTGCAATTTCATTTTCTGATTTGTTAAAATTTTTCTTCTATAGTTTCTCACCTGCGGGTCCTTCGGGTAAACCCGGGGCGTTGCCCGGGTCACTCGGCTAGTATATATATAAAGAAGTATTTATATTTTTTCTATTGTTTTTTGATGCGTTAAGCGTATTTACGCAAATTTGGCCTTAAATACCCATTTCTTGATTTCTCAAGAAGCCTCTGGGGCCAAAAATCTTTTTGATCGCAGTGGTTACAGCCTTCTCCACGCTGACGAGCGCCAACAGCGCGAAACGCGTTCGTGGATGGCTTTCTTGATTTATCAAGAAATTGGGTTGACCAAATATCACGGAGCAAGTTAAATAAACGTTAGTTTATTTTTGCTCCACTAGATGGCGCTCTGCCATCTAAAAAGCACATGTACTCGTGGTCAGGAAATGCCTTCTCTATTTTTAATAACAACACCTGACCCTCTTATCTTTTATTTTTTATTTTTTTTTTCATATATAAGTATATGTTATACTTTGATAAAGGATTTGGCATTCAGCCAATCAAACTATAGTAGAACTTCCTCTTTAGAGGATACTTCTATCAAAGGACAGTTTTAATCACCAAAATTACCATTTTTACTTAATTAGAAACTCTCTCTGGTAAGATGATACCTCTCGCTAAAAAAAAACATTTTGTTTTTGCGCAACTAAGTGTTCAGAGAGAGGTGCTCTACTTTAATATCGGTAAATTGAATAATGTGTTTGAGATCCTAATACACACTCATGGATAAAACTTAAGGAAGTTGTACCTTTTAACATGTATATCGGGATTGAGACAATAACTCTGAAAGATATTACAGTGATCTTTTTATTGGAGACACACGAGATAACCAAGTGTGAACAAAATTGCTTTTGTCTCCTTAAAAAAAAAAAAAAAGACGACCGGCGATATCAAAGACTTTCCATTTCCTTTTTTGTCCATGAGTCTATGAGCTAACCTGTCGAGTATAGCGATGTGCGCTACGGTACCCAGTAGATTAATTCTCCCTTCCTCCAGTAATTAAAGCTCATTAATTGGTAATCACCTAATTATCTACAGACATTTTTTTTTTTTTTCATTTCATTCCTCGCGTCACGCTTCTAATTGGATGGGATGGTAGCGTAGGACCGACTTCTACCGTTCTCTGCTTCTCTCTCGTTGTCGTAGTCAATTCTCTGTACCACCTCCTCTCATCTTAAAATGGGACTATGTAACTTTGTTTTTATTATAGCTTGATGTGTATAGTTATTGAGGTTTTTTTTTTTTGTGATATATCAATGAAATGGAAATAAAATCATTCAAACACGAATGTTTCTCTTACACAAACACAAAAACTTCTAATGTCCTTACTGCGATGAAAAAAAATATATTGGGAGAACTTGGCTCATCAGTGGTGAACCCTCCTAGTAGTTTCGCCAATTTGATTTTCTAGACCGCTTCTTAGAGCTCTAATACTGTATTGAACGATTCTGTTATATATGTTTTATTTAAGGGTGGAATCTCATTAATTAAAGCTCATTAATTGGTAATCACCTAATTATCTACAGACATTTCTCTTTCCTTTTATTCCCCACGTCACGCTTCTAATCGTTAGCTATATACACATACATACAATTTTAAGACCACCGGTCTTATATAGATTCATCGGAGGAAGGAAGCATAGATAGATCTTCTATACTCCAGGCAGCGCAGAACTCAACAACAGCCTCCAGGTCTGACACATGTCCAGTGGCCACAGATTCTACCGGGCATAGGCGAATGTGGAACCAGCTATATACAGTCTTGGTGGAGAGACAACAACCACTGCGGTGTCTTCAAATTATCTACAGACATTTTTCTTTTTTCCTTTCATTCCCCGCGTCACGCTTCTAATTGGATGGGAATGGTAGCGTAGGACCGACTTCTCTCTCGTCGTCGTTGAATCCGCAGTCGGTCAGTTCTCTGTACCACCCTCCTTTCAACAAAAAATGGGACTTTGTAACTTCGTTTTTATTTGCTCGATGGGTATAGTTATTCTTCTTCTTCTACTGGATTATGGGAGACTTAACCTCGAAAACCATAGAGGGTGCGTCCCAAGGCGGTCACGGTCTTCCTCTTGGCGTGCTCGGTGTAGGTGTCAGCATCACGGATCACATTCTCAAGGAAAACCTTAAGAACGCCGCGCGTCTCTTTGTAGATGAGACCAGAGATACGCTTCACACCACCCCTACGTGCGAGACGACGAATGGCGGGCTTGGTGATTCCCTGGATATTGTCACGAAGGACTTTGCGATGTTGCTTTCCGAGTCCCGATTTTTCCCCTGTAATTATCCCTTTCCTCCTTTGCCAACCTCAGAACCTCAGAGGTCCTTGATTCGTCGGCAGATTCAGGGAGTACTGTGAACAAAGGGTTCGAGGGCCTAAGGGGGGGGGGGGGGAGTCCTATTGGAGCGTAGGACGGGTTAAGCTAAGTCCGAACGGGAGGGCTCGGTCAGCAACCTTGCCATGAACTCTCGGAGACGCCTGTGGGTTGACTGGTCACCCCCATGGAGCCAGACCATAATGGCGGGCGCGAGGGGCCAAACAATGGCCGCTCGGTGCATGGAGAATGCATCATTCCTTTGGTACGGTGGCCATTTTAGCAGCATAGGTGCATGCTTCGTATGCAGGCTTGTGGACCTTCAAGGTCTGGGTGGCCACTACTCCTAGAATGCCTCCTTTGCCGCGTCCAGTGGGGTTTTTGTTATATATCAATGAATAGGAAATAAAAGCATTCAAACACCAATGTTTCTCTTACACACAAAACACAAGAACTTCTACTGTCCTTACTGCGATGTAAAAAATATATATATTGGGAGAACTTGGCTCAACTCTTTGAATTGATTGACCGAGATAAGAACTACTGTAAATAAGTTCCGCTTCAAATTTGTATATCATTCATACAATCCTTGATTTGTCTACTTATAATGTCTTCGGTTTGGAAGAAAAGTTGAAATATATCTTTAGTGGAATGAAAATGAAGATGAAACTTGAAGACAACGCAGTGGTTTTTATGTCTCTTCACCAAGACTGTATATAGATGATTCCACACTCGCCTTTTCAATGATACGCTAACCTTGACATATGCACGGTGTGGCCACTGGACATACGTCAGACCTGGAGGCTGTTGTTGGGTTCTGTGCTGCCTGGAGTATAGGAGCTCCATCTATGCTTCTTTCCTCGGTGAATCTGTATAAGACTGGTGGTCTTAAAGTTGCATATGTATGTGTATATAGCTGAGTACCTTTTCATTTCCTGATAATACTTCTACTATTGTTTAAGAAAAAGGCTTTTTCACATTGTGTAGCGTCCTCACGCAATTCTGGCCTTAACTACCCGTTTCATGATTTTTCAGGATGCCTTAATGACCATTTTTTTGGTCGTTGAGGTACAGCTTGCACCACGCTGATGAGGGCCAACAGCCCGAAACGCGTCCGTGGTTAGCTTTTCTTGATTAATCAAGAATGAGCATTTGGCCAATTCTGGAATAATTAAAAATCAACGAGAATAGTTGATATTTATTCCAATAGATGGCGCAAGCCATCAGCAACTTTCAGTTGCACGATAAGGAGATGCCTTTTTCTTAATTTATGCACCTTATCCCAGTACAATATTGCATGTGTACTATTTTTTTCACATTCTACCATTGTGGTCTTTTTTTTTTCCTTTCTCTCTTAGATATGGGACAAGTCTAATGTAAGACGAAACTCTTTCCTTATTGTCGTTGTGCATATCAACACTAAGACGTACCATGATAGTAGATAAAAGGTATTACTTTATTATGGCTTCTCACTACGTCTCCTCAACAAATACCACTACTTGTTTGTTCCTGTCGTGATATGTGTCCTTTTTTTGGCGTAATTAAAAAAAAAAAAAGGATTCCTCGAAATATTTCATGAGAGAACGAATGAGCTTTGAAATCAATTTTTCATAGTTCCAGCCCAAGTGTAATTATCCAGGGCAGCAGGAAATTGCAATTATCACCGACACACATATTCCAGACTACAAATTGCCCTCTCGAACTGTGGTATAGGATTCCTCCTCCACTTTGACTGCATATTCATCAGGGTGGCTCCTATGCATATTTATATTTTGCCTTCACTCTAGAATATTAACATCGAGGTAAAGTGCACGAGCATAGAAATGAGTGGTTTTCCTGGATATGCCTACTTTTATCCTCATGTTCTGTATGGTTCCCTGCTTACGACGAAAGCATTCTGTCTGTGCCTTCCTCTTCAGGGCCGTCTGTCTCAAGCCTGGTCGACATTTCTTATGTCCCTCCTCATTTCGTCCATTCTTCTTCTCCTACCATCTCCTCTTTTGCTTCCATAATCATACAACTAAGTAAGCTTTTTAACAAAATCAACAAGGAATACAGGGTCAGGTTTCTTTAGCTCTTTTTCATTTCTCTAGCTTTCGGGCCAACATTCCTTTCAAAAGGAGAACTAGAAGTATGACTTCCAGATTTCGGCGGTATAGTTAGCTGGAAATTATACTTATAGTTCTCTCCCGTTCAAATGCATGTTAGCCAGAAAGCTGAGAGAAATTAAAAAAAAAATAGTTGAAGAAATCTGACCGTTGGATCACGTGTTGATTTTGTTAAATTGTATAGGCAAGGATGGATAAGACATGTCCCGCAAAAATAAAAAAAGCTCACCATTATTTTTTTTTCTGGCTGTACTCAAGAATATCAAGATTCATCCGTTTCTAGATGTCTTCTTATATATACGATCACACACAATAGTAAAAGAAGTTATTCGAAAAAGAAATAAAAAAACAAGTCGGTGGACGAGTGGGTAACACCCTCGATTCCCGACAGTCATGAACCGGGATTGAA
>CP092876.1:5129751-5141624 GCA_030710605.1 Cordylochernes scorpioides | reverse complement strand
GCTCTATGCAAAATATTTATATGTAATTGTACTGTCCTAAAAGCTTATATCCATAGTTAGTTTAAATGACATTTCTGAAATTCCACCCTTCAGTGTAGTATATATAATCATAATGATCCAATACAGTATTAGAGCTCTAAGAGAAGCGGTCTGGTAGATTAAATTGTCGAAATCACTGGAAGGGTTCACCTCTGATGAACCAAGCCCTTCCAATATTTTTTATCGCAGTAAGGGCAGTATAAGTTTGATTAGTGTACAAAAGAAACACTCGTCTCTTAATTATTTCATTCCCTATAATCGATATTATCTCGATGAGAGAACTCAATATGTTCACCTTTTCATTCGAAGGTTGAAAAAGGTTGGGCTAGAACAAATCTTTTTTTGTAAGGAACTCTTCCTAGTAAAATTTGCAATAAACAAGGCGATAAGGAAGATGGGTGTCTTTATTATACAGAATAAGCACGAGCTTTCGGGCAAAAACCCTTCGACAGGTAGCTATCACATAGCACGATGGACACTAATTGGTGTCCATCGTGCTATGTGATAGCTACCTGTCGAAGGGTTTTTGCCCGAAAGCTCGTGCTTATTCTGTATAATAAAGACACCCATCTTCCTTATCGCCTTGTTTATTGCAAATCTTTTTTTAAACACCAGAAGGACTTCGAAAAAGTAAAATAAATATGAAACTTCTCAAGAGTTTTGTCCATGAGTGTATATGACAACTTAAGATTCCGTAGGATGGCGGTTAGAAGATTGCAAGATGTTGCCATTCTTCTGAGCTATATCTTGTGGTCTGTTGTATATAGGCTGCTCCATTGCGGTAGGTAAAACTTGGAGGAGTGGTTTAAACCATCCATTTTCAACAGCAACGACCCGGGATCGAATCCTGCGTTGGGGGCACTTTTTTTTCTGAAAATAAATAAATAAAACCACTACAACGGGGGCCCCCAGATTCTTGAAAAAAAAAATCCAACCCCAGTAATGCGTAAAAATAACCAAATGAGGTTCTGACACATTTGTAAGTGCAAAAGTCGAACTGCGCTTTCCACATGTATAGACATGTGGTGCACTTACAGTAAAAGCATTCGCTAATTACAACCCAACCTGATTATAATGGCCTGTACCACGTGCGCTAGTGTGATAATGATAATAATAAAAAATAATAATAAACGTGTACAACATTTTCGATCGATTAATACTGAAATACTAAAACAATGGGAATAGCAGATACAACACTTAGATCTCAGCCAAAAGGCCGAGAAGAGATGGGAATAGCAGAGGTAAGAAGCCTGGAAGCATTTCAGATGAAGATTCGGAGATAAATGGAAGCATAAAGCGAGCTGACACTGGGTCAAAAATGAAGTTTTGTGAAGATTGGGAGAGAGACGAGGCTGATTGAAGGTCATCAGAAAAAGACAAGAGAATTGTATGGAAGATAGGTAAAGGAGAAAATGAATTGGTTAAAAATAATTTCTGGAGGTAAACATCAAAGAGAACGGGTAGGGAGAAGAATTGGACTGATGGACTAGCTTAGAAGGAAAACACTTTCTATATATATATAGGAAAATAAATAAAGAGATAAGAATATAGAAAAGTACAGACTCATTTTTAGACCACAACCTGCTGAAGAGCAGAGAAACAGAAGAAGAAAACAGCCAACCTGTTCAAAGTGATCACATTGGCTTGGAATACAGAGTGGTCAATTTTAGGAGTCTTAGTTGCATATTCAGAAGATGGAGACCGAAAGTTATTCAGAGATAATTTGCATATGGGACCGCAGAGAGAGAGAAAGAGACGATTACAATACTGACCAATAATGGTAGGATGCTTCATCAAATCTTCACCGCGGGGCGAGTACATCACTACAGTATGCAAAGACGATGGGTGCCATTACCGGCGGAAAGGAATACGTCGAATGGACGGAGGGCATGTATTATGGAGGGGTATGCAAATGTGGCGGCCTTTCAATAGGTCACCAGAAAGTAATTAAACAAAGTTCCTTTGATGGGAGGACAGTGTTGTAGATGCTGAGACTCTCTCTAGAGGCGGTATTGTGGCGAGAATATATACCGTAGATGTTCAACTGATATAAGAGCTATTCGCCTAGACGATTCTGCCTCTATATCCATTGTCACAGTAAGTTGTAATCATTTTTATGGCATTTGTATTGGACGATTCTGCTCTTATATCCATTGTCACTGTAAACTGTAATAATTTTATGGCATTTGATATATCAAACTATTCACATAAATTTCGAGGACAATAGAATAACATGAAAATAAGTATATTCCTTCAGTGTAACGCGCGTGCGGCCCCGGATACTTAAGGGCATCACAGACCTGGCTCTGTTTCGTGCGGCTAAAAGCCGCCTGTTTCTCTAAGAAGACCCGCTGACGGTACAAAACGGTATATTGCATCGAGCAATGATCTTCCGCAAAAAAAATTAAACAAGGTTAAGGTTTTCAGTTGCAACTTTGGCAAGAATTTTAAAAACTACTGTAAAAAAAGGTAGACAATTTCCGAACTGAGTATCATTTTTTTTTTATCTCGAATCACTTTATTAGCTGTTTAAAACACAGATTTCCCGGCAAATGTAATAATGCAATTCGTTCCCAATCATACCTCCTTCTCAAGTGTATGAAATGGACAGACTCCAGGGGAAAAAAACGTAATATTTAATAAAATAAGCTATTTAGCGCATTTTTCTAAAATAAACAAAACTGACCAATACGATATTAAAAAGCGGTTTGGTTATAGATGAAACTAGCGAAACCGACGGGTGGGTTCACCGCTGATGAGCCAGGCTCTACCATAATTCTCAAAGCTATATAGACAATAGGAAGTTATTTTATTAGAGAAAAAAGAAAAGGGAATCATTCTAAATACACCTATCCCCCGATTTACACGGTACTTGTTTTACACGTTTTCGCTTTTACACGGTTTTCCAAATAAGTTTTTTTTTTAATCGCACTATACTAAATGCTACTGTGATTGAACACATGCGCTGTATACACATCTCACGAGGAATCCCGAGCTTATGTGCTGACTTGCTGCACAGGCACACTGTGTCTGCATTTCTTCGCATAAAAATTTCGCGAAAATTTTTTATTTTCGATTTACACGTTTTTCTCAGGAATGTATCTACCGTGTAAATCGGGGGATAGGTTCTTATATACAGATGGCGTGCCTAAAGTGCCTTATATTTAAAGAATGTAAAGTATAATGGCATCTCTCTTAGTTTTAAATGCATGAATGCTATACCTGGAGTAATTTTCCATTTGAAACATGGTCTTCATGTCCTACCATTAACACATTAAAAGAATGTATTTTCAACGGGAGAGATATCTTTTTAGGTACATGAATACCATCCTCCCACAACTTTATGTTGCATAAATTTATATTTTGAAAATAGAGCAATCTATAAATATATCTTTTAAGGTTATATGGCGCTGAGTTTGTTGTTGACACACACATAAATATTAAAACATTAGGAACTCTTAATAATTGGTATATACGAATAAAAATAAAAATAAAACGATAAGAGGAGCTTCTTTTATGAATTTTAATGCGCAAGCTTTCGGACTAAACGTCCTTCTACAGGCATGGATAATGGTAACCACTTTAGTATTACCACTATCCATGCCTGTAGAAGGACGTTAGGTCCGAAAGCTTGCGCATTAAAATTCATAAAAGAAGCTCCTCTTATCGTTTTATTTTTATTTTTATTCGTATACACACACATAAATATGTTATAATACCTTGAAAAAGATTGGCGTTTAGCCAACTGAAATATTGGTAAATTATTTTTTGATCCAATATATGCCTTTTTAATTAAAAACATATAAAATACTAGACGAATGACCCGGCTTCGCCCGAGAATTCCCCCCCGAGTACAATTTCCTTCATACTGAAAGTACATCAATAATAAATGGTAGAAGTGCCATAGAATAGCAATACAGAAGTAACTCATAAACCACAAGAAAAACGCGTGTGTGATGGCAAAAAAAAAAAAAGTTCTTCGAATGAAAAAAATAAATAGCCAAAAGTACTAATCAAAATGTAGCCGAAAATTTTCCTCAGGTTTATAAAAAGAGATATACAAAATTTTATACCAATTGGTTCAGTAGTTTTTTTTATTTTATCGCGAAACAGACATTGACTTTTAATTAATAGGCTAATCCCATAATAGAATGTTCAAATCAAAATTTATTTGCAAAAGAAACTCATCCCTCAAGCTTTTAGATTTGAACAGACATTGACTTTTATATATAAGAAGATACAGTAAAACCTCCCTGTAAAGTACACCTAGTCGCAGAGCCAAAGTGTCCTTTAGGGAGAGGTATCCTCTTACCGGAGATTTTCTAAATAGTAAAATTGGTAATTTTGTAAATGAAAATTGTGCTTTGTAGAGAGGTGTCCCCTAGCATGAATGTCCTCTCATGGAGGTTCTACTGTACCAGCAATAGCTTGATAATTTTGTCTAGATGTCATGATTGCACCTCCTACTCGTAATGCAAGTGCAGCAAATGAACTATAATTTGGTGAAGGATCCTTTTACATTTAGAATGTGGGAGGTAGATTGTATTTAAGACTCTCAAAATGGTAATTTTGCAGATGAAAACTGTCCTTTATAGAGAGGTGTCCTCTAGCGAGAGTGTCCTTTCACGGAGGCTCTACTGTATCTGGAATATCACCATCTATAAAATAGAAGCAGCCTGTAATAAAAAATTTTAAAAAGTCCTGAAGGTAACAGCAAGTTACACGGCAGGCAGCTTGTCACCCACAACTCCCGACATCCCTAGCGAAATGTTAGCCCTCTCCAATCATTTTATTTCTTCCACAGGGACCATATCTTTTAAAGAGACTTTCCTTCTTTTAATAACTTTTTGAAACACTTTCTTTTTAACCATGTCTCCCTCTCTTATATTACTTTTTTATTATTATTCTCTCAAATAATCCAAATGCTATATTTTAAATTGATAAAACTACGCTATGGTTTCAAGGAAATATCACACACGTAGATTTTAGGTTGAGAAAAGACAAGTACCCCAAAGTTCCTCAATTTGAAAAATTTGCCTTTTTAATTAAAGATCTATTTATGCTCTATTTTCAAAGATATATATGTGTGTGTGTTTGTGTTTTGAGCGGTTTTACCAGTTTAATCTACCAGACTGCTCTACTATTGTATTGGGCTGGTTTTATATATCAGACACTTTAGTGTAATTCCCGGTTTAGGAAAAACTATGGATATAGCTGAATAAAAGGATATATAAATGTTTTGTTTGGTCAGTGTTTTACTGTATGAATGTGAAATTTGGATTTATGGCCAAAGCAAACTGGAGATAAAAATTCATTTGACATATAGGTGTTCTAGAAGAATTCTCAAGATCAAATGGACAGATTGAGTGACAAACAAAGAATATTTGAGAAGATTTAATGGAAATTCAAGTCTTCTAGATAAAGTAATTAAAGGAAATGTAGAAGTTTGGAGGACCTGTTACTCCGAATATCATCATGATATCGTCTATTGACCATACTGGAAGATACAACTAATGATGAACAAGGTAGACCAAGGAAAGCTTAGTTCAAGAAACCAATAGATTGCTTACAATAAAGACCAATACATCAAGTTTAATAGATTCTGCAGGCTGTATATTTTAAGGCGAAAGTGTTGACTGTACATATTTCAAGCTACTATTTCTAATTACTATATGCAAAACGTTCAATTGTGTTAATTGTATATAATTTCAGATATACACGCAATTATCCTAATTGTGGATATGGCGTGTCTCTCCCAACTGTTAAATAAAAAATAAATAAAATAGATTGGAATTTTGCGGAAGATGCAAAGAGGTGAAGAGAATTGCTCAGAAACAGGTGAAATGAGATTCCACGATGGTCTGCCTCCATATCGGCGATGGTTGCACTACATGAAGATAGACATAAGCTTTGAGAGGATAGTAGAAATAGACAAAAATACGTAAGAAATACAACTATCAAGCACGAATATTTATTTTACAAATAAAACAAACATCCTACTGTCCTTACTGCGAGATGTCAAATATTAGGAGGGCTTGACTCATTAATGATGAATCCTCTCAGCGGTTTCACCAATTTAATCCACCAAACCGCGCTTTTTAGACGATTTGATGGCCCTGCATTTCCTCAAACAGGTTGAGTGTGAGACCGCAACAACGCTCCAGTTGCAGTCTAGCACGACTCGGGAAGGTCTGATCGCGGACCCCACGAGGGAGCCCGCTATTTGCACCGCGAAATAACGGGGACACGACAAATATCGTTGCAATCCATAGGCGGGATTCCGACTTAGAGGCGTTCAGTCGTAATCCCTCGGATGGTAGCTTCGCGCCATTGGCCGTTCGACCAAGCTCAGTATTAGAGCTCTAATACTGAATGGACGAGCTTATTTATGCGTCACTGAAGGAAGAAATCGTAGTTGTGGCATTTAAGCAAACTATGTGGACATAATGCATTCGTTCCATTGTTTCACCTTAAATTGCAGAGAAGTGTCATTAGCCAATTAAATTGCTCCGGCTAGTTGACTGCCATCTCCAGCGAGAAATGTGGGAGAAAGGAAGCAACGATGTCTTACCTGGCAGGTGATATGTTACAAGTGGAAGTCGATTAGATTAGGATGGCCTTTGGTGATCTTTCTGGGTTCTTTATCATCACACTCCTTCGGGAAATATGTATCTATGTATAAACCGTTAAACCTGTCTATAGCGCCCCCTCTAAATAGCGCCTCCCTCTCTATAGCGCCCGATTTTAAATACATAGTACAATGCGATTTACATTAAAAGTGACCTGTCTATATTATACAAGATATTTATATACATATATAATATATAAACAAAACCTTATCATATCTCTTCAAGAGAGAATATAGGGGAGGAAAAATTTGTTTTTCTTTCTTCTCCTTAGCCTATATTTATCTCTTCTACTTTTTCTACCCAGCATATGACGCGTAACGGCAGAAGCTCCGCTGGAGTTTTTTTTCTCTTATTTTATTTTATCTACTTATCTATTAAATACACCAATACCTCGCTTTGCGTTTTTTTTTTTCGAAGTTGCGTCGCTGCTTAATTTTTACTGATTTTCACTGTGCGTCGTTAGATTTTCGAAATTGCGTTGTTTTGGATTCGAGTCTTGAATTTTTTTTTTTCCTAAAATATGGCAACACCTTTGTTTTTGATTGCGCCTTCACATATTTTCACTTTGCATCGTTTCAATTTGCGTCGTGTTTTTTTGGAACGTAACCCCGACGCAAAGTGAGGTATGGGTGTACTTTACTCTGTTTTGATTAGAAAGAAATCGAACGTTTATCATCATCATTATTAAAGGCTTTATTTTATAATGTGTGCAAGAATTGCGAAATAATAAAATAATTATAGTAGCATTAAATTTCGTAACTTTTATTTTTCTTTTAAAGATATCTAAATATATAAAGTGAAAATTCTTATAAAAATAACTTTCACTTTTAATCTTCAACCAATAATAGAAACATATCACTAGTAAAATAACTCCACCTTTGCCGGTTCCAAGCCCGGATGAAAAAGGAGGAGGGGGAGCAGTAACAAGCTCACTAAAAAACCTGGGTTCAGCTGGCCATGCTGATAGTACCCTGTAAGGGCTCCTAATCCAGGGATACAGGATGAGCAGCATTTGTACTCCATGTTAGGAGCGGCTGCACATGGTGTCTGTTCCTCTGCTAGTCGGACTGCCACTGAGTAGTGCTCCCAGTCTTAATGACAAAGGCAGACACATTCTACTTCACCCAGTGTGGAGATAAGAAAGAAGAAGACTGGTGATCTTTTAAATAAATCAGATTAACTTTACTAAAACCTCCGCTTAATATAAATCATATTTTCCTCAGATATATTCTTAAAATAATATTATGTAAATACAAGGTATGTCCCATAAGTTCCCGGACTGGGTCCATAAAAAAATAAATAAATGAAAAATGTAAATGAATTTGACTGTTTATTATAGAAAAAATATCTGGCTACACGGTGGTACCAATATCGAGGCGGTACTTGCGCGCGCGCCAAGGTTATTCTAATTTATTTAAAGGTCACACCTAGCGCTGCGGCGATTTTACGATGGAACAAAAATTGAAGCAGAGGATTTGCATAGAATTTTGTGTGAAACTTCAAATATCAGCAACCGAAACTTTTGAAATGCTTAATAAAGCATTCCCCAATGACGCCCCAAAGAGAACAACTGTTTTTGAATGGCATTCTAGATTTAAAGCTGGCAGAATTTCCATTGAAGATGATCCTCGTCAAGTACGCCCAAAATTTCAAAGGACTGATGAAAATGTGCAAAAAAATCACCGATTTGATAAAAGAAAATCCTCGAACCACTTTGCTGGAGCTAGAGCAAGACACATGCATCTCTAAAACAACGATTGGAAGGATCGTAACCGAAGATTTGAAGCTCAAAAAGACTCCTGCAAAATTCATCCCAAGATTCCTCACCAATGAGCAAAAACTGTGTCGGCTTGCAACCTGTGAGGACATGATGGAAATGACAAGAACGGATCCAGAATGGAAAGACAAGATAATCACAGGCGACGAGACATGGGTCTATGGCTATGACCCTGAAACCAAACCTCAATCTGCCGAGTGGAGAGGTTAGGGTGAGCCTAGACCCAAAAAATCCAGAAACAAGGTGTTGCTGGTCGCTTTTTCGGATAACAAGGGCATTGTTCATCACGAGTATCTTCCTGCAGGCCAAACAGTTATTAAGGAAATGTATTTGGGCATTCTTCGCCGTCTAAGGGAAGCGATTCGAAAAAAAAGGCCAGAAAAATGGACTAATGGTGGCTGGATCCTACACCATGACAATGCTCGCCCTCACACAGCGCACTTGATGACTAGCTTTTTGGCGAAAAACGGGACACAAATCCTACTTTAACCACCCTATTTCCCAGACATCGCACCAAATGACTTTTTCCTGTTCCCCAAACTTAAAGCAGTTCTAAAAGGAAGACATTTTGACACCAGGGATGACATAATAGAAAAATCGCCGTTAGCATTGAAGAGCATTCCAAAAGAGGCTTATAAAAACTGTTTCGACAATTGGGAGAAACGATGGCGCTGGTGCGTTGAAGCAAGGGGGGATTACTTTGAAAAGTTTTAATACAAAAATTTAAAAAAAATCTTACCTTTTTTTTTTTATGGACCCAGTCCGGGAACTTATGGGACATACCTTGTAGGTATTATACATATTATGTTGCATTAGCGCGCCATCTGTTATGAAAATTCGAAACTATTATAGATGGGTATGATTCTTTTAAAAATGAAATAATTTCTATATATTTTTGACAATTTTCTTTTTAGCTCTAGGTATTATTGTGGTGATTTATTTTCCTATTAAAGTCCAGTTCTCCAGAAAGAATCGTGCGTGATTATCCGGCATGTGGTTGAGTATTAAAAAAAAAAACTTTTGGATTTTCTAAATCAGGTTTATGTCCTTTTTTGATCGCGTGGTCTGCCAGTAGTGATAATAATGGACTGTATTTTTTTTTAAGCTGCCTTGTGTTTATTAATTCTTTCTAGTCTAGACTTATCTCTGGGAATTGTGGAATATAAGATTCTATTCTAGACTCACTTCTGGAAATTGTGGAAGGGAAGATTCTAATCTAGACTCATCTCTGGGAATTTCCGAATGGAAGATTATAGTCTAGACTCAGCTCTGGGAATTTCCGAATGGAAGATTTTAGTCTAGACTCAGCTCTGGGAATTTCCGAATAGAAGATTCTAGTCTAGACTCAGCTCTGGGAATTTCCGAATGGAAGATTCTAGTCTAGACTCAGCTCTTGGAATTGTGGAATGGAAGATTCTAGTCTAGACTCAGCTCTGGGAATCGCCGAATGGAAGATTCTAGTCTAGACTCATCTCTGGGAATTGTGGAATGGAAGATTCTATTCTCGACTCATCTCTGGGAATTGTGGAATGTAAGATTCTATTCTCGACTCAGCTCTGGGAATCGCCGAATGGAAGATTCTAGTCTAGACTCATCTCTGGGAATTGTGGAATGTGAGATTCTATTCTCGACTCATCTCTGGGAATTGTGGAATGGAAGATTCTAGTCTAGACTCAACTCTGAGAATTGTCGAATGGAAGAAAGATTCTAGTCTAGACTCAGTTCTGGGAAGTGTCGAAGGGCAGTCTCGACTCCGGGAATACTTGAGTGAAGACTGGGGTCGGCTCTGGGAATTTGTCGAGTGGCGTTGGTGGTGACATCAACAGAAAAACATCCGAGCGACACTTGAGTGACTCGAGGGTCTTGAGAAGTAATGGACAACTCTGGGGAAGAAATGAGGGAGAGAGAACACTTTAGTGCCCCGAGTGTTTTTACGTAGGTGATGGATAGGATTTTGAATGCGCACTTACTGTTCAAGTCATGTTTTGGACTATTGACGACTACATGAGTTGTTTAATCTCTATAGTTCTTTGTGATTAATCCTTTGATGACATTTTCCACATCTATGAGATTGTCCATGTTTTTTGAGGTGGTCTCTCATGGGAGGTTGCACCTGTACTAAAGAAAACACAAACACGCACACACATTGAAGAAATCAAAATAAAAAATGGCATATTCTGACACATGTTGCTCCTGGTCAGGATATGCCATTTTTTATTTTAATATCAACACCCCGATCTTTTTATTTTTTTCTATCATTTTTTCATTGAAGAAATTGTTTTTTTTTTTTTAAGCGGCGGCTCTAAGGTATAAAATATATCATCAAATTATAAAGAGTTCAATCGATTTTCCGCTACCGTTGAATGAATATAAAGGTGGTGGGGAGAGTAATTTATGTTCCGTGTAATTAAAGGTAATAGGTTTAAATATATGCACACAAGGAAACTGCGCGGGTAGAAAGAGCCAGTTAAAACGAGGAAAGACAGCAAGCCGGTCGAGGCTGGAGGAGACTGAGTAGAGAAACTGGGTCGAATGCAGGTCAGCGTGTGACTGCATTCGTTGTGTGGTGGCCAGCGTTACATCTGGCAGGCTGGACGGACTTCTTACAACTCTGTATTAATTTTATTCCAACAACCCGCAATATATATGTAAGAAATAGAATCATTAAGCGCAAATGTTTCTTTTACAAATAAAACAACCTTTCTAAATGTCCTTATACTACCATATGTACGTGAGAGGACAAGAACTCTAACAATAACTCTAACAACTCTATCTTTCCATTTAAATGGATTCTCCTGGATATGTAAAGTGGCCGAGCTAATCCACCAATCCTATGGAAGGACAGTCTAACCTCTTTAATTCAACCGACTGATTCAACATTTACTTTAATCCAACTGTTTGTTTTCAAATCCCAATAAGGCTTTTTCTTCTTTAATTCAACAGAAAATGCTCATCCCTTGGGGTGTTGTTGCATTAAAGAAGTTGGACTGGAGATCCTTTTACCATTTAGAAATTATTTCTAATTAAAAAGTAGCATCAAAATAATCCTACCTGATTTCTGTCATAATATAGAGTAGAGCCACCCCTATAAAGGATTCGTAGAACAAAAGTGTCCTTTAGAGAGGTGTCCTCTTACCTGGGAGTTGTTAATTAGTAAAATGGTAATACTGATGATGAATAAAATAATGTACAGAGCTGGTATCAGCTCTCATGAAGGCTCTTCCTGATTAGAATAATTAGGTTGCCATTTTTCTAGATAGTCCGAATGACAAATAAAATTTGAATACTGGAACTCTAACAATAATTAATAAAAACTTTGCCTAGGATTTGTTTTGATTTTTAAATTAGACATAAGAGGTACATGTATGCTAATGATAAGAAGAACCTATCATCTAATAATTTATTGCATTATTCAGTATTAATGTAAG
>CP092876.1:5119184-5129651 GCA_030710605.1 Cordylochernes scorpioides | reverse complement strand
ATATCCGTTGGGCCGCAGGATCAAATACTAATCTTAATGGGATTCAAACCCACAATCTTTGGCTAGGGAAGCCAACGCCTTATTCGGTGGGCCACTGGAGCCAAAGATTTGGGGGGAGTGGGGGGGGGGGGGGGGCAAAGGTAGCGTGACCGTAGTCAACCAATAGGAGGGCGCCATTCCAAAAAAATAAGAAAATGGTGACAGAGATGAAAACTGATGACTGATTGTTGATTAGGAGATGAGGAATGACGCTCGTAACTGTATATAGAATAATCCAAATTGTGCCTTATCATTTCATCTATTATTTTTACATTTTTTTGTTAATTATCTAAGGGGATTATTAATTAGAAATAACTTTATATCCTTTATATTGTGGTGTCCTCTCTTGGGAAGTTCTGCTATTTTTTTTAAGCTTTAGAAGTGATAAGGCACAATTTGGATTATAGATTATAAACACAAGGTAATAAGACCAAATCCAAATAAATAAATAGTGTGTGACGTTTCGGTAACAGTGTTGTTACCATCTTCAGACAAAAGTACTAAATGAGAAATTTTACCACAGCATGTTTTAAATAGTTACTGTTATCAAGTGTGTAAACAAGATGTTGTTTACACTTTTACATATTTTACACATAACTTGTTTACACACTTGATAACAGTAACTATTTAAACCATGCTGTGGTAAAATTTCTCATTAAGTACTTTTGTCTGAAGATGGTAACAACGCTATTACCGAAACGTCACACACTATTTATTTATTTGGTCTTATTACCTTAAGCTTTAGAAGTGTTTTAAAAGCCGGCTTTTGTTTTCTAGCGAAAGAAAGTTGACTGTATTTAGAGACATATATACCACAAACACAAATTAATTTCTACTCCAGCAGAGATATAAATACAGTAAAACCCCGCTATAACGAACCCTGGATATAACGAACCTTCCCTTATAACGAACCCACGCCGATTCCTAATTCCATTCCATTGAAAATACCATCGTTATAACGAACTTTGCGATTTTTAGAATAACGAACTACCCCTATAACGAACCTATTTCGGGTCCCAAAATGATAAAATCTATTAAAAATACTATGCTTATAACGAACTTAGAATTGTAATTAAAAAAAAAAATTAAAAAACAAAATTTTGAGCATGTTTAAAGCTCGCGGATCGCGATTTCAAAACAATAAATTTAGCGGCATTGTTTGTTTGATTTTTGCACTTTATTTTTGCTGTATGTTGTATAAATTTTTACACATTATACTTTTTATTAATTAGAATATCTTTGCATCCATTAAATTTGAAATATAAAAAATGCAAATGGCTTCCAAAATGAAGAAAACAAAGGCATTTTAAAACAAAAGCATTATTTCTTTAAAAAAAAAAAAAGGCCATTTTCAGAACTTTTCAAAGTGAAACAACATAGGCAAAATGTTAAGAACATATTAAAATAAGAGAATATAACTTTTCTATTATAAAAGATAAAATATAAAGTTATTAAAAATTGTTACAAAGAGGAATCAACTTCAACTTTTGCCGCGATCGCGATCGTACGTTTTAGGGCTAAAAAAAAAAAGTCCAAATAAACGGTCCCGTGATGAAACAAAAATTATTTTTATGCCATTAACTATGGTGATTTTAAAGTCAGCAATATTTTGCATGACAGGTTAAAAAAAAAAACGAAATCTAGACCTAGAAGAATATGGGGAAACATGAAATGGAAGAAAAACACTAACTTTATTTGAATGGTGCAATGCTTGGAAGAATGCTTTGAAACAACAAGGTATTAGAGCCATTTTTTCAAGTAAAAATTGTATTATATAATGTGATAATGATGTTTTAAAATCATTTCATATCTT
Organism: Cordylochernes scorpioides; assembly: GCA_030710605.1. Classification (NCBI taxonomy): domain Eukaryota; kingdom Metazoa; phylum Arthropoda; class Arachnida; order Pseudoscorpiones; family Chernetidae; genus Cordylochernes; species Cordylochernes scorpioides. The sequence continues at coordinate 5,127,799 of CP092876.1, read as the reverse complement.
TGAATATATATTTAATAAAACTTTGCCTAGGATTTGTCTTGATTTTTAACTTAGACATAGAGGTACATGTATGTTAATCATAAGAAGAACCTATTATCTAATGATTTCTATTATTATTCAGTATTAATATAAGGAAATTAGTCAATTAAGGGAATTAAAATAAAGTGACCACTATTAAGAGGCAGCCTCTACTTGTGTGTATGGCTGTTTTTTAATTATACAGTCTAACATTTTTGAAAAGTAAAAAAAAATAGCCAAACCGTGGCTATAGTGAACCGTGGCTATAGTGAACCAAAAGCTCTGTCCCATTGGGGTTCACTATAGAGGGGTTTTACTGTATATATAATGAGAATTTATTTCTTTAAAAAATAAAAGAGCAATTTTTCTACTTGATCTCAAATTAAAATGCACCCCCAAGTTGATACTGTGTAGGGAGGGAGTTTTAGTCCCTCGCTGCTATTGTTAGTGTTGTTGTTGCGGAGTAATTCAAAGGAACTCGCACAACAAAAGTTGGGCAACCAACCACAATGGTTTGTTATACAATTGACTTTTGTCAACAACTCCCTCTCCCCAGCAATTGACTTTTAAATAATTGTTGTTGTTTTTCTCTTTGATTGTCTGTTTTACTCATTTTAAAATGGCTCTTCTGATACATCTCTAGACTACATTCATATGGACCAAACTTTAAGGAAGTTATATCTTTTAGCATGTATATCGGGATTCAGACAATAACTCTGAAAGATATTGCAGTGACCTTTATTGAAGACACATGAGATAACCAATATACACTCATGGACAAAACTTAAGGAAGTTGTACCTTTTACCATATATATCGGGATTCAGACAATAACTCTGAAAGATGATAAGGCACAATTTGGATTATAGATTATAAACACAAGGTAATAAGACCAAATAAATAAATAGTATATGACGTTTCGGCAACAATGCTGTTACCGAATCGTCACACACCATTTATTTATTTGGATTTGGTCTTATTACCATTGTGTTTAAACTCTGAAAGATATTACTGTGACCTTTATTGTGAAGACACACCAAATGTGAACATAATATTAATATGATGCATTTGTGCACCATTTGTTATGAGAAATTTAAACTATTTTTGACACATATATGATTCATATCGAAATAAAATAATTTTCTACTGACTCTTACTGCAATGATTAAATATTGGAAGGGCCTTTGTCTCCTTTAAAAAAACATAGATAACTGGTGACATCAAAGACTTTCCACATCTTTAAGTTTTGTCCATGAGTGTATATGTCATAATATATGCTCTTCCAGGAATAATAAAGCAAACCTACAGTAAACCCAGAGAGAGACGGGAGGGTAAGGACCGGTCGCTTTAGACATCAGCGACATTCCAAGGGGCGACTACTGGGGCTCGTTACTTGGAACCTCGGGACTTTTAAGACAGTTGGGGATTGTGTGCGACACGAACGGACGCCCGTCTCTCTTCCTCTCTCTCTCTGGTTGCCTGGGTTCCTTCTCTTCCAACTTGTGGTGTGATTATTTCTCTTCCCACCTTATTATATTGTCACATATTTTAAATAAATTGTTTAATATAGTAAATTATCTCTGTCTTGAGAGTCACACTTGTCTTAGAGTTTTCTTATCTTAGGAGTCGATTTTGAATGGGAACCATTAATATTCTTAGAGGTATTTGACCCTGTCTAACTAGTTCACTTCTAAATTCTTCTTAAGACTCTAAAGGCTAGATATTTTGAATATCATATACAGTAGAACCTCCATGAGAGGACACTCACGCTAGCAGACATCTCTCTACAAAGGATAGTTTTCATTTGCAAAATTACCATTTTTACAATTTAGCAACTCTCTGGTAAGAGGACACCTTTCTCTAAAGGACACTTTAACTCTACAATTAGGTGTTGTCCTTTACAGGGAGGTAGTTCTACTGTATTAAGAGCATCAATGAATTTATATTAGTTTTGTGTTTACAATGTGTAACCAATTTTATTTTACTTTCTCAGGGGAGTCAATCTATCTTGCAAGTACTTTTTTGTTTGAAACCAATTGGAGATTCCCTATGCATTCTTTCATCCCTACATATACATAAGGTATACATATGGATTATCAATGCAAGAATCCCATGGTACCATGTATCAGTTTTAGGAAGTCAGTAGCAATTCTTCCATTCCAAGATGGTAACAACAATGTTACCGAAACGTCACACACTATTTATTTATTTATTTGAATTTGGTCTTATTACCTTGTTGTTGTTGTCGTGTCCAATGAAGAGCCTCAGATGTCTTCATGCATCTCTATCACAGCAGCAGCAATGTCCACTATCTTGCTCTTCGTTGGAAAATGGGTGCTGTTGCCACGTTAGTCATCTTGGAAACTAACCAGAATTTGGTCGAATATTCCAAGGGTCCAGGGGGGACCGCAGGGAAGTGTGGTCGGTGTTACCTTGTGTTCATAAGCTATAATCCAAATTGTGCCTTATCATTGTTACGTAAAGTGTTTAATTACATTCAGTCTAATCTCTTTAATTCTCTACATCCCAAGAGATCAGAGATTTCGGTTGAATTAAAGTCAGTTAGATGATTTCATCACAACATTCATTGCTGTTGTACTATTTTCTCAGGATATATAGCCAAATACAGTTAAACCTGTCTATAGCGCCCCCTCCTGGGACTCACCAAAATAGGGTGCTATAGACAGGTCACTTTTAATGTAAATCGCATCGTACTACGTACTATTTAAAATCGGGCACTATAGAGAGGGAGGAGATATTTAGAGGGGGGCGCTATAGACAGGTTTAACTGTATATAATTAAAATAATATTTTTCTATATTCCCCCCCCCCCCCACCACAGTCCAGAATGGATCAAGGCGCCATATTCAGCACACTGAGAAAAACAAGACCAGTCAACCGTGCGGTGAGGAGAACCATAATTTAATCATGGTATGCAGCGATACAATAGATAGGCAGTTAGGGGAAACTTCCTTCCTTACACTGTAATTGTTTGTAATTATTGTGTTTTCTTGGACATCTTCCTTGGCACGCTATATCAATGCACCATTGTTATAGCTCTTGTTTAAAATCACAACTGATTCCCTTTGGCCCTCCACCATCAAATTTTAACTTAGGGAAGATTTCACTTTTCATTTATCGAACACAAGTATAACATCGAATGAAGACATTAAGATGTGAGTGTTTCTTTTCACAAATAAATCAAACTTCTACTGTCCTTATTGTGATGAAAAATATTGGGAGGGCTTGAGTAGCATATAAAAGCAGAATGATCCAATACAGTATTAGAGCTCTAAAGAAGCAATCTGGTAACAACGCTGTTACCAAAACGTCACACACTATTTATTTATTTGGATTTGTTTTTTTTACCTTGTGTTAATAATCTATAATCGAAATTGTGCCCAATTGATTAGATCTATTGTGAAGCTTTTCTTTTTTTTTTTTTTTGCTTCAATGTAGATTTTGAATCCAGGTTCTAGTTTCGTGTTTAAGTTTGCATATTAGATAGTGTGATTAATACATGATTCCTAGATGTGACTTAGAGGTTGTCTGAAGAACTATCTATAGACAGAATTGAAGGTATCCCTCTTAGATGAGTTGTTAATGAATACACCACACAGGGATTATATAATCTCCCACTACTTTCTCACTAACATCCTAGTATTTGGTCCTTAATATAAAAAAAAACTAGTTGAATGACCCGAGCAACGCCCGGGCTTTACCCGAGAGCATTAGCCCCGAATGACGATAGAGAAGAGCTTGGCATTTTGGATATATTCTTAACTTGAGGTCATGAACAATCGCTGAAGAAATCAACTCTCCCAAAATCTTCGGAGTTGAAATCGTCCATCACAGACAGATATCGTATTTATATTGGTAGTGATTATAGAAGATGTAAAGAATATGTTTGGGGTTTGGTGGAAGAATGGTACAAACTGTCGATTTTCGACAGACACAACCCGAGATAAAACCCCGCCTTTCTTGAAGAATAAACAAAAAAAATTTCAATCGTCCTGATTCTTGCAAAAATCTAACACCACCATTAAGTGCTAGTAACCAAACGGAATTCTGGCACCTTATAAGTTCAAAAGTCGAACTTACTTTCTACATATGTGGTATACATGTCACTTACAGTAAAATAAGGCAGTCGCTAATTACCCGTCACCATTATCATGGCATGTGTACCACGTCTAGATTGAGCTCCAGCCCAGTCCTTCACCTTTTGAGATTTCTTTCATTATGAACACGCCACCCAAGACATGGTTAAATGTGTTATTCGCCCATCTGAATAATGTAACTCTCCTGAGCCCCCTATATAAGGGTAATATAAACCAGGGAGGCGATCACGCACGCGGTCACTTTCGATCCTGATAGGGAGGATCTTATCAAGCAACTCTCGCCTGAAAACAAGAATTTTCTCGCCAAATTCCTCAACACTATCCATGTTGGGGACATGAACTGGTGGATTGGCGAGTGACTGTCTAAATTTAAGGCGGCTTTAGGCTCCTGATAGGATCCAGACGTTCCTTCGGAGAAGGCCTCGTTTAGTGTAAATATTTCTTTTTTTATTTTAAACTCTGTACTATTTTTTTTTTTGCTGTTGACTAGATGTCAATAAACTGTTTTTTAATTGTCAAATTGTCACGTCCAGATTTAGAATAAGTAAAAAGTCCCATCAGGCAAGCCAGCAAGTAAGCAGAGGGTAGAGCTGAGAAGACGGGTTAAGAAGAAAGGAAGATAGGGACCAGTATTTATGATGATTGGAGTAATGATGATAAAATGATGATAGAAGTGATGAGAGAGAGAGAGAGGGGTAGCAGAGGAAGAGAGCGCTGGTGATAAGGAAAGAAGAAAACATGTACGGAAAAAAAAAGTGAGCCCACCCTGAGGAAGGAAAAATAAACCATGGAAAGATTAAAAAAGTTTCCAAATACTGATGTTTAAAGTAATCTATACATAGTGGTATATTGGTTGGTTTCCAATATCTAAACTGTTTTGTGTCTGTATGTGTTTTTTTTTTTTTACCGTAGTACTAGGCTCTATGATTATTCATGGTGGGGTTGTGTGACGATTTGTAAATTTACTACATATATTTTAGAAGGCAGTTCGATTTTTTTGCCATTAGAATGTGTCAGAGTCCTGTTTGGTTGATGGGTTATTCGTACTCTTTGTTAGATTCGAACTATGTGAGCATCTTTTTTTTTTTTTTTTTATGGAATAGAAAAACTAGACTATTAGCCTGTCTTAATGAGAAATACAGTTAAACCTGTCTATAGCGCTCCCCTCTAAATAACGCCCGATTTTAAATACGTAGTACGATGCGATTTACATTAAAAGTGACCTGTCTATAGCACCCCCTCTCTATAGCACCCTATTTTGGTGAGTTCCAAGAGGGGGCGCTATAGACAGGTTTAACTGATATCTACATTTATGAATATCTACACATATATACACTTAAGGAAGTGAAAAGTCTTTGATGTCGCCGAAAGTCTGTTTATTTTTTGAAGGAGACAGAGGTAATTTTGTTCACACTTGGTTATCTCGCGTGTCTTCAACAAAGATCACTGTAATATCTTTCAGAGTTATTGTCTGAATCCTGATATAGACGCTAAAGGTTAAACATCCTTAAGTTTTGTCTATGAGTGTAAACCGAAATGCTAAGTCTCCGTTTTTAAACTGTTTTCACTAAATAAAAATACATTGTTTTAGAAAATTCATTAAGAAATATAGTCCAAGTTTTAAGTTGAGAAGTAGTTAGGGACGGAAAATCCCCCACCCTAGAAGCGGCACCTTCTAAAACAACGTGATTAAGGCAAGGTATATATTAGTATTGAACATTTTTAAAAAAACTTTCGCGGTTTGTTAGTCCGAGTCTTTAGTGGACTGCAGAAAGTGGCCATCTTCCTAAATTATAAACTCTATGGTGATGTTTACTAACAACACTGCCTTAATTATTTTTTATTATTCTTATTATTATCCCTAGTATACGTGGTACAAGCCATGATAATCATGGTGGGTAGAAGTTGGTGATTACTTTTACTCTAAGTGCACCACATGTCTACATATGTGAAAAACAGTTTGACTTTTACACTTACAAATCTGCCAGAGCTTTGTTTAGTTACTTGCACTTGCTGGTGGGGTTGGACTTTTGCAAGAATTGGGGGCCGTTGATGCATTTTTTTTTTTTTTAATTAGAAAAAGTACCCAATGCGGGATCCGATCCCGGGCTGTAGCGGTTGAAAACCAACGGTTTAGACCATCCTTCCACCAACCCCCTTTGTTCTAGGTTACAATAGCAGAACAAGTTTGCTACTGGTAGGTCACCCGTTAGACGATTATTTATATTTGGGAGTTCGATTGTTCCTAATTTTTTATTGTATAAAATGTCTTTTTTTTTCTGTTCTGTGCGACATTGAGATAGCTAAATTGCTGTACTGTATAGAGAGTGAGGTAATTATTTTGTCTTCTCCTTCTCTGTTACCTCTCTTCACCACTGTATACTTCAATAATACACCCAAGTACTTGTATCCAAAAAAAAAAGGACTCTGGTACCTTGTAAGTGTCGAGACAGACTGCTCTATCGAATTCTATAAACAGCCCACTAATCAACATGATTATCATATGCCCTGTATTCTCTGCGCTCGCGCGTTATAAAATATCACATATTTTATATCATTTATATATTTTCGATTCTGCGTTATACCTTGGTAATAAGTTGACACAATTTTATACACCAAATTCCCCTTATTCAAATGTTTTTTCTTAAACGTCTCCGATATATTGGGATGTTTTATACGGTTAGCACATTCCTTTTGACACACCTATGGCTAGGGTACAGTCAACTATTTAGGTTAAACTTCGACGACACGACAATTTCCCACACAGATTGTATGGAAAGCCACCTGGGCTTCACCATGGCAATTTCCTAAGGTGTTAAACAAGTCGCTCCAACTTCCGGGAAACTCGGTAAGTCCAAGGATCGGAGTAGTGGGAGGTCCCATCAATCTAAACACGTCGGTTACGCTCGGCTTTGCTCTCATTCCTGCGACCACCCGCCGTGGTGGGATTTTCTAACCCCGAGGTTACCTTCCTTCACCCCTTTTTTTAAAGAAAGAAATCTCTCTCTTTTGCGAGAATTGTGTTTGTTCCTTTTAGGTAGTTTATCCTCGAATAAAAGCGTGGAATGAGTACACGAGTTAGTAAACTATGTTGGGCCAAGTAATGGAAGATATAAACCAAAAAGGATCGAAGTGGAGTGAGCTACATGCTGCTAAAAAATGAAGATACCAGGATCGTTGAGGTTGGCACTCCATGACTGCGGATTGGAGACGGCATATGACGATAAAGCAAAGTAAATCCTCGATTTTTAAGAAATATTGATCCTTGAGGTATATTCAGGAATATGATACAATTGGATGTTTTCACTCGACCAGGAGAACTCAGCTTTGTTAAATAATCTAGACTTCCGTTAAGAAACAAACAGCTGTTCGGACGGTGGGGTCCTTGGTTCTGTTTGTAGGTCATTTAAATCAGGCTCTTGATTGGTCGTTTATCCTTGTCTTGAACTCGTTAAAAAACTTTAAAAGTTTTTATAAGATTTTTAATGCGTTGGGTCACTGAGGTGCTGTGTCCAAGGAGGTCTCATCTGGATGATATATAACACCACAGATAATACAGCAACCTCATGAAAGAAACATCCGATTGGCTTCAAATATGAGTCATTAATAGGACTTGATAGGACCTGTAAATGATGATCTATCCCAAGCACATATCCAAATACCATTTCTTTTAACGCCAATCAGTGTCTCAGCAGTTTTATCATAAAGTTTTTCTGAATACTGTGCAAAATAAAAAAAAATCCTGTAAATGTCCTGCAAATCGCAAGGGGATGTAAATCTCACTCATAGCATCTGTGAACATTATGTTATTTGTCCAACAAATATGGCTTTGATATTTATTTTCCGTCTTCATGTATTTTTTAAAATGTACCAGCAGTTTTTTTTTTTATAAATATAAACCTTTAAAAAAGGTGTTATATAGGACTAAGAGTACGTAAGTCGGACTCCCGGAGCGAACAGAAAACGACAACTAACCGGGTAGGACTAAAAATAGAGTAACCTGTAATATAGCTACGTTCCCCATCAGTACAGTTTGTACCTCAAAATTAAACTAGATTCCAACCTTCATTGTCGAATATATAACCAGAATCGTACAACATACTATTAGAGCTCTAAAAACTGCTTAGTGAATTAAATTTGACGAAACCGCTGGAAGGGTTCACCACTGATGAGCTAAGACCTCCCACTATGTTTCATGTGTGTGTGTGTGTGTGTGTGGTAATTCATCTACATTAATCATTTAGTTTTGAAATTTTTAAAATATTGTATACATAGTAAAACCTCTCTATAGTAAACACCAATGGGACAGAGCTTTTGGTTTACTATAGCCACGGTTCACTATAGCCACGGTTTAGCTTTTTTTTTTTTTTTTTACTTTTTAAAATTTTTAGACCATTTAATTAAAGGACAGACCTTCACACAGGAAAAGGCTGCCTCTTAATAGTGTTCACTTTGTTTTAATTCCCCTAACAGACCAATTTC
>CP092876.1:5092001-5119084 GCA_030710605.1 Cordylochernes scorpioides | reverse complement strand
AAACAAAGGTGTTGCCATATTTTAGGAAAAAAAATCAAAAAAAAAAATTAAAGACTCGAATTCAAAACAACGCAACTTCGAAAATCTAACGACGCACAGTGAAAATCAGTAAAAATTAAGCAGCGACGCAACTTCGAAAAAAACGCAAAACGAAACGACGCAAAGCGAGGTATTGGTGTATCTCTTTTGGTACATGAATACCATCCTCTCGCAACTTTATGTTGCATATATAATATATATATTGAAAATAGAGCAATCTCTCTCCATAAATAGATCGTTAAAGGTTATGTGGTACTAAGTTTGTTGTTGACATACAAACACACACACGTAAATGTGTTATAATACCTTGAAAAATATTAGCGTTCAGCCAACTGAAATATTGGTAAATTATTTTTTTGATCCAATATATGCCTTTTTAATTAAAAACATATATAAAATATTAGACGAATGACCCAGCTTCGCCCGAGAATTCCCCCCGAGTACAATTTCCTTCATACTGAAAGTACATCAATAATAAATAGTAGAAATGCCATAGAATAGCAATACAGAAGTAACACATAAACCACAGGCAAAACGCGTGTATGATGGCAAAAAAAAAAAAAGTTCTTCGAATGAAAAAAAAATAAATAGCCAAAAGTACTAATCAAAATGTAGCCGAAATTTTTCCTCAGGTTTATAATTTGGTACCAATTGGTTCAGTAGTTTTTGATTTTATCGCGAAACATTGACCTTTATATATATATAAGATACAGTAGAACCTCTCCCTGTAAAGGACACCTAGTCGCAGAGGCAAAGTGTTCTTTAGAGAGAAGTGTCCTCTTACCGAAGATGTGCAAAATAGTAAAAAAATGGTAATTTTGCAGATGAAAACTGTCCTTTATAGACAATGACGATTAAAATAATTTTATTGACATCTTGTCAATACATACAAAGTGCACAGTCTGCACTATTAAAAAAAAGATAATATGGATTATATTAACTATGTACAATGAATATGGCGCCTCTGCCAGTTTGGTGGAGAATCGCCAGTGGGTCTTCAGCGACACCACGCATTTCGCGATCTATGAAGAATACGTAGATCGCGTACTTTGCCGCTGAGGAGATGGTGATGACGTGGTCCACGAGACCAATCTCTTATAGAGATGTGTCCTCTAGCGTGAGTGTCCTTTCACGGAGGTTCTACTGTATCTGGAATACCACCATCTCTAAAAAAGAAGCAGCCTGTAATAAAAAATTTTAAAAGTCCTGAAGGTAGCAGCGAGTTAGCAGCTTGTCACCCACAACTCCCGACATCCCTAGCGAAATGTTAGCCCTCTCCAATCATTTTATTTCTTCCACGGGGACCATATCTTTTAAAGAGACTTTCCTTCTTTTAATAACTTTTTGAAACACTTTCTTTTTAACCATGTCTCCCTCTCTTATATTACTTTTTTATTATTCTGTCAAATAATCCAAATGCTATATTTTAAATTGATAAAACTACGCTATGGTTTCAAGGAAATATCACACACGTAGATTTTAGGTTGAGAAAAGACAAGTACCCCAAAGCTCCTCAATTTGCAAAATTTGCCTTTTTAATTAAAGATCTATTTATGGATTGCTCTTTTTTCAAAGACATATATGTGTGTGTGTGTGTTTGTGTTTTGAGCGGTTTTACCAGTTTAATCTACCAGACTTCTCTACTATTGTATTGGACTATTTTTATATATCAGACACTTTAAAGGAATTCCTGGTTAGGAAAAACTATGGATATAGCTGAATAAAAGGATAGTTAAATGTTTTGTTTGGTCAGTGTTTTTCTGCATGAATGTGAAGTTTGGATTATGGCTAAAAAACTGGAGATAAAAATTCATTTGACATATAGGTGTTCTAGAAGAATTCTCAAGATCAAATGGACAGATTGAGTGACAAACAAAGAATATTTGAGAAGATTTAATGGAAATTCAAGTCTTCTAGATAAAGTAATTAAAGGAAATGTAGAAGTTTGAAGGAACTGTTACTACGAATATCATTAGGATATCGTCTATTGACCATTATGAAGGATACAACTAATGATGAACGAGGTAGACCAAGGAAGGATTGAGTTCAAGAATCTAATAGATTGCTTACAATAAATACCAATACATCAAGTTTAATAGATTCTGCAGGCTGTATATTTTAAGGCGAAAGTGTTGACTGTACATATTTCAAGCTACTATTTCTAATTACTATATGCAAAACGTTCAATTGTGTTAATTGTATATAATTTCAGATATACACTCAATTATCCTAATTGTGGATATGGCGTGTGTCTCTCCCAACTGTTAAATAAAAAATAAATAAAATAGATTGGAATTTTGCGGAAGATACAAAGAGGTGAAGAGAATTGATCAGAAACAGTTGAAATGAGATTCCACGATGGCCTACCTCCATATCGGCGATGGCTGTACTACATGAAGATGGACATAAGCTTTGAGAGGATAGTAGAAATAGACAAAATACGTAAGAAATATAACTATCAAGCATGAATGTTTCTTTTACAAATAAAACAAACATCCTACTGTCCTTACTGCGAGATATAAAATATTGGGGGGGGGGGGGGCTTGACTCATCAATGATGATCGCTAATTTAATCCACCAAACCGCGCTTTTTAGACGATTTGATGCCCCTGCATTTCCTCAAACAGGTTGAGTGTGAGACCGCAACAACGCTCCAGTTGCAGTCTAGCACGACTCGGGAAGGTCTGATCGCGGACCCCACGAGGGAGCCCGCTATTCACACCGCGAAATAACGGGGACACGACAAATATCGTTGCAATCCATAGGCGGGATTCCGACTTAGAGGCGTTCAGTCGTAATCCCTCGGATGGTAGCTTCGCGCCATTGGCCGTTCGACCAAGCTCAGTATTAGAGCTCTGATACTGAATGGACGAGCTTATATATGCGTCAGTGAAGGAAGAAATCTTAGTTGTGGCATTTAAGCAAACTATGTGGATATAATGCATTCGTTCCATTGTTTCACCTTAAATTGCAGAGAGGTGTCATTAGCCAATTAAATTGCTCCGGCTAGTTGGCTGCCATCTCCAGCGAGAAATGTGGGAGAAAGGAAGAAACGATGTCTTACCTGGTAGGTGATATGTTACAAGTGGAAGTCGATTAGATTAGGATGACCTTTGGTGATCTTTCTGGGTACTTTATCATCACACTCCTTCGGGAAATATGTATATATGTATATACAGTTAAACCTGTCTATAGCGCCCCCTCTAAATAGCGCCTCCCTCTCTATAGCGCCCGATTTTAAATACGTAGTACGATGCGATTTACATTAAAAGTGACCTGTCTATAGCACCCCCTCTCTATAGCACCCTATTTTGGTGAGTCCCAAGAGGGGGCGCTATAGACAGGTTTAACTGTATATATTATATAATATATTTATATACATATATAATATACAAAACCTTATCATCTCTCTTCAAGAGAGTATATAAGGGAGAAAAAAATTGTTTTTCTTTCTTCTCCTTAGCCTATATTTAATTATTGGGAAATTATTATCATGGTTCTGTCTTTTCTATTAACCTCTCTCTTCTACTTTTTCTACTCAGCATATGACGCCTAATGTGGCTTATGATTGTAATATGACATTTGAAAATTATCCCGCATGTGTTTCTTTTGAACGAATCCCATCCCTGGACACTTTTATTTTTCCGTTTATCATTACTCTTCACAATTCATCTTTTCATACTTCATTCCTAAGGTTAGAAATAATCGTTATTTCTCCTTAAAAATAAATTTCGATTTTTCGTTCAAAAGAAAACACATGCGGGATAATTTTCAAATGTCGTTTTACAAACCTCTAATGTTTCAATATTTGCTAACAAATCATTATAGTTTGAACCTATCGCTCAATGATATCATAAAGTAGTGGGAGGATGGTATTCACATGTATCAAAAGAGGCACCTCTCCCTTTAATCGTACATCAGAATGATGGCACTGTGTATCATCCTAGTTGATCTGATCTGTTTTGTTTAAAGATAATATATCAGTGACATATGTTGTGTTATATGACACTGTTGGAGCTTGGTTCCTGACAATGTTAGCCAGGACTTCCTTTAGCTCCTTCAGCCTCTAGTCTGGTCTCAGGTGATGACGATATGTGGCAGAGCTTGTTATTGACTGTACTTTATGAGACCAGACCGGCGGATTGACTACTGAGAATGTTTTCCTATCGCAAGACTGCGATGTAGCAAGCTGTTTGAATAGAGTAAGGACGCCTCACTCGTTTTAGCTGACTGACTTACTGATTTTATTGAATCTTTCACTCCTTTTATATACATATATATATAATTGAAAGAAAGAAAAATTTACATGATTATAGAACAATGCAGCCTAGCAATTTATTTACATAACTAGGCGCAAACAATTACTTTACTCTGTTTTGATTCGAAAGAAATCGAACGTTTATCATCATCATGACAAAAGCAGACACATTCTTCTTTACCCAGTGTGGAGATAAGAAATAAAAAGACTAGTAAAATAAATAAAAAACTTTATTAGTAATGAGAAAGAATGAGCCCCAACACTAGTTTTGACAAATTCAGATAAAACCTGTATACCATTCTTTATCATCACTAATAAAGTTTTTTATTAGGTTAATGCACAGTGCATCGCTCTGATACATAATTAATGGGAGAGGTGCCTCTTTTGGTATATACATTTATATTAAAATCAAAGAAGGCATATCCTGATTACGAACACGTGGGATTTTTAGATGTTATCGTGGTCAGAATATGCCTTCTTTGATTTTAATACCAACACCTGAGCTTTTTTATTATTTATTTTTTAAATTATTTTTTCACATACAATTATATGGAAAACAATAGAAAAAATAAAAGATAAGTGGGTCAAGTGTTGATATTAAAAATGAAGAAGGTATTTCCTGACCACGAGCACATGTGCTTTTTAGATGGTAGAGCACCATCTAGTGGAGCAAAAATAAAATAAACGTTCATTTAGCTTGCTCCGTGATATTTGGTCAACCCAATTTCTTGATAAATCAAGAAAAGCCATCCACGATTTCTCCCACATATCTCGCTGGAGATGGCAGCCAACTAGCCGAAGCAATTTAATTGGCTAATGACACCTCTCTGCAATTTAAGGTGAAACAACGGAACGAATGTCCACATAGTTTGCTTAAATACCACAAGTAAGATTTCTTCCTTCAGTGACGCATATATAATTCTCTGATACAGTATTAGAGCTCTAAAAAGCGCGGTTTGGTAGATTAAATTGGTGAAACCGCTGGGATGATTCACCATTAATGAGCCAAACCCTCCCAATATTTTACATCTCGCAGTAAGGATAGTAGGATGTTTTTTATTTGTAAAAGAAACATTTGTGCTTGATAATTATATATATACATTAACAGAGCCATCCAGTAAACTGTAAATAGCCTGGACTCCTGGAGTGGACAGAATATCTATCCACTTTATAAATAGACTAAAACAGAAAAAGTTCTTATCTTGAATCAATACTATTTATTTTAAATTTCAAAATTTCTGGCTGTGTTAGGATTTAATTCTTGTAAACCTATCATCCCCATGCGATGCTCGAGAAATGATCTTTTAAATAAATCAGATTAGCGTTACTAAAACCCCCCGCTTAATATAAATCATTTTTTCATCAGATATATTCTTAAAATAATATTATGTAAATAGGTATTATATAATATGATACATTAGCATGCCATCTGTTATGAAAATTCGAAACTATTATAGACGCGTATGATTCTTTTAAAAATGAAATAATTTCTATATATTTTTGACAATTTTCTTTTTAGCTCTAGGTATTATTGTGGTGATATATTTTCCTATTAAAGTCCAGTTCTCCAGAAAGAATCGTGCGTGATTATCCGGCATGTGGTTGAGTATAAAAAAAAAACTTTTAGATTTTCTAAATCAGGTGTATGTCCTTTTTTGATCGCGTGGTCTGCCAGTAGTGATAATAATGAACTGTAGTTTTTTAAAGCTGCCTTGTGTTTATTAATTTTTTCTAGTCTAGACTCATCTCTGGGAATTGTGGAATGGAAGATTCTATTCTCGACTCATCTCTGGGAATTGTGGAATGTGAGATTCTATTCTCGACTCATCTCTGGGAATTGTGGAATGGAAGATTCTGTCTAGACTCAACTCTGAGAATTGTCGAATGGAAGAAAGATTCTAGTCTAGACTCAGTTCTGGGAAGTGTCGAAGGGCAGTCTCGACTCCGGGAATACTTGAGTGAAGACTGGGGTCGGCTCTGGGAATTTGTCGAGTGGCGTTGGTGGTGACATCAACAGAAAAACATCCGAGCGACACTTGAGTGACTCGAGGGTCTTGAGAAGTAATGGACAACTCTGGGGAAGAAATGAGGGAGAGAGAACACTTTAGTGCCCCGAGTGTTTTTACGTAGGTGATGGATAGGAGTTTGAATGCGCACTTATTGTTCGCCCTTCATGTCATGTTCTGGACCAGTGACGACTACAAGAGTTGTTGAATCTCTATAGTTCTTTGTGATTAGTCCTTTAATGACATTTTCCACATCTATGAGATTGTCCATGTTTTTGAGGTGGTCTCTCATGGGATATTGCAATGTACTAAAAAAAAAAAAAAAAACACGCACACACATTGAAGAAATCAAAATAAAAATGGCATATCCTGACACATGTTGCTCCTGGTCAGGATATGCCATTTTTTATTTTAATATCAACACCCGATCTTTTTTTTTTTTTTTTATCATTTTTTCATTGAAGAAATAGTTTGTTTTTTTTTTTTTAAGCGGCGGCTCTAAAGTATAAAATATATCATCAAATTATAAAGAGTTCAATCGATTTTCCACCACCGTTGAATGAATATAAAGGTGGGGGGGGGAGTAATTTACGTTCCGTGTAATTAAAGGTAATAGGTTTAAATATATGCACACACAAGGAAATTGCGCGGGTAGAAAGAGCCAGTTAAAACGAGGAAAGACAGCAAGCCGGTCGAGGCTGGAGGAGACTGAGTAGAGAAACTGGGTCGAATGCAGGTCAGCGTGTGACTGCATTCGTTGTGGTGGCCAGCGTTACATCTGGCAGGCTGTACGGACCTCAACTTCTTACAACTCTGCATTAATTTTATACCAACAACCCGCGATCTATATGCAAAAACAAAATCATTAAGCGCGAATGTTTATTTTACAAATAAAACAACCTTTCTAAATGTCCTTATACTACCATATGTACGTGAGAGGACAAGAACTCTAACAATAATTAATAAAAACTTTGCCTAGGATTTGTCTTGATTTTTAAATTAGACATAAGAGGTACATGTATGCTAATGATAAGAAGAACCTATCATCTAATAATTTATTGCATTATTCAGTATTAATGTAAGGAAATTGATCTGTTAGGGGAATTAAAACAAAGTGACCACTATTAAGAGGCAGCCTTTTCCTGTGTGAAGGTCTGTCCTTTAATTAAATGGTCTAAAAATTTTGAAAAGTAAAAAAAAAAAAAGCCAAACCGTGGCTATAGTGAACCGTGGCTATAGTAAACCAAAAGCTCTGTCTCATTGGTGTTCACTATAGAGAGGTTTTACTGTGCATACAATATTTTAAAAATTTCAAAACTAAATGATTAATGTAGATGAATTACCACATGAAACCTAGTGGGAGGTCTTAGCTCATCAGTGGTGAACCCTTCCAGCGGTTTCGTCAAATTTAATTCACTAGGCAGTTTTTTTAGAGCTCTAATACTATGTTGTACTATTATATTTTGCGACAATGAAGGTTGGAATCTAGTTTAATTTTGAGGTACAAACTGTACTGATGGGGAACGTAGCTATATTACAGGTTACTCTATTTTTAGTCCTACCCGGTTAGTTGTCGTTTTCTGTTCGTGTTCCGGGAGTCCAACTTACGTACTCTTAGTTCTATATAACACCTTTTTTAAAGGTTTATATTTATGAAAAAAACTGCTGGTACATAAAAAAAAATACATGATGAGGAACAAAAAATATCAAAGTTATATTTATTGGATAAATAACATAATGTTCACAGATGCTATGAGTGAGATTTACATCCCCTTGCGATTTGCAGGACATTTACAGGATTTTTTTTATTTTGCACAGTAGTCAGAAAAACTTTGCAATAAAACTGCTGAGACACTGATTGGCGTTAAAAGAAATGGTAATTGGATATGTGCTTGGGATAGATCATCATTTACAGGTCCTATCAAGGCTTATTAGTGGCTCGAATTTGAAGCCAATCGGATGTTTCTTTCATAAGGTGTACATTTTGTATGACGCCAGAAAGATATTTGAATATTAATGATGGTTGTTTTTATCTCTAATATTATAATGATTTATTTGTGAAAAAGAAACATTCGCGTCTTTTCATTTGCTGTATTATCTGTGGTATTATATATCATCCAGATGAGACCTCCTTGAACACAGCACCTCAGTGACCCAGCGCATTAAAAATCTTATAAAAACTTTTAAAGTTTTTTTAACGAGTTCAAGACAAGGATAAACGACCAATCAAGAGCCTGATTTAAATGACCTACAAACAAAACCAAGGACCCCATCGTCCGAACAGCTGTGTGTTTCTTAACGGAAGTCTAGATTATTTAACAAAGCTGAGTTCTCCTGGGCGAGTGGAAACATCCAATTGTAATATATTCCTGAATATACCTCAAGGATCAATATTTCTTAGAATCGAGGATTTACTTTGCTATATCGTCATATGCCGTCTCCGATCCGTAGTCATGGAGTTCCAACCTCAACGATCCTGGGATCTTCATTTTTTAGCAGCATGTAGCTCACTCCACTTCGATCCTTTTTGGTTTACGTCTTCCATTACTTGGCCCAACATAGTTTACTAACTCGTGTAGTTCATTCCACGGTTTTTATTCGAGGATAAACTACCTAATAGGAACAAACACAATTCTCGCAAAAGAGAGAGATTGCTTTCTTAAAAAAAAAAGGGGGGTGAAGGAAGGTAAACTCAGGGTTAAGGAATCCCACCACGGCGGGTGGTCGCGGGAATGAGAGCAAAGCCGAGCGTAACCGACGTGTTTAGATTGATGGGACCTCCCACTACTCCGATCCTTGGACTTACCGAGTTTCCCGGAAGTTGGAGCGACTTGTTTAACACCCTAGGAAATTGCCATGGTGAAGCCCAGGTGGCTTTCCATACAATCTGTGTGGGAAATTGTCGTGTCGTCGAAGTTTAACTTAAATACGTAGTTGACTGTACCCTAGCCATAGGTGTGTTTTGGTTTCAAAGACCATTTCTGTATTGAATGACTATATATATATATAGAGGTTGTAAGTATATTAAATATATATATGTATAAATAAGGCTAAAGGTAAAATATAAACCGTATAAAAGATATAACAGTTTCCTATTCATTTTTTGTGTCAAGGGGAATGCTATCCGTATATAAAAAATAAATAAAAAAAACATTAATATCGGAGAGATGTGATGAAAATATTTGAGTAAGGGGAATAGTGGTGTATAAAATTGTCAACTTATTCCAAGGTATAACGCAGAATCGAAAATATATAAATGATATAAAATATGTGATATTTTATAACGCGCGCGCAGAGAATACAGGACAAATGATAATTATGTTGATTAGTGGGCTGTTTATAATTCGATAGAGCAGTCTGTCTCGACACTTACAAGGTACCAGAGTATTTTTTTGGATACAAGTACCTGGGTGAATTATTGAAGTATACAGTGGTGAAGAGAGGTAACAGAGAAGGAGAAGACAAAATAATTACCTCACTCTCTATACAGTACAGTAATTTAGCTATCTCAATGTCGCAGAGAACAGAAAAAAAAAAGGCATTTTATACAATAAAAAAGAAGGAACAATCGAACTCCCTAATATAAATACTCGTCTAGCGGGTGACCTACCAGTAGCAAACTTGTTCTACTATTGTAACCTAGAATTAAGAGGGTTGGTGTAAGGATGGTCTAAACCGTTGGTTTTCAACCGCTACAGCCCGGGATCGAATCCCGCATTGGACACTTTTTCTAATGTCTGTCTGCAATCTGCGAAGAACAATCCTTTCGTATACCTTACCGATGGTCGAGAGAAGACTGATCGGTCTGAGATCTTCAGGTGATTTGACAGGTGATTTTTTCGGAATGGTTATGATAATGGCATGTTTCCATGTCTTCGGGAAATAGCACAGGTGTAATGCAGCATTGAAGATTCCATCGAGGAAAACTATCCATTTGATGGGGAGTTTTTTAGTCATTTGCGGCGTAATATTGTCGTGGCCTGGAGCTTTGTGCTAACTAATATCTTTCCAACCAAGCAAGTGCAAGTAACCAAACAAGGCTCTGGCAGATTTGTAAGTGAAAAAGTCGAACTGCTTTTCACATGTGTAGACATGTGGTGAACTAACATTAAAAGTAGTCACCAACTTCTACCCACCATGATTATCATGGCCTGTACTACGTGTACTAGGGATAATAATAATAATAATAATAAAGAATTAAGGCAGTGCTGTTGGTAAACATCATTATAGAGCTTATAATTTAGGGAAATGGCCACTCTCTGCAGTCCACTAAAGACTCGGACTAACAAACCGCGAAAGTTAAAAAAAAATGTTCAATACTAATATATACCTTGCCTTAATCACGTTGTTTTAGAAGGTGCCGCTTCTAGGGTGGGGGATTTTCCATCCCTAACTACTTCACTACTTAAAACTTGGACTATATTTCTTACTGAAATTTCTAAAACAATGTATTTTTATTTAGTGAAAACAGTTTAAAAGAACGGAGACTTGGCATTTCGCGGTTTACAATCATGGATAAAACTTAAGGAAGTTTTACTTTTTAGCATGTATATCAGGATTCAAGACAATAACTCTGAAAGATATTACAGTGACCTTTATTGAAGACACGCGAGATAACCAAGTGTGAACAAAATTACCTCTGTCTCCTTCAATAAATAAACAGACGTCCGGCGATGTCAACGACTTTTCACTTCCTTAAGTGTAGATATGTGTAGTTATTCATAAATGTAGATGTCAGTTAAACCTGTCTATAGCGCCCCCTCTTGGGACTCACCAAAATAGGGTGCTATAGACAGGTCACTTTTAATGTAAATCGCATCGTATTATGTATTTAAAATCGGGCGCTATAGAGAGGGAGGCGTTATTTAGAGGGGGCGCTATAGACAGGTTTAACTGTATTTCTCATTAAGACAGGCTAATAGTCTAGTTTTTCTATTCCATTGTAAAAAAAAAGATGCTCACATGGTTCGAATCTAACAAAGGGTACGAGTAACCATCAACCAAACAGGGCTCTGACACATTCTAATGGCAAAAAAATCGAACTGCCTTCTAAAATATATGTAGTAAATTTACAAATCGTCACACAACCCACCATGAATAATCATAGAGCCTAGTACTACGGTAAAAAAAAAACACATACAGACACAAAACAGTTTAGATATTGGAAACCAACCAATATATCACTATGTATAGATTACTTTAAACATCAGTATTTGGAAACTTTTTTAATCTTTCCATGGTTTTTTCCCTTCCTCAGGGTGGACTTTATTTTTCCGTACATGTTTTCTTCTTTCCTTATCATCACCGCTCTCTTCCTCTGCTACCCCTCTCTCTCTCTCATCACTTCTATCATCATTTTATCATCATTACTCCAATCATCATAAATACTGGTCCCTCTCTTCCCTTCTTCTTAACCCGTCTTCTCAGCTCTACCTCTGCTTACTTGCTGGCTTGCCTGATGGGAAGTTTTACTTATTCTAAATCTAGACATGACAATTTGACAATTAAAAAAATAGTTTATTGACATCTAGTCAACAGCCAAAAAAAAAAGAGTACAGAGTTTAAAATAAAAAAAAAGAAATATTTACACCAAACGAGACCTTCTCCGAAGGGAGGTCTGGATCCTATCAGGAGCTTAAAGCCGCCTTAAATTTAGACAGTCACTCGCCAATCCACCAGTTCATGTTCGATGATAGGGTTGAGGAATTTGGTGAGAATAATCTTGTTTTCAGGCGAGAGTTGCTTGATAAGATCCTCCCTATCAGGGTCGAAAGTGACCGCGTGCATGATCTCCTCCCTGGTTTATATCGCCCTTATATAGGGGGCTCAGGAGAGTTACATTATTCAGATGGGCGAATATCACATTTAACCACGTCCTGTGTGGCGTGTTCATAATGAAAGAAATCTCAAAAGGTGAAGGAGTGGGCTGGAGCTCAAACTAGACGTGGTACACATGCCATGATAATGGTGACGGATAATTAGCGACTGCTTTCTTTTACTGTAAGTGACATGTCTACCACATATGTAGAAAGTAAGTTCGACTTTTGAACTTATAAGGTGCCAGAATTCCATTTGGTTACTAGAACTCAATGGTGGTGTTGGATTTTTGCAAGAATCAGGAGGATTGAATTTTTTTTTTTTTATGTTTATTCTTCAAGAAATGCGGGATTCGATCCCGGGGTGTGTCTGTCGAAAATCGACAGTTTGTACCATTCTTCCACCAAACCCCAAACATATTCTTTACATCTTCTATAATCACTACCAATATAAATACGATATCTGTCTGTGATGGACGATTTCAACTCCGAAGATTTTGGGAGAGTTGATTTCTTCAGCGATTGTGTTCATGACCTCAAGTTAAGAATATATCCAAAATGCCAAGCTCTTCTCTATCGTCATTCGGGGCTAATGCTCTCGGGTAAAGCCCGGGCGTTGCTCGGGTCATTCAACTAGTTTTTTTTATATTAAGAACCAAATCCTAGGATGTTAGTGAGAAAGTAGTGAGAGATTATATAATCCCTGTGTGATGTATTCATTAACAACTCATCTCTAAGAGGGATACCTTCAATTCTATCTATAGATAGTTCTTCAGACAACCTCTAAGTCACATCTTGGAATGATATGTATTAATCACACTATCTAATATACAAGAAATGAAAATATTAAGCAAACTTAAACACGAAACTAGAACCTGGGTTGAAAATCTACATTGAAGCAAAAAAAAGAAGAAAAGCTTCACAATAGCTCTAATCAATTGGGCACAATTTGGATTATAGATTATAAACACAAGGTAATAAGACCAAATCCAAATAAATAAATAGTGTGTGACGTTTTGTTAACAGCTTTGTTACCGAAACATCACACTATTTATTTATTTGGTTTTGGTCTTATTACCTTGTGTTAATAGCTCTAATCTTTACACAAATCTATGCTTATCAATGATTACAAAAAAAATGAAAAATAAAGAAGGCTCTGAAACTATTTCTACATGTGTGTAGTACACAGGTGGTTGTACATATAGTTCCAAACTCTTATCATGATTATCATGACCTGTACCAATGTCTAATTGGGATTATCAAACATATTTGTGTAATCTTTCTTTCTTTCAATTTACAAAAATAAACACTCTTACTAAAATGTCACACACTATTTATTTGGATTTGGTCTTATTATCTTGTTTTTAATGCATTGTTAGAATTCATAATTAAAGGGAGAGCTTATCATAAAACAGCTCGAGGAGCATGAACTCATAGAATTTGTGTAATTTTTGCACAAGGAGAAGGAGAAATAATGATTATTTCCCAACCTTAGAGATGAAGTATGAAAGGATAAATTGTGAATAGTAATCATGAAAGGAAAAATAAAGGTGTCCAGGGATGGGAATCGAACCCATAGTTTTCCGCTTACCGGGCAGATGTCATGTCCACTAGGCTAACCTGGACATATATTTTTGCACAAGGGGATAAGAAACAACAACAATACGAGTTGTTTGTTACTAACCCTGATTATCATAGGCTCTACCCTGTTATACTTGTACAAAGCAAAAACGCACCATCTATATACACAGAACGAAGATATTAAGATGGGAATGTTTCTTTTCACAAATAAATCAAACTTCTACTGTCCTTACTGTGATGAAAAAATATTGGGAGGTCTTGGCTCATCAGTGGTGAACCTTCCTAATGGTTTTGCCAATTTAATCTACCAAACCGCTTCTTTAGAGCTCTAATACTGTATTGGATCATTCTGCTTATATTTCCAGACTTAAGTCTGGTCATCTACGGACAATGACTTTCCAGAATGGTTGCAAGGTTTTCCCACTATGTACTAAGTGTCAACTTGCAACCCCAAAACACATTATTGACTCATCCATTGATGAGCACTACTCTTCCCCGGCAGACACCATCAAAAGTCTCAAGCTTTACAAGCTTGATATCTTAGTGTGATTGAGTGGAGATAAGAAAGAAGAAGAAGATTTTGCTTATATATGCTACTCAAGCCCTCCCAATATTTTTTCAGCGCAATAAGGACAGTAGAGGTTTGATCTATTTGTGAAAAGAAACATTCGCGTCTTAATGTCTTCATTCAATGTTATACTTGTGTTCGATAAATGAAAAGTGAAATCTTCCCTAAGTTAAAAGTTGATGTGTTGATGTTGGAGGGCCAAAGGGAATCAGTTGTGATTTTAAACAAGAGCTATAACAATGGTGCATTGATATAGCGTGCCAAGGAAGATGTCCATGAAAACACAATAATTACAAACAATTACAGTGTAAGGAAGGAAGTTTCCCCTAACTGCCTACCTATTGTATCGCTGCATACCATGATTAAATTATGGTTCTCTTCACCGCACGGTTGACTAGTCTTGTTTTTCTCAGTGTGCTGAATATGGCGCCTTGATCCATTCTGGACTGTGGACTTTATAGAAAGAAAAATATTATTTTAATTATATACAGTTAAACCTGTCTATAACGCCCCCTCTAAATAGCGCCTCCCTCTCTATAGCGCTCAATTTTAAATACATAGTAAGATGCGATTTACATTAAAAGTGATCTGTCTATAGCACCCTCTCTCTATAGCACCCTATTTTGGTGAGTCCCAAGAGGGGGCGCTATAGACAGGTTTAACTGTATTTGGCTATATATCCTGAGAAAATAGTACAACGGCAATGAATGTTTTGATGAAATCATCTAACTGACTTTAATTCAACCGAAATCTCAGATATCTTGAGGTGTAGAGAATTAAAGAGATTAGACCGAATGTAATTAAACACTTTAGCTAATAATGATAAGGCACAATTTGGATTATCTATATATATAAAAATGAATGTTTGTATGTTTGTTTGTATGTCCGATATACAAATTCGCAGTAGTTCACAAAATCAAACCAAAATTTCCATACATAGGTAAAAAAATACGGGGAAGACGATAGGCTATTTTAAAAAATATATAAATCAATTATTAAAACTATATATTCAAATTATTCTACTTAGCTCACGAACAACGCCCTCTATCAAGGATTAGATTAAATTATGCTGATGCAAACAAATAGATAATGCTAATAACAAACAATTATAAAAAAATCTTATCTAAATATATATCACTTGGGTAGATATGCACACAGGTCAATCCCGGGGCGAAGCCCGGGTCACCAGTCTAGTAGCTTATAAATATCTCATGTATCTTCAATAAAGGTCATTCTTTCAGAGTTATTGTACCAATATATTGTTGTGTGTCAACAAGCAACCGACCGGAAATACACGTGACCGTTACAAAATTATTTTAAATTTTGTTTATTTATTATTTATCAGTGAAACGGCACCACAGAGATAACAGGTACAAGTTGTATTTGACCACTGACCACCGTTTTCGCGGAAGGCGTTAAAAATACAACGTGCCAGTTATCGTTGGACCTTCGTGCTATTTATTATTATAATGTAAAACGAATCTAAAGTTTTTTCGGAGGAGCCTCTTTAATTATACTTTTGCAAGCTTTCGAACCTTGCGGTTCTTCCACAGGCGTGGCTAGTATGACTACACTAACAGGGTATAAGCGCGCTTTAGCCATTATATACAACATATAAATTTACATGCGAATTTATTAATTTATTAAAAATTTATTATTTTTTCTTTTTTTCTTTCTTTTTTTTCCTTGCCCGGCGAACGAAAGATGTCCTGTCACAGATATAACCCTCCCAACGGCTACACCGATGAGAATCGGACCCCAACAACCCTCCGGGACCGGACCACAAACCCTGCCCTGGAACGGGCCCTGGTGACCATAGCCCACCAGGACAATGTACTGCAGCCTCTCAATAAAATGAGCTTTACATCCCCACTTCAGCCTCATCAATATACATGGTAAAAGATACAACTTCCTTAAGTTTAGTCAATATGTGTGGGTATTCTATAGATGTATCAGAAGAAGCTATTTTAAAATGAGTAAAACAGACAATCAAAGAGAAAAACAACAACAACAATTATTTAAAAGTCAATTGCTGGGGAGAGGGAGTTGTTGACAAAAGTCAATTGTATAACAAACCATTGTGGTTGGTTGCCCAACTTTTGTTGTGCGAGTTCCTTTGAATTACTCCGCAACAACAACACTAACAATAGCAGCGAGGGGGGGACTAAAACTCCCTCCCTACACAGTATCAACTTGGGGGTGCATTTTAATTTGAGATCAAGTAGAAAAATTGCTCTTTTTTAAAAAGAAATAAATTCTCATTATATATATTTACTAGATGGGTGACCCGGGCTTCGCCCTGGGATTGACCCATGTGCATATCTACCCGAGTGATATATATTTAGATAAGATTTTTTTTATAATTGTTTGTTATTAGCATTATCTATTTGTTTGCATCAGCATAATTTAATCTGATCTTTGATAGAGGGCGCTGTTAGTGAGCTAAGTAGAATAATTTGAATATATAGTTTTAATAATTGATTTATATATTTTTTAAAATAGCCTATCGTCTTCCCCGTATTTTTCTACCTATGTATGGAAATTTTGGTTTGAATTAGTGAACTACTGCGAATTTGTATACCGGACATACAAACAAACAAACATACAAACATTGATTTTTATATATATAGATATCTCTGCTGGAGTAGAAATTAATTTGTGTTTGTGGTATATATGTCTCTAAATACAGTCAACTTTCTTTCGCTAGAAAACAAAAGCCGGCTTTTAAAACACTTCTAAAGCTTAAGGTAATAAGACCAAATCCAAATAAATAAATAGTGTGTGACGTTTCGGTAACAGCGTTGTTACCATCTTCAGACCAAAGTACTTAATGAGAAATTTTACCACAGCATGGTGTTTAAATAGTTACTGTTATCAAGTGTGTAAACAAGTTATGTGTAAAACATGTAAAAGTGTAAACAAAATCTTGTTTACACACTTGATAACAGTAACTATATAAAACAGGCTGTGGTAAAATTTCTCTTTCAGTACTTTTGTCTGTAGATGGTAACAACGCTGTTACCGAAACGTCACACACTATTTATTTATTTGGTCTTATTACCTTGTGTTTATAATCTATAATCCAAATTGTGCCTTATCACTTCTAAAGCTTAAAAAATATATAAACAATATAAAGGATAGTTATTTCTAATTAATAATCTCCTTAGATAATTAACAAAAAAAATGTAAAAATAATAGATGAAATAATAAGGCACAATTTGGATTATAGATTATAAACACAAAATATGAACAAATCCAAATATATAATGTAGTGTGTGACCTTTCAATAACTTTTGTTTGAAGATGGTAACAACACTGTTACTGAAACTTCACACACAATTTATTTATTTGGATTTGGTCTTATTACTTCATGTTAATAGATGAAATGTTTCTTTTATTATAGCAGATAAGGCACAATTTGGATTATAGATTATAAACACAAGGTAATAAGACCAAATCCAAATAAATAAATAGTGTGTGACGTTTCGGTAACAGCGTTGTTACCATCTTCAGACAAAAGTACTGAATGAGAAATTTTACCACAGCATGTTTTTAAACATGTTGTTTACACACTTGATAACAGTAACTATTTAAAAACATGCTGTGGTAAAATTTCTCATTCAGTACTTTTGTCTGAAGATGGCAACAATGCTGTTACCGAAACGTCACACACTATTTATTTATTTGGATTTGGTCTTATTACCTTGTGTTTTATTATAGCAATAAAACACAAGATTCCTCATGGTTCTTCCACAGATGGAACATTTCAAACAATCTCTTGTAGAAGAAGCATAAGTAACACATTCTGGCTTGTACACACACACACACAGCCTTTATTAAGACACCACTCTTATATACATATTCTCCTCACAATGATCAATCAACATCATGTAGTGGAGGAGAAACTCCACCTTTGCCGGTCCCAAGCCCGGATGAAAAAGGAGGAGGGGGAGCAGTAACAAGCTCGCTAAAAAACCTGGGCTCAGCTGGCCCGGCTGATAGTACCCTGTAAGGGCTCCTAATCCAGGTATACAGGATGAGCAGAGTTTGTACTCCATGTTAGGAGCAGCTGCACATGGCATCTATTCCTCATGTTAGAGGTGGCCATTTCTTTTGGAGCTAAGTCAGCCTGCTACTGAGTAGTGCTTCCAGTCTTAATGACAAAGGCAGACGCATTCTACTTCACCCAGAAATGATTGAGTGGAGATAAGAAAGAAGAAGAAGTGGAGAAGAAAACTATGAATATTTTTCCTGCTTGCTCTTTGTAAAAGTTATAGATGCACTAAACAGGACCTTTGGGAGAGGCTTCTGCTTATCATCAAACAACTCGAGGGACATGGACTCATGAAATTTGTGTAATCTTTGCACAAGGGGATAAGAAACAACAGAACCGTAAGGTTTGAAAGCTAATGCTTTATTGCTATAATAAAATAAGCATTTCTCCATTATTCTTTTTGTTGTAAAGGATATCTTTCTTATAGACACAAATATTTTCCAGTATAAGAGGACACATTTGATTAAAGGACAAATTGGTCCTTACAACTAGGAGTTATCTTTAGAGAGATGTTCTACCAATTTCCTTCCTATAAAAATGTAAATTCCATTGAAATTGCTCAATTTTCAAAATTGAAGTGCCTTTAAATAGCAGATGCATTTTACTACAGGACATTTTGGTAGTTGAAAATAAAGGACACTTCTAAACACAAGGTAATAAGACCAAATCCAAATAAATAAATATTGTGTGACCAAAACGTCACAGAATATTTATTTATTTGGATTTGGTCTTATTACCTTGTGTTTATAATCTATAATCCAAATTGTGCCTTATCAAAGGACACTTCTCTGATCAAAATGAACCGAAAAACTGTGAACCATTAATTTTGGTCTATTTGACAAGAGAGGTGCCCTTTCTTTTTATAGATCACAAAAAAAAAAAATCCTCCAGGTAAAATTTCCACCTAATTTTAATAGTTAAAAATATTGATCCTGATGGCATTCTACCAAAATCTTTGGCTCCAGTGGCCCAACGAATAAGGCGTTGGCTTCCCTAGCCAAAGATTGTGGGTTTGAATCCCATCAAGATTGGTATTTGATCCTGTGGCCCAACGGATAAGGTGTTATCCTCTAGAGCCAAAGATTTTGGGAGTGAATCCAATCGAGATTGGTATTTGATCCTGTGGCCCAACAAATACGGTGTTGGCCTCTGGAGCCATAGATTGTGGGTTTGAATCCCATCAAGATTGGTATTTGATCCTGTGGCTCAACGGATAAGGTGTTGGCCTTTGGAGCCAAAGATTTTGGGAGTGAATCCAATCGA
This sequence comes from Cordylochernes scorpioides, assembly GCA_030710605.1. Taxonomy (NCBI): domain Eukaryota; kingdom Metazoa; phylum Arthropoda; class Arachnida; order Pseudoscorpiones; family Chernetidae; genus Cordylochernes; species Cordylochernes scorpioides. The sequence goes on along the minus strand of CP092876.1, from coordinate 5,099,499 downwards.
GATTGGTATTTGATCCTGTGGCCCAACAAATAAGGTGTTGGCCTCTGGAGCCAAAGATTGTGGGTTTGAATCCCATCAAGATTGGTATTAGATCCTGTGGCCCAACGGATAAGACGTTGGCCTCTGGAGCCAAAGATTGTGGGTTTGAATCCCATAAAGATTGGTATTTGATCCTGTGGCTCAACGGATAAGATGTTGGCCTCTGGAGCCATAGATTGTGGGTTTGAATCCCATCAAGATTGGTATTTGATCCTGTGGCTCAACGGATAAAGTGTTGACCTCTGGAGCCAAAGATTGTTGGTTTGAATCCCATCAGGAACCATATTTGATCCTGTGTCTCAAAGGATAAGGTGTTGGTTTCCAGAGACATAATGATCACTATCCAAATAGTACTAAATTTGCCACAAAAAAAGAGAGGAAACTATAAATCTCTATGGGCACACAACAAACCTAATTTCTTCAAACATGGCAATTTTTAGATTCAGTCCCACCCTATATTGAGTCATCACTGACAGCCTGGATAAAATATGTCAGGATTCCATTGTATGCAGATGAGGTGGCTGTTAACTCGTCATGCTTAATAGGCTTAGCAGACAAGTTAGGATTCAATTGGTTTTGGCCTTTTATTGGTGGCTCCTTGTTGAAGAATGGCTATAAATAGACATTTTACTTTTTTTTTTTCTCTTTTTTTTTTTTAGAATTTATTGATTTTTTTTTTAAAGGCAGAGATATTGTGTATGGAAGTCTGAGAAGAAAACTATATGGAAGAACTTAATTAAGGTCAACAGTTCATAATCAACACCTCTAATAGTACAGTAGTCAAATCTTATATCTGCGGAGTTTACCACAATCAATAAAATAAAAATTGTGTAATAGTCAACCCTAGCTATAATTATAACTCCGTCTTTGCCGGTCCCAAGCCCAGATGAAAAAGGAGGAGGGGGAGCAGTAACAAGCTCTCTAAAAAACCTGGGTTCAGCTGGCCCAGCTGATAGTACCCTGTAAGGGCTCCTAATCCAGGATGAGCAGCGTTTGTACTCCATGTTAGGAGTAGCTGCACTTGGCGTCTGTTCCCCATGTCAGAGGCGGCCATTTCTTTTAGAGTTAAGTCGGCCTGTCACTGAGTATTGCTCCCAGTCTTAATGACAAAGGCAGACACATTCTACTTCACCCAGTCATGATGGTTGTCAAACAGACACCATCAAAGGTCACAACTTGATACCCTAAGATCGGAGAAGCGGTGGAGGACCCGCTCATCGCCTGGTCCGGGACCCTCCAGCATCGAGGTCTCCTTCCATCATCCCCCTTGTAAAATATATGTAACATATATGTAAATATTTATTTTTTATGTAATATATTTCTTTTCTTTCTTAAGGCAAAATAGCCTAGCTGTGAAAGCTTTAGACTTTAGAACCTGATGTCCCCTGGTTCGAACACGCTTTTCGCTATCTTTTTTTCCTCGTTGATAAATTGATGTAACATTGTCTAGAAGACAATAAATAATTTTTAATTAAAAAAAAAAAAAAAAACTTGATACCCTAATATGTTTGAGTGGAGATAAGAAAGAAGAAGAAGAACATTTTGTTGCATATAGATACCGCTATAAAAAAAAAGAGTTTGTGAACATTTTTAAAAAATTGAATAAAACTAAAAAAGAGAGAAAGCAATCCTCTTAAATATTATCAAAATTTACTTGTATGTGTGCGTATCATTTTATTCATTGTGGCCAACTGTACGTATTACATCCCAAACATGATTGTATATATTGATTTTTTTTAGACAAATTTTTTTTCACTTGGGGGGTGGGGGCAAAATTTTATGTTATAACCACAGTTATAAAATAACTAGCCGAATGACCCGGGCAACGCCCGTGTTTTACCCGATTGAATGTTTTGATTCAAATACTATTTGTTACAATTATAAATTGGTGCCTTAAATAAATGCATATTTTAGTTAATAACTATAGCCTATGTGCTTTATCTGTCTATGTACTGTTGGCCTTCCGTAGGGGTCTCTTACTGGGAAAAAGAAAGAGAGGATTCCATTTGGTTATTAACTAATATATGCATTTATTTATGGAGCGACCTGCTCCAACACAATAGTTACAGAAATGGGGGGGGGGGGGCAAAGGTGGCGTGATCGTAGCCGACCAATAGGAGGGCGCCATTCCAAAAAAAAAAGCAAACCGTGACAGAGGCCACGCATGACGCTCGTAACTGTATATAGAATTGAGACTTGGGGACCTAAGAATTACAATATTAGAACCACAAATTATAAAGTACAATTTGGATTATAGATTAGAACTACAAGAAAATAAGACCTAATCCAAATAAATTAATAGTGTGTGACATTTCGGTAACAGCATTGTTACCACATCATCAGATAAAAGAATAAATGAATGATATAATGAATAAATAAATTATTTTCTTTTGTCTGATGATGGTAGCAACGCTGTTACCAAAATGTCACACACAATTTATTGAATTTGGTCTTATTTTCTTGTAGTACAATTTTATATATAAATTGTGGTTAATTATTAATTGGTTTACGACCACTACGACCCGGGTTCGATCCCCGCATTGGACACTTTTTTCTGTTTAAAAAAAAAAAAAATGCTCCAATGGCCCCCCGATTCTTGCAAAAGTCCAACCCCCACCAGCGAGTGCAAGTAACCAAACGGGGCTCTGGCACATTTGTAAGTGCAAAGTCGAACTGCTTTCACATGTGTAGACATGTGGTGCGCTTATAGTAAAAAAGCAGTCGCTAACTGCCCACCATGATTATCATGGCCTGTACCACGTGTACTAGGGATAAGCAAAAAAAAAAACATTTAGTCAATATAATACATATGGTCCAAACCAATAATTTTGAAAGTCACTACAGTTAAACCTGTCTATAACGCCCCCTCTTGGGACTCACCAAAATAGGGTGCTATAGAGAGAGGGGGTGCTATAGACAGGTCACTTTTGAGGCACTATAGAAAGGAAGGCACTATTTAGAGGGGGCGCTATAGACAGGCTTAACTGTATTTATTTATTTTTTTTTTTGGAGGGGAAAAAAAATGAAATGTGCTATTGTGGATTCTCTAGCCTTTTGAGAAGATTATAGATAGGAATTGAGATCTTCTTCTTCTTCTTTCTTATCTCCACACTGGGATAAAAGGAGAAAATTGAAAAAATTATTTGGAGGCAATAGAAATGTGGATTTGGTGAAGATAGTGAGAAAGGGCAGGCAGAATGATAAACTTTCTAATACAGTAGAACTTCTGTCAAAGAGGATATTCTCTCTTGAAGACACCTCTCTACTAGGGATGGTTTAATTGCCATTTTAAAACCAAAGATAATAAGAAACTATTTTAGACGCGTAAGATTCTTTTTGAAATTAAACAATTTCTACTGCCCTTACTGCAATGGAAATTATATATGATAAAGCACAATTTGGATTATAGATTTAATAAAAGAAAATAAGACCTAATCCAAATAATTTACTAGTGTGTGACGTTTCGGCAACAACTTTTTCATGATTTTGTCTGATGATGGTGACAATGTTGTTGCCGAAACGTCACACACTAATAAATTATTCGGATTAGGTCTTATTTTCTTTTATTTTTGGAAATTATATTGTAGCGTAGAAATCAAGCCTTGAAATATCCTAAGATGTAAAAGTATTTATTGATGACGTCACGGCGACAAGTCGACAATTATTAACAACTCAGCCCAACCCTTTACAGCTAGAGAATCTTAAGCAAGCAAGCAAAGAAATATTTTAAAGATGATTTCACAAATACAGATTAATATATATTTTTATAATCTGTTGAATATATTTTCATTGAATAATATTAAATTAAATAATAAAATATTTCTTCGCCACATAGCCTCCTCCTATAAAGAGCATCGACCCGATGCTCAACAGGAGACTTACGTCGTCAGTCTTAAGAACTAGTACTATAGCCAGGGATATTTTCAGGTGACTGCGGTGGATGTCTTCTTTCAGTTGAGATATCTTCTTCATGAGGAGTTGGTAGGTCTATGTTTACGTCAAGGTAGCTTTTTCTCATTTCTACTGTGGTCGGTAAGGGGGGATTTTATAAATTTGCGGCCTCGCCTCCAATGTGGTCTATCATCTAGTTTTAATGGCGGGGCGTCCAGCTAGATCTTCTAGCAGGTGAGAAATGTTGTCTGCTTCGACCGCGATATGAAGTAGAGCTTCGGTAGCGAGTGAAAGTTTTCCTCGATGATTCGTCATTGGGGTCCTGAGATTCAGCTCGAGAGTTGTAGGATACCATTGCGTCTTGCTTTCTTTGGAAATAGTCATTTCTCCTTTCCTCATTGTGTCCCTTCCTGTCACGGCAATAGCGGACGACGTGACCTGGGCGTCCGCAGTAGAAACAGATAGGCCTTCCCTCAATTGTACGCCAATCATTGGTGTCGCGTCTTCCTCCTTGTTTTGGGTATCGAGGTTCAGTGTGCGGTCTTATCGTTTCGGTCACATATCTAGTATTTAAAAACTGTCGGGGTCTTTCCTTCTGAGGGGGACTTCTCCTAGACTTTGAGATTGGCGCCAGGGTTCTTCCAATCTCCTCCTTTACAATTTCTTCGATTGTAGCATTTTTTGGTTCCTCCCGAGGAGAGCCTAATGCCCGCTGTACCTCCTCACGAACAATTTGCCTAATCATAGATGACAGATCTTCTCCGTCATCCTGGTCACAGAGAGAGGCTACATTTGGTAGGCGCTCGTACCTGGTTGGGGTAACTCGCCTACAACGGAGCGCTTCGACACGGCGACATTCTGTAATGAATTGCTCGGTGCTCTGTACATCCCTCGGTAGGAGTGCTTGATAAAGCTCCTCAGCTATCCCCTTCATGAGGTGGGAGATTTTATCTTCCTCACTCATTTGAGGATCAACTTCTTTGCACAAGCACAGGAGATCCTGGATGTAACATTCGGTACTTTCACCTTTTAATTGTGCCCGTGTTTTAAGTTTCTTCTCCGCTTGCAATTTTGTATTTTCTTTTTTTCCGAACACATTCTCTAATTGAGATGTGAATTCCTTCCAAGTCTGTATGCTTTCTTCGTTGTTCTCAAACCATTTGAGAGCAGTTCCAGACAGATAAAAATAAACTTTAGTAAGACAAAGGGTTTCGTCCCAATGGTTGTACTTTGCCACACGTGCATACCCTTTTAACCATTTTTGGAGATCTTCACCATCCTCCCCGGAGAAAATGGAAGGGTTCCTTGGCAGATGTTGAACAACGTAGTTGCTTACCTGAGTACCTTCCTTCTTTACATTCATAGAAGTTTCTTCTGGTTCAACAGAATCAATTTTTCTTTTATTTCTTAATGGGTATCGGTCCAGTCTCTCCACCAGTTGTAGCGTAGAAATCAAGCCTTGAAATATCCTAAGATGTAAAAGTATTTATTGATGACGTCACGGCGACAAGTCGACAATTATTAACAACTCAGCCCAACCCTCTACAGCTAGAGAATCTTAAGCAAGCAAGCAAAGAAATATTTTAAAGATGATTTCACAAATACAGATTAATATATATTTTTATAATCTGTTGAATATATTTTCATTGAATAATATTAAATTAAATAATAAAATATTTCTTCGCCACAATATATTTATAAATGTATGTGATTCTACTGTCCTCACACAAAGCTTATGTCCATAGTTCATCTAAAATATCCATTCCAAGAGTCTAAAATCTCAGTATGACTATAAAAGGAAGATCGAAAAATGCAATATTACAGCGGTATGGTAGATTAAACTGGTGAAACCGCTGGGAGGGTTCACCACTGATAAGCCAGGCCCTCCCATTAATTTTTCCATTGCAGTAAGGGTAGTAGAAATTGTTTAATTTCAAAAAGAATCTTACGCGTCTAAAATAGTTTCTAATTATCATAACAGATGGGCGTGCTAGTGCATCATAATACAAGGTAATAATTTAGATTGAGGAATAATTGCAATGACGATTAAAAAAGGTATACACCGATCAAATTAATTGCAAAAGGTTTCTTTAATATAAAATATAAAACGGCTAGCTTTCAAGCGTTAGCTCATCATTAGCGCCCCCTCTTGGACTCACCAAAATAGGGTGCTATAGAGAGGGGGTGCTATAGACAGGTCACTTTTAATGTAAATCACATCGTACTATGTATTTAAAATATGGTGCTATAGAGAGGGGGTGCTATAGACAGGTCACTTCTTATGTAAATCGCATCGTACTACGTATTTACAAGGTAATAAGACCAAATAAAAAATTAGTTTTCCTAAAAAAGATAATGATACTCATGGTCTCCTCTACAGACCTATAAGCTTATGTCCATAGGTTCACTAAACACCCTTAAGCTGACTTCCATAGTAAATACAGGGTATATAAGAAAACCAATCCAATACAATTGTAGTGTATTGTAATCTATAATCCAAATTATACCTTATCACCCACAAAATATGATAAGGCACACAATTTAGATTATTCTATATACAGTTACGAGCGTCATTCTTCGTCGCCTCTGTCATGGTTTGCTTTTTTTTTGGAATGGCGCCCTCCTATTGGTCGGCTACGATCACGCCACCTTTGCCCTCCCCCCATCATGCCCTCCCCCCCCCCCACTCGCATTTTCGTTTTTGTAACTATTGTGTTGGAGCGGGTCGCTCCTTAAATAAATGCATATATTAGTTAATAACCAAATGGAATCCTCTCTTTCTCTTTCCCAGTAAGAGACGCCTACGGAAGCCAACAGTACATAGACAGATAAAGCACATAGGCTATAGTTATTAACTAACATATGCATTTATTTAAGGCGCCAAATTATAATTGTAACAAATAGTATTTGAATCAAAACATTCAATCGGGTAAAACACAGGCGTTGCCCGGGTCATTCGGCTAGTAGATTATAAACCCAAGATAAATGAAAGAGAGAGAGAGAGAGAAACCAAATCCAAATTAACAAATAGTGTGTGACATTTCGGTAACAACCCTGTTACTGAAACGTCACACACTATTTATTTATTGGGGATTTGGTCTTATTACCTTGTGAAAGAAGATAAAATAATAACATTTAAACTTTTCAAAAATGCCATGTGTTGGCAGCAAGCAATATTAACCTTATGCAAAGATGTTTTTACGAGTGTCACACAAGGAAATGATTAAAAAAGAAAAGAACATATAAATACGAAAGAAGAAATCTTTCCGTTTGACCAGCCACATCAATTATACAGAGAACAGTCATTGTTTCTCCGGCATGTCATTAACCCAAACTTCTAGAAACATTAGGCCTAATTAGGCCTTCTAAGTGATCCCAGGATGTGGGTCAGACACCCAAGTTTTTCCACCTATTGTCTTTGTGACCAAGAAACTTTCTTTCTGGTCGAGAGAAAGTTTGCATGACATTCTGAGAATGGGACTTCAACTTGTTAAAAAAAAGGGGCTTTTTTTTTAAAGACACACACCATTGTGAGCTTCATCTTTAATTAGATAGACATTTAAATCAC
>CP092876.1:5079210-5091901 GCA_030710605.1 Cordylochernes scorpioides | reverse complement strand
GTGTTGGCCTCTAGAGCCATAGATTGTGAGTTTGAATCCCATAAAGATTGGTATTTGATCCTGTGGCCCAACGGATAAGGTGTTATCCTCTGGAGCCAAAGATTTTGGGTTTGAATCCCATCAAGATTGGTATTTGATCCTGTGGCCCAACGGATAAGGTGTTATCCTCTGGAGCCAAAGATTTTGGGTTTGAATCCCATCAAGATTGGTATTAGATCCTGTGGCCCAACGGATAAGGCGTTGGCCTCTGGAGCCATAGATTGTGGGTTTAAATCCCATAAAGATTGGTATTTGATCCTGTGGCTCAACGGATAAGATGTTGGCCTCTGGAGCCAAAGATTGTGAGTTTGAATCCCATCAAGATTGGTATTTGATCCTGTGGCTCAAAGGATAAAGTGTTGACCTCTGGAGCCAAAGATTGTTGGTTTGAATCCCATCAGGAACCATATTTGATCCTGTGTCTCAAAGGATAAGGTGTTGGTTTCCAGAGACATAATGATCACTATCCAAATAGTACTAAATTTGCCACAAAAAAAGAGAGGAAACTATAAATCTCTATGGGTACACAACAAACCTGTCAAACCTAATTTCTTCAAACATGGCAATTTTTAGATTCAGTCCCACCCTATATTGAGTCATCACTGACAGCCTGGATAAAATATGTCAGGATTCCATTGTATGCAGATGAGGTGGCTGTTAACTCGTCATGCTTAATAGGCTTAGCAGACAAGTTAGGATTCAATTGGTTTTGGCCTTTTATTGGTGGCTCCTTGTTGAAGAATGGCTATAAATAGACATTTTACTTTTTTTTCTCTTTTTTTTTTTTTAGAATTTATTGATTTTTTTTTTTTTTAAGGCAGAGATATTGTGTATGGAAGTCTGAGAAGAAAACTATATGGAAGAACTTAATTAAGGTCAACAGTTCATAATCAACACCTCTAATAGTACAGCAGTCAAATCTTATATCTGCGGAGTTTACCACAATCAATAAAATAAAAATTGTGTAATAGTCAACCCTAGCTATAATTATAACTCCATCTTTGGCGGTCCCAAGCCCAGATGAAAAAGGAGGAGGGGGAGCAGTAACAAGCTCTCTAAAAAACCTGGGTTCAGCTGGCCCGGCTGATAGTACCCTGTAAGGGCTCCTAATCCAGGATGAGCAGCGTTTGTACTCCATGTTAGGAGCAGCTACACTTGCCGTCTGTTCCCCATGTCAGAGGCGGCCATTTCTTTTAGAGTTAAGTCAGCCTGCCACTGAGTATTGGTCCCAGTCTTAATGACAAAGGCAGACGCATTCTACTTCACCCAGTCATGATGGTTGTCAAACAGACACCATCAAAGGTCACAACTTGATACCCTAATATGTTTGAGTGGAGATAAGAAAGAAGAAGAAAGAATAAGAAGAACATTTTTGTTGCATATAGATACCGCTATAAAAAAAGAGTTTGTGAACATTTTTAAAAAAATAAATAAAATTAAAAAAGAGAGAAAGCAATCCTCTTAAATATTATCAAAATTTAAACACAAGGTAATAAGACCAAATCCAAATAAATAAATAGTGTGTGACGTTTTGGTAACAGCATTGTTACCATCTTCAGACAAAAGTACTGAATGAGATAATTTTACCACAGCATGCTTTTAAATAGTTCCTGTTATCAAGTGTGATGCTGTGTTTTCTCAACTTCTTGAAGTAGAGGAGAGCTTCAGATCCTGAACTCTTTAAAATAGAATCTTCAAGTGATGGCTTAGCATCAACATTGATATTCACTTTAGAATTCATTTTCTTCAGCTCATAGGGAGAATAACTTCTTAGGTCCATTGAAGTCAAATAAAATTGATGAGGCACAATTTGGATTGCATGGAAGCATGCTGTGGTAAAATTCTCTCATTCAGTACTTTTGTCTGAAGATGGTAACAACGCTGTTACTGAAACGTTGTGGCCAACTGTACGTATTACATCCCAAACATGATTGTATATATAGATTTTTTTTAGACAATTTTTTTTCACTTGGGGGATGGGGGCAAAATTTTATGTTATAGCCAGTGTTGGGCAAATATTAATTAAAATGATTTATTAAAGATTAACAATTGATTAATTGTTAATTGTAATTTTCACAATTAACAATTAATCAATTGTTAATTGCACTTTTCTAATTAACAATTAATTAATTGTTAATTGCACTTCAATTTAATTGAAAAATAATTTTTTAATGCCCAACACTGCATTTCAGTACCACTCTCTTCTCGAACATGCTGTCCGACAATTTGTGACTCTTTGGCAGATTTGTCATTGTCGCAAAAGAAAAAAGGCGTTCAACTGCAGCTGACGATGGTAAAGGTGTGTTGTATTTAATAAAAACACTTTTTATCTCAGGCAGTGTTGGGCAAATATTAATTAAAATGATTTATTAAAGATTAACAATTGATTAATTGTTAATTGTATTCATACAATTAACAATTAATTAATTGTTAATTGCACTTTTCTAATTAACAATTAATAAATTGTTAATTGCACTTCAATTTAATTGAAAGATAATTTTTTAATGCCCAACACTGGTTATAACCACAGTTATAAAATAACTAGCCGAATGACCCGGGCAATGCCCGTGTTTTACCCGATTGAATGTTTTGATTCAAATACTATTTGTTACAATTATAAATTGGCGCCTTAAATAAATGCATATTTTAGTTAATAACTATAGCCTATGTGCTTTATCTGTCTATGTACTCTTGGCTTCCGTAGGCGTCTCTTACTGGGAAAAAGAAAGAGAGGATTCCATTTGGTTATTAACTAATATATGCATTTATTTAAGGAGCGACCCGCTCCAACACAATAGTTACAGAAATGGGGGGGGGGGCATGATGGGGGGGGGGGGGGGGGGGGGGGGGGGCAAAGGTGGCGTGATCGTAGCCGACCAATAGGAGGGCGCCATTCCAAAAAAAAAGCAAACCGTGACAGAGGCCACACATGACGCTCGTAACTGTATATAGAATTGAGACTTGTGGGGACCTAAGAATTACAATATTAGAACCACAAATTATAAAGTACAATTTGGATTATAGATTAGAACTACAAGAAAATAAGACCTAATCCAAATAAATTAATAGTGTGTGACATTTCGGTAACAGCATTGTTACCACATAATCATATAAAAGAATAAATGAATGATATAAAGAATAAATAAATTATTTTCTTTTGTCTGATGATGGTAGCAACGCTGTTACCAAAATGTCACACACAATTTATTTGAATTTGGTCTTATTTTCTTGTAGTACAATTTTTATATATAAATTGTGGTTAATTATTAATTCACAAGATTTTTACCATTTTGTCAATATAATACATATGGTCCAAACCAATAATTTTGAAAGTCACTCTACAGTTAAACCTGTCTATAACGCCCCCTCTTGGGACTCACCAAAATAGGGTACTATAGAGAGAGGGGGTGCTATAGACAGGTCACTTTTGAGGCGCTATAGACAGGCTTAACTGTATTTATTTATTTTCTTTTTTTTGAAGGGGAAAAAAATTAAATGTGCTATTGTGGATTCTCTAGCCTTTTGAGAAGATTATAGATAGGAATTGAGATAAAAGGAGAAAATTGAAAAAAATATTTGGAGGCAATAGAAATGTGGATTTGGTGAAGATAGTGAGAAAGGGCAGGCAGAATGATAAACTTTCTAATACAGTAGAACTTCTGTCAAAGAGGATATTCTCTCTTGAAGACACCTCTCTACTAGGGATGGTTTAATTGCCATTTTAAACACAAGGTAATAAGAAACTATTTCAGACGCGTAAGATTCTTTTTGAAATTAAACAATTTCTACTGCCCTTACTGCAATGGAAATTATATATGATAAAGCACAATTTGGATTATAGATTTAATAAAAGAAAATAAGACCTAATCCAAATAATTTATTAGTGTGTGACGTTTCGGCAACAACATTGTCATGATTTTGTCTGATGATGGTGACAATGTTGCTGCCGAAACGTCACACACTAATAAATTATTTGGATTAGGTCTTATTTTCTTTTATTTTTGGAAATTATATATTTATAAATGTATGTGATTCTACTGTCCTCAAAGCTTATGTCTATAGTTCATCTAAAATACCCATTCCAAGAGTCTAGAATCAGTATGACTATAAAAGGAAGATAAAAAAATGCAATATTACAGCGGTATGGTAGATTAAACTGGCGAAACCGCTGGGAGGGTTCACCACTGATAAGCCAGGGGCCCTCCCATTAATTTTTCCATTGCAGTAAGGGCAGTAGAAATTGTTTAATTTCAAAAAGAATCTTACGCGTCTAAAATAGTTTCTAATTATCATAACAGATGGCATGTTAGTGCATCGTAATACAAGGTAATAGGACCAAATAAAAAATTAGTTTTCCTAAAAAAGATATTGATACTCATGGTCTCCTCTACAGACCTATAAGCTTATGTCCATAGGTTCACTAAACACTCCTAAACTGCCTTCCATAGTAAATATGGGTTTATAAGAAAACCAATCCAATACAATTGTAGTGTATTAAAAAGGCACAATTTGGATTATAGATTATAAACACAAGGTAATAAGACCAAATCCAAATAAATAAATAGTGTGTGACGTTTCGGTAACAGCGTTGTTACCTTCTTCAGACAAAAGTACCAGTCAGTACCTAGTCATTCAGTACTTTTGTCTGAAGATGGTAACAACGCTGTTACCGAAATGTCACACACTATTTTTTTTATTTGGATTTGGTCTTATTACCTTGTGTTTATAATTGTAGTGTATTGTAATCTATAATCCAAATTATACCTTATCACACACAAAATATGATAAGGCACACAATTTAGATTATAAACCCAAGATAAATGAAAGAGAGAGAAACCAAATCCAAATTAACAAATAGTATATGACATTTCGGTAACAACACTTACCGAAACGTCACACACTATTTATTTATTGGCCATTTGGTCTTAATACCTTGTGAAAGAAGATAAAATAATAACATTTAAACTTTTAAAAAATGCCATTTTGTTGGCAGTAATAGTAACTTTATGCAAATTTGTTTTTACGAGTGTCACACAAGGAAATGATAAAAAAGACAATATAAATTTGAAAGAAGAAATCTTTCCGTTTGACCAGCCACATCAATTATACAGAGAACAGTCATTGTTTCTCCGGCATGTCATTAACCCAAACTTCTAGAAACATTAGGCCTAATTAGGCCTTCTAAGTGATCCCAGGATGTGGGTCAGACACCCAAGTTTTTCCACCTATTGTCTTTGTGACCAAGAAACTTTCTTTCTGGTCGAGAGAAAGTTTGCATGACATTCTGAGAATGGGACTTCAACTTGTAAAAAAGAAAGGTTTTTTTTTTTTAAAGACACACACCATTGAGAGCTTTGTCTCTAATTAGATCAACATTTAATGCACAAAGCAGAATGAATGATAAAAGCAGAATATATTGTAAGATTATAAACTCAAAAGGAGATTTTTCTATAGAACATGTTTATTTTGATAGCTTTCAAACGACATTGTTCTTCAACGGGCGTAAAGCCTTTTATTTTACGCCCATTGAACAACGATTTCGTTCGAAATCTAGCAAAATAAACATGTTCTATAGAAGAATCTCCTTTTGGGTTTATAATCTTACAATATAGTTATGGTAATGTTGATGTTTATATCCTAACCAAAAGCAGAACATGATAAAGCACAATTTGGATTATAAATTATAGAAACAAAAGAAAATAAGACCTAATCCAAATAATTTAATAGTGTGTGACATTTCGGTAACAAAATTGTTACCATCACCAGAAAATAAAAGAACAATTTTTTTTTTAAATCTCTTTTTTTTTTTTAATTATTATCATTATAAATATTTATTATTATTATTTATTCTTTTGTCTGATGATGGTAACAATGCTGTTACCAAAACTGTTGGAAGCTAAGACTTTCCTATTCTAACATCGAACAGAGTAATCACCAACACCTCAAAGAAATTAATACTTTTTAATTTCCTTTCTTAACTAGGTAACTCACATCATTTCATTGAATTTCCGGGCTAATTGGCCTATCTTATAAGGTCTTCTAGCCCATAACTCACATCATTTCAAAAACCAAATATATGCATACAGAGTAACCCGGTCATCTGGTCAAAAATACAAATATATTAATCTATGAAAAACAACTTATAAAAAAGCTAACAGAAACGTCACACACTATTAAATTATTTGGATTAGGTCTTGTAAAAGTAGAATAGAAGAACCACTCCTGAGATGACACTCTCACTAGCAAATACCTCTCTACATTAGACAGTTTCATTGTCAAAGTTAGCATTTATAACTAAAATCAGCTGTTCTCTGGTATAAGAGGACGTCTAAAGGACACTCTGCAACTAGGTGTTATCCTTTTTTTAGAGAGAGAAAGGTTCTACCGTAACCCAAATTGTATTTATTTATTTTTTATTTATTGTTACAAAAGCACAAAGTCCAAAGGACTATTGTGCTGTGCTAGTATTATTTACATATATATGATTAATTATTTACACGATGGATTAGTAGTGTTTTGTAAATTATTGTACAAATAGTTCTAAACTTAACAAAGTTCTCATAAGATAGAGTATATACACAAAGATATAATTTGGTAATGTTTCAAAGTATCTACATACAATTTGATTAGTCAGAGGGCAAGTTAAAAGAAGATGCTCTGGTGATTCAGCATCTAAGTGGCATTCACATGTTGGATCATTGATAACATTCAGTTTGAATTATAATTGTATTATAACTGTGGTTATAACAACTTTAAAAGCTTGACAAGGCACAATTTGGATTATAGATTATAAACACAAGGTAATAAGACCAAATTCAAATAAATAAATAATGTGCGACGTTTCAGTAACGGCGTTGTTACCATCTTCAGACAAAAGTACTGAATGAGTAATTTTACCACAGCATGTTTTTAAATAGTTTAATCTTCTTCTTATCTGCTATCTGGTTTACACACTTGATAACAGTAACTATTTAAAACATTGCTGTGGTAAAATTTCTCAATCAGTATTTTTGTCTGAAGATGGTAACAATGCTGTTACCGAAACGTCACACACTATTTATTTGGATTTGGTCTTATTACCTTGTGAACATAAAATCTTGGTTCCAAATGCTGTGTTGTTACAGTGAGGTTTGATTGTATAATAAATGGGGTGAGGGCCATACTGAGTGGATATCAAAAAACACAAGGTAATAATAAGACCAAATCTGAATAAATAGTGTGTCACATTTGGTAACGTCATTGTTGTATCACAGATTACCATTATAATGGGATTTTTTCCCCCTCATTCAGTACTTTTATCTGATGATGGCTCATCCATTGATAAGTTCTACTCATCCCCAGCAGACACCATCAACAAGCTCTACAGGTTTGATACCCTAATATGATTGTTGAGTGAAGATAAGAAAGAATAAGAAGATCTCTTCTTCTTCTTCTTCTTCTTTCTTATCTCCACTCAATCATATTAGGGTATCAAGCTTGTTTGACAACCATCATGACTGGGTCAGAAGAAGATCTGATGGCAATAATGCTGTAACCGAAATGTCACACACTATTTATTTATTTAGATTTGGTCTTATTCACCTTATGTTTTTTTAATCTATAATCCAAATTGTATGTGGATGTGAAAGGAGAGAAATCATTGATAGCTACCAGCTGATGGTAACAGGTGCATTCCATGTCCCAGATCTCTCCAAGCTGTCTCTCAGCCTGCTCTGCTCCCTTATACTTGATATCCACCACCTGGTGTGTTGAATGCAGGCCAGCTCCATCTCTTGTTTGAAAAATATCCTCAAGACAACAAACCCCATTATATGGGATGTTTTGTAACAAATACTGTTACCCAGATGTCACATGTATACTCATGGACAAAACTTAAGGAAGTGGAAAATCTTTAATGTTGCCAGTTATCTATTTTTTTTTAAGAAGACAGATATTGTTCACACTTGGTTATCTCGTGTATCTTCAATAAAGGTCACTGTAATATCTTTCAGAGTTATTGTCTCAATCCCTATATACATGCTAAAAGGTACAACTTCCTTAAGTTTTGTCTATGAGTGTACACACACTTGGATATCTCGTGTGTCTTCAATAAATATCACTGTAATATCTTTCAGATTTATTGTCCGAATCCCGATATACATGTTAAAATGTACAACTTCCTTAAGTTTTGGCCATGAGTGTATACACACTTGGTTATCTCGTGTGTCTTCAATATAAGTCACTGTAATATCTTTCAGAGTTATTGTCTGAATCCCGATATACATGCTAAAAGGTACAACTTCCTTAAGTTTTGGCCATGAATCTAGCAATAGTTCTTCAAGTTATTTAAAGAATCTATAGACACCAACTTTGAGAACCTGCATTGAGCTCTTCCACAAACAATGTACAAAAGAATAGTTTTTGTATAATTTAAACATATGGCATTAGTGCGCAATCTAATTTATTTGGAAAATACAAAAAAAATGATGTTCTAAATCTAATTTCATTTGTTGAATATCTATAAAATTTAGAAAGTTTATGAAAGAAAAAAAAAACAAGGTTAAATATAAGATGCATTATAAGAAATTTATACTAATTTTGACACGTATGATTCTTTTTGAAATAAAATAATTTTCTAATGCCCTTACTGCAATAATAAAATAATGGGAGGGCTAGCTCATCGGTGGTGAACCCTCCCTGAAGTTTTTCCCAGTTTAATCAAATCCAAATAAATAAATAGTATATGACATCTCAGTAACAACTTTGTTACCATCATCAGACAAAAGTTCTGAATGAGAAACACAAGATAATAATACCAAATCTAAATAAATGAATAATATGTGACATTTTGGTAGTGGCATTGTTACCGAAGCCTCACACACTTTTTATTTCTTTAAATTTGGTCTTATTATCTTGTGTTTCTAATCAATAATCCAAATTATAACTTATCAGATATGAAAGAAGTATCTTCTATAGAGTGTGTTTTAGCCCCAAAGAAAATAGAAGACTTTGAAAGAGAGATTGGGCAAGTAGAAATGGGGACAAGTACCAAACAAAGTGTAAAATTAGCATCTACCTGACCCACTCTGGTGTTTGTCCAACACCACACAGAAAGCTATAAAATAACACAGAGTTAAAAATATGGGCTGTTAGAGACTCGCTACATTGAATGACAAAGTTTCTCCCTTCAATGGGATTCTTGAAAAGGGGGGAATACTGAAATGCTGGCCGGCTAAATTCCAAAAATAGCACAAATGTGAAAATATTTACTTTCCACACCTCTTGATACTGCTTGTTAAACCTTCATGCCATATTCTTTCATATGCATATATAATGATTCTATATTTTTACTAAGAGAAATTTCTGCATTACAGATTTGTGTTTGTGTATTTTGTTTACATTTCCTTCTTCAAAAAATGCAAAAAAAAAACTTATCTCTTCAACGCTACTTAAAAAAAAAAAAATACTGTAGAGCCTCTCTGTCTTCTTCTTCTTTCTTATCTCCACTCAAATCACACTAAGGTATCAAGCTTGTAAAGCTTGAGATTTTTGATGGTGTCTGCCGGGGAAGAGTAGAACTCATCAATGGATGAGTCAATACAGTCAATGATATGTCTTGGGGTTGCACAGGCTGAGAAACCTCTCTGTAAAGGACAACACCTAGTTGAAGAGCCAGTGTCCTTTATGGAGAGGTGTATGTCCTCTTAGCAGAGATTTGCTAATTAGTAAAAATGCTAATTTTGGAGATGCTAGCTGTCTTTTGTAGAGAGGAGTTCTCTAGCAGGAGTATCCTCTTCTCATGGAGGTTCTACTGTAATTTGAAATGTAATGATAAAAAATCCTTTTGAAACTTGAGGACATGGCTCCTCAGTGATGAACCCTCCCAGGAGTTTCTTCAGTTAAATCTCCAAACTATGATTGTATCAGATTGATTATATTGTAACAAAGTATTAATTTTATTATTTTTGTAGTGTATTTGCATATTAATTATGGATATGCAAATGTCCTGTTTTGCATAATGCTTTTGATATAATTTTGTATTTAAATAGCGACATGTTTTTAGCTACAGTTAGTCAGTCAATTTATGTAATAAAAGAGATTACGGGAGTCCTTCTTTGCCTCAGCCTCAACACCTCACTCTTGTCTACCTCCCACCTTCAAGGATAGAACAATTTTTATTAACAGAGTGGTCATTTTTATGTTGCTACTCATTTGCTACATATTTTGCTACTCTGTAAATTTCCCTCGTGGCTTATCTTTTGTTTACCATTCATAGTTTGTTCTTGCCTGAAATAAATTGTTGTCTCCTCCTGAAGTTTTTGTCTTCTCTAATTTTCCACGTGGCAATATTATAGAGTCGACATTTATATATTATGGAATATAGGGGAATGGTGCGTGTTTAAGGAAACTATGAATAAAAGCTTCTAGCACTGCAGAAATATATACCTAAATTAAAGGATTCCTCACCTTCAGTTGTTGCAAGAACTCCCGTTGTTCCTAGAATTACCGCTGTTGCTTATATTATAACTTTTAATTGAGAATTTCTGAGAATTTTTTTTTTTTTATCTTGTATACATACTCCCTGTAAAGGACACCTAGTTGTTAAGCCAAAGTGTCCTATTGGGAAAGTTGTCCTCTTTTCAGAGAGTTGCTAAATAGTAAAAATTTGTAATTTTGGCATTTGAAAACTGTCCTTTATAGAGAGAGTGACCTCTAGAGCGTGAGTGTCCTCTCATGGAGGTTCTACTTTATATTCAATATGAGGCATTAAGACACTATCTGTATATAAGAAAGTAAACTATTTTTAGTGTTCCTTTTTGAAAAATAGAATCAACTTCTTACTGTCCTTGCTGTAATGAGAAATAATGGGAGATCAGTGGTGAATTCTCCCAGCAATTTTGTCAGTTTTTTTGCTTATCCCAAGTACACTGTGGTACAGGCCATGATAATCATGGTGGGTAGAAGAAGGCGACAGTTTTTACTGCAAGTGCACCACATGTCTAGACATGTGAAAAGCAGTTCAACTTTAAACTTACAAATGTACCAGAGCCCCGTTTGGTTACTTGCGCTCGCTGGTGGGGTCGGACTTTTGCAAGAATCGGGGGGCCATTGGAGCATTTTTTTTTTTATATAAAAAAAAAAGTGCCCAATTCGGGAATCGAACCCGGTTTGTAGCGCTCGAAGACCAATGGTTTATACCATCCTTCCACTGACCCCCCTGTCAGTTTAATCTACAGGACAACCCTAATTTTGTTTCGGGCAGTTCTGCTTAAGTATGTACACTCATGGACAAAACTAAAGGAAGTAGAAACTATTTTTAATATTGCCAGTCTTGTATTTTTTTTCAAGTAGGACAAAGGCAATTTTGTTCAGACTTGGTTATCTCATGTGTCTTCAATAAAGGTCACTGTAATATCTTTCAGAGATATTGTCTGAATCCTGATTTACATACTAGAAGGTACAACTTCCTTTACTTTTTTCCATGAGTATATTTATATGTATTTCCAATGTCATCAAAGCTTGTCTAAAAATCCCAAATTCCTTTATAAAGTGACATATATATATACACACTCATATATACTCCTCTAACCTATATACAGTGATGTATATATGATAAGGCACAATTTGGATTATTAAAATATACAAGTATCAGAGTCATCAACAATCAATTCTGTCATCGTTTGCTTTTGCGAATGGAATAAATACCCAAATATGGCCAATTCTTATAAGCATCGGTGGTTCAGTGGTAGAATGCTCGCCTGCCACGCGGGCGGCCAAGTTCAATTTTTTTTTTTTTTTTTTTTACAATTTTTAAAACTCATTTATATTATTATTTTAAATATAGAAGGCTAGGCCGAAACGTTGATATCACTTTTACATAATATTTGAAATCTAAAATGTTCGAGAATATCGTTTTTTTTTTATCATTTTGTTCGAAGAACAAACAGGGTCTTCTTGTAGATTATAAACACAAGGTAATAAGACCAAATAAATAAATAGTGTGTGACATTTCGGTAAAAGCATTGTTACCATTTTCAGACAACACTATTCAGTACTTTAGTGTGAAGATGGTAACAATGCTGTTACCGAAACGTCACACACCATTTATTTATTTGAATTTGGTCTTATTACCTTGAGTGATGTATGTAGAAAGAAAGACATTGCAACATGGCTGGGTTTACAAGGAGTTCTTACAACTTGGTCAAACCCCAGGGAAGATTGAGTAAGTTTGACACAGCACATGGAGGTGATGAAAGCTGGCAATTGATCCAATTGGTACTCTGATTTCTAACTGTTACCCAACTGTCCCAACTTGTCACATCAACATGTAAACAGGATGTAGACTTTTTTGGAGGGACAAACAAACACTCAATGGTAACCAAGCTAAATCTAAATAAGAAATCTATGCGGTTTTAAAGTACAGATTTACAGGTTTCTATTATATGCATAGACAGTAGAACCTCCCTGTAAAGGACAGCTAATTACAGTGCCAAAGTGTCCTTTAGGGAGAGATGTCCTCTTACCACAGAGTTGCTAAAGAGTAAAAATGATAATTTTACAAATAAAAACTGTCCTTTGTAGAGAGGTGTCCTCTAGCGCAAGTGTCCTCTCATGGAGGTTCTACTGTATATGTTGAAGGGAAATGTGGTTTTGACAGTGGTTTTTCAGTAAA
>CP092876.1:5065243-5079110 GCA_030710605.1 Cordylochernes scorpioides | reverse complement strand
AAAGCAGAAAATGATAAAGCACAATTTGGATTATAGATTATAGCTACAAGAAAATACGACCTAATCCAAATAATTTAATAGTGTGTGATATTTCGGTAACAGCATTGTTACCATCATCAGACAATAAAATAATATATATTTTTTTTATATCTCTTTTTTTTTATTATGATTATAATACAGTTAAACCTGTCTATAGCGCCCCCCTCTTGGGACTCACCAAAATAGGGTGCTATAGACAGGTCACTTTTAATGTAAATCGCATCGTACTACGTATTTAAAATAGGGTGCTATAGAGAGGGAGGCGCTATTTAGAGGGGACGCTATAAACAGGTTTAACTGTATATATTTTTATTATTTATTCTTTTGTCATATGATGGTAACAATGCTGTTACTGAAACGTCACACACTATTAAATTATTTGGATTAGGTCTTATTACCTTGATAAAGCACAATTTAAATTATAGATTATAATACAAGAAAATAAGACCTAATCCAAATAATTTATTAGTGTGTGACGTTTCGGCAACAACATTGTCACCATCATCAGATAAAAGAATAAATGAGAAAAAATATTACAGCAAGTTCTTAAAAAAATTTTTTTGTCTTATTACCTTGTAAAAGCAGAATAGAAGAACCACTCCTGAGATGACACTCTCACTAGCAAATACCTCTCTCCATTAGACAGTTTCATTGTCAAAGTTATCATTTATTATTAATCAGCTGTTCTTTGGTATAAGAGGACACCTAAAGGACACTTTGGCTCTGCAACTAGGTGTTATCCTTTTTTTAGAGATAGAGGTTCTACCGTAACCCAAATTGTATTTATTTATTTTTTATTTATTGTTACAAAAGCACGAAGTCCAAAGGACTATTGTGCTGTGCTAGTATTATTTACATATATATATGATTAATTATTTACACGATGGATTAGTAGTGTTTTGTAAATTATTGTACAAATAGTTCTAAACTTAACAAAGTTCTCATAAGATAGAGTATATACACAAAGATATAATTTGGTAATGTTTCAAAGTATCTACATACAATTTGATTAGTCAGAGGGCAAGTTAAAAGAAGATGCTCTGGTGATTCAACATCTAAGTGGCATTCACATGTTGGATCATTGATAACATTCAGTTTGAATTATAATTGTATTATAACTGTGGTTATAACAACTTTAAAATCTTGATAAGCCACAATTTGGATTATAGATTATAAACACAAGGTAATAAGACCAAATTAAAATAAATAAATAGTATGTGACATTTCGGTAACAGTGTTGTTACCATCTTCAGACAAAAGTACTGAATGAGTAATTTTACCACAGCATGGTTTAAATAGTTTAATCTTCTTCTTATCTGCTATCTTGTTTACACACTTGATAACAGTAACTATTTAAAACATGGTGTGGTAAAATTTCTCATTCAGTACTTTTGTCTGATGATGGTAACAACGCTGTTACTGAAACGTCACACACTATTTATTTATTTGAATTTGGTCTTATTATCTTGCGAACATAAAATCTTGGTTCCAAATGCTGTGTTGTTACAGTGAGGTTTGATTGTATAATAAATGGGGTGAGGGCCATACTGAGTAGATATCAAAAAACACAAGGTAATCAAGACCAAATCCAAATAAATAAATAGTGCGTCACATTTCAGTAACATCATTGTATCACAGCTGTATCATCATATAATGGGATTTTTTTTCCCCCTCATCCAGTACTTTTGTCTGATGATGGCTCATCCATTGATAAGCTCTAGTCATCACCAGCAGACACCATCAACAAGCTCTACAAGCTTGACAATTTTGACAATTAAAATAATTTTATTGACATCTTGTCAATACATGCAAAGTACACAGTCTGCTTGATACCCTGATATGATTGTTGAGTGGAGATAAAAAAGAAGAAGAAGATCTGATGGCAATAATGCTGTTACCGAAACATCACACACTATTTATTTATTTGGATTTGGTCTTATTCACCTTATGTTTTTTTAATCTATAATCCAAATTGTATGTGGATGTGAAAGGAGAGAAATCATTGATAGCTACCAGCTGATGGCAACAGGTGCATTCCATGTCCAAGATCTCTCCAAGCTGTCTCTCAGCCTGCTCTGTTCTCTTATACTTGATATCCACCACCTGGTGTGTTGAATGCAGGCCAGCTCCATCTCTTGTTTGAAAAATATCCTCAAGACAACAAACCCCATTAGATGGGATGTTTTGTAACAAATGATGTTACCGAGACATCACTTGTATACTAATGGATTAAACTTAAGGAAGTGGTAAGTCTTTGAAGTTGCCGGTTATCTATTTTTTTTTAGGGAGACAGAGGTTGTTCACACTTGTTTATCTCGTGTGTCTTCAATAAAGGTCACAGTAATATCTTTCAGAGTTATTCTCTCAATCCTGATATACATGCTAAATACAAGGTAATAAGACCAAATCCAAATAAATAAATAGTGTGTGACATTTCGGTAACAGCGTTGTTACCGAAATGTCACACACTATTTATTTATTTGGATTTGGTCTTATTACCTTGTGTTTATAATCTACTAGCCGAATGCCCGGGCAACGCCCGTGTTTTACCCGATTGAATGTTTTTATTCAAATACTATTTGTTACAATTATAAATTGGCGCCTTAAATAAATGCATATATTAGTTAATAACTATAGCCTATGTGCTTTATCTGTCTATGTACTGTTGGCTTCCGTAGGCGTCTCTTACTGGGAAAATGAAAGAGAGGATTCCATTTAGTTATTAACTAATATATGCATTTATTTAAGGAGCGACCCGCTCCAACACAATAGTTACAAAAACCAAAAAGCGAGTGGGGGGCAAAGTCAAAAACAAAGTGTCTCGCGTAGTGGTGGCGTGATCGTAGCCAACCAATAGGAGAGCGCCATTCCAAAAAAAAAGCAAACGGTGACAGAGATGAAGAACGCACGCATGACGCTCGTAACTGTATATAGAATAATCCAAATTGTGCCTTATCAATACATGCTAAATAGTATAACTTTTTTAAGTTTTGGCCATGAATGTATATCTAGCAATAGGAGTAATTCTTCAAGTTATTTAAAGAATCTATAGACACCAACTTTGAGAACAAATACCTGCATTGAGCTCTTCCACAAACAATGTACAAAAGAATAGTTTTTGTATAATTTAAACATAAGGAATTAGTGCGCAATCTAATTTATTTGAAAAATACAAAAAAAAATTATGTTCTAAATCTAATTTAATTTGTTGAATATCTATAAAATTTAGAAAGTTTACGAAAGAAAAGAAACACAAGGTTATAAGATGCATTATGAGAAATTTTTACTAATTTTGACGTGTATGATTCTTTTTGAAATAAAAATAATTTTCTAATGCCCTTACTGCAATGATGATAAAATAATGGGAGGGCTGGCTCATCAGTGGTGAACCCTCCCTGAATTTTCCCCAGTTTAATCAAATCCAAATAAATAAATAGTATATGACATTAATGATAAAGCACAATTTGGATTATAGATTATAATAAAAGAAAACAAGACCTAATCCAAATAATTTATCTATGTGTGACGTTTCGGCAACAACATTGTCACCATCATCAGACAAAAGAATAAAAAAAAAAAAAAATTTTTTTTATTCTTTTGTCTGATGATGGTGACAATGTTGTTGCCGAAACGTCACACATAAATAAATTATTTGGATTAGGTCTTGTTTTCTTTTATAGTATATGACATCTCAGTAACAACTTTGTTACCATCATCAGACAAAAGTTCTGAATATAGAACACAAGATAATAATACCAAATCTAAATAAATGAATAATATGTGACATTTCGATAGTAGCATTGTAACCGAAACCTCACACACTATTTATTTATTTAAATTTGGTCTTATTATCTTGTGTTTCTAACCTATAATCCAAATTGTGTGTCTTATCAGATATGCAAGAAGTATCTTCTATAGTGTGTCTTAGCCCCAAATAAAATAGAAGACTTTGAAAGAGAGATTGGGCAAGTAGAAATGGGGACATGTACCAAACAAAGTGTAAAATTAGCATCTACCTGACCCACTCTGGTGTTTGTCCAACACCACACAGAAAGCTATAAAATAACACCGAGTTAAAAATATGGGCTGTTAGAAACTCGCTACATTGAATGACAAAGTTTCTCCCTTCAATGGGATTCTTGAAAAAGGGGGGATACTGAAATGCTGGCCGGCTAAATTCCAAAAATAGCACAAATGTGAAAATATTTACTTTCTACACCTCTTGATACTGCTTGTTAAACCTTCATGCCATATTCTTTCATATGCATATATAATGATTCTATATTTTTACTAAGAGAAAGTTTTCATTTTTGAAAAATATAATCAACTTCTTACTGTTCTTGCTGTAATGAGAAATAATGGGAGATCAGTGGTAAATTCTCCCAGCAATTTTGTCAGTTTAATCTACAGAACAACCCTAATTTTGTATCAGGCAGTTCTGCTTAAATATGTACACTCATGGACAAAACTTATGGAAGTAGAAACTATTTGATATTGCCAGTCTTGTATATATATATTTTTTTCAAGTAGGACAAAGGCAATTTTGTTCATACTTGGTTATCTTGTGTATCTTCAATAAAGGACACTGTAATACCTTTCAGAGATATTGTCTGAATCCTGATATACAATACTAGAAGGTACAACTTCCTTAACTTTTTTCCATGTGTATATTTATAAATACATGTATTTCCAATGTCATCAAAGCTTGTCTAAAAAAAATAGCTTCATCCCAAATTCCTTTATAAAGTGACATATATATATACACACTCATATATACTCCTTCTCTAACCTATATACAGTATGATAAGGCACAATTTGGATTATACACTGGTCCGCAAAATTAAAGGAACAACATATTTATTTCATTTATCTCAAATTTTATTGAACATTTATCAATGAAATTTTATACACAAATTTATTATTCCATTATTGATTAGAATTACTGAAATCAAAGAATTCTAACACATATTTTATGCAAATTAGCCGGTCAAGTAATGATCTTCTTGCAGTCAGTGCATAAATATCTTGGATATTGTTGTTAATATGGGGTGTGATCGCCTTTAACTGATAGACAGGCTCTACATCGGTGACCCATACTAAGAATTTGGGAGTTTTTCAGCTCCTGTGGAATCAACGCCCACTCTTTTTTAAAAGTGT
The DNA here is from genome assembly GCA_030710605.1 of Cordylochernes scorpioides. NCBI lineage: Eukaryota > Metazoa > Arthropoda > Arachnida > Pseudoscorpiones > Chernetidae > Cordylochernes > Cordylochernes scorpioides. The sequence goes on along the minus strand of CP092876.1, from coordinate 5,073,914 downwards.
GTTTCTAGCTCATGAGTGTTTCTAGGAGGGGGTTGGAGGGATGAGATCCGTCGTCCTAGATTGTTCTATACATGCTCAATGGGATTTAGGTCTGGAGATCGAGCTAGCCAATTCATCCGAGTAATTGCATGGTTTTGGAGAAAAGTGTCGACCACACCAGCCCTATGTGGACGGGCATTATCATCCATTAGAAGAAAGTTTTCTCCCATTTCAACTGATACAATACGCAGAAGGCTTCACATGAAGGGCCTCTATGCTCGACGACCCATAATTTGTGTGCCGTTGACACCACCTCAAAAGAGAGCAAGGAAACTTTGGTGCAGACAACATGTCGCCTGGAAACCAGATGAATGGAGGCGTGTAATGTTCACTGATGAGTCCAGATTCTCTCTAAACAGCTAATATCGTCGTGTCTTTGTCTGGAGAGAGGTAGGAACCAGAAATAATCCCCGAAATATGGTTGAAAGGGATCCCTACAGAAGCCAATGTTTTATGGTCTGGGCTGGAATCTTCTTGGGCGGTCGCACAGCACTCCATATTTTTCGGCAAAGAACCCTGACTGGACAGAGGTATCGGGACGAGATCTTGGCAGCATATGTGATGCCTCAAGCATTGGAAATGGGAGATGACTTTCTTCTAATGGATGATAATGCCCGTCCACATAGGGCTGGTGTGGTCGACACTTTTCTCCAAAACCATGCAATTGCTCGGATGAATTGGCCAGCTCGATCCCCAGACCTAAATCCCATTAAGCATGTATGGGACAACCTAGGACGATGGATCTTATCCCTCCAACCCCCTCCTAGAAACACTCATGATCTAGAAACAGCCTTAACACAAGAGTGGGCGTTGATTCCACAGGAGCTGATAAACTCCCTAATTTTTAGTATGGGTCACCAATGTAGAGCCTGTCTATCAGTTAAAGGCGATCACACCCCATATTAACAACAATATCCAAGATATTTATGCACTGACTGCAAGAAGATCATTGCTTGACCAGCTAACTTGCATAAAATACGTGTTAGAATTCTTTGATTTCGGGTATTCTAATCAATAATGGAATAATAAATTTGTGTATAAAATTTCATTGATAAATGCTGAATAAAATTCAAGATAAATGAAAAAATATGTTGTTCCTTTAATTTTGCGGACCAGTGTAGATTATAATCACAAGGTAATAAGACCAAATTCAAATAAATAAATAGTGTGTGACGTTTCGGTAAAAGCATTGCTACCATCTTCAGACAACACTATTCAGTACTTTAGTATGAAGATGGTACCAATGCTGTTACCGAAATGTCACATACTATTTATTTATTTGAATTTGGTATTATTACCTTGAGTGATGTATGTAGAAAGAAAGACATTGCAACATGGCTGGGTTTACAAGGAGTTCTTACAACTTGGTCAAACCCCAGGGAAGATTGAGTAAGTCCGACACAGCACATGGAGATGATGAAAGCTGGCAATTGATCCAATTGGTACTCTGATTTCTAACTGTTACCCAACTGTCCCAACTTGTCACATCAACATATAAACAGGATGTAGACTTTTTTGGAGGGGGAGAAACAAACACTCAAAGGAAAACACAGCTAAATCTAAATAAGAAATCTATGCGGTTTTAAAGTACAAATTTGCAGGTTTCAATTATATGCATATACAGTAGAACCTCCCTGTAAAGGACAACGCCTAATTGCAGAGCCAAAGTGTCCTTTAGGGAGAGGTGTCCTTTTACTGAAGAGTTGCTAAAGAGTAAAAATGATAATTTTACAAATAAAAACTGTCCTTTGTAGAGAGATGTCCTATAGCGCGAGTGTCCTCTCATGGAGGTTCTACTGTATAGTTTTGACTCAATTCTACTGTATATGTTGGAGGGAAATATGGTTTTGACAGTGGTTTTTCAGTAAAGCTGTGTAATGAGCTCAGTTGATAGTATCCAATAAGGGCTCCTGATCCCAGGGACACAGGATGAGCCATGCTGCCTATGTTGTTGTTTCTTATTCCCTTGTGTAAAGATTACACAAATTCCATGATCTCATGGAATGGGGTATAGTGGTGCAGCTTTCCTTGATCATGGCACCATGATCCAGGCACACTTTGGTGAACGTCTGACTTTGCCTGTAGTTTGAGACCGTTCCTAACATGGAATCCTTTGCTGCTGACTCTAACATGAGTACAGACACAGCTCTTCCGTATCCCTGGAGTAGGACCCTTGCTGAGGACCATCAACCGGGTCAGTTGAAGTCAGTATTTTTAGAGAGGGAGTGTCCCTCCTGGTTACAGCATCAAGTCTACCAGAACAAGACTTGATACGATCGTGTAGAGGGTTATGCTGCCTATACTCCAGATTAGGAGAAGCTATCCATATGGTGTCTATTCCTCATTTCAGAGGCAGCCATTTTGTATTGGTGCTAAATTGACCTGTTAATGAGGAGTTCTTTCAATATTAACGACTTAACCATGCATTTTACTTCTCTCTAAATGGTGATTGGGTACATATATAGATTATAAACACAAGGATATAAGATTAAATCTCCAAATAAATAGTGTGCGACGTTTCGGTAACAGCATTATTACCATCATCAGACAAAATAGAAAACTATTTTCTTATTGTATGCTATCTTGTTTACACCCTTGATAACAGTGCTAACTAATAATAAACATACTTTTCCTCATTCAGCACTTTTGAGAAAATGAAAAAGCAGAAGCTATATAATGTAAAAAAAAAAGTATTGCTATTATTACCAAACTATAGCGTACTTATTGAGAAAACTTCTGCAACTTATCTCTTAAATCATAAAGTACCTTTATATATAAAGATGGTTTTTTTTTTTTTTTTTGCTTATCCCTAGTACACGTGGTACAGGCCATGATAATCATGGTGGGTAGTTAGCGATTGCTTTTTACTGTAAGCGCACCACATGTCTACACATGTGAAAGCAGTTCGACTTTGCACTTACAAATGTGCCAGAACCCCGTTTGGTTACTTGCACTCGCTGGTGGGGTTGGACTTTTGCAAGAATCGGGGGGGCCATTGGAGCATTTTTTTTAAACAGAAAAAAGTGTCCAATGCGGGGATCGAACCCGGGTCGTAGTGGTCGTAAACCCAAACGGTTTAACCAGCCTTCCACCGACCCCCCTATAAAGATGGTGAAACACAATAGGTACATCTTATTTATTTGGATTTGGTTTTGTTACCTTTGATTATTTTAACTGTATAGTTTCACTTGTAGCTTTGGGGGTCGGTGGAAGGCTGGTTAAACCGTTTGGTTTTCGACCACTATGACCCGGGTTCAATTCCTGCATTGGACACTTTTTTCTGTTTAAAAAAAAAATGCTCCAATGGCCCCGATTCTTGCAAAAGTCCAACCCCACCAGCGAGTGCAAGTAACCAAAATGGGGCTCTGGTACATTTGTAAGTGCAAAGTCGAACTGCTTTCACATGTGTAGACATGTAGTGCCCTTACAGTAAAAGCAGTCGCTAACTACCCACGATGATTATCATGGCTTTGAGATAAGAAAGAAGAGAAGAAGACTTGTAGCTTTTAAAACATACATAGGTGGAGATTGAATCATTGATATATAAATATATATAGAGTACCCTCCAACTGCTTCAATTCAACACCCCAAGGGATACAAATTTTCGATTGAATTAAAGTTGATTAAGCTAATTAGCAATTAATTTTAATATTCACTGCTAGCGGAGACATTTATATAGGACATTATAAACATTGAAAGGGAAGTGTTGAGTAAGTGTTGAATTATAGCCAGTTAAATGAGAGTAAATAGACTGATATAGGAAACACAAGGTAATAATACCAAATCCAAATAAATTAATAGTCTGCGACATTTTGGCAACAGCGTTGTTACCATCATCAGACAAAGGAATAAATGATGATGGTAACAATAATGTTGCCGAAACGTCACACACTATTCATTTATTTATTTTAGTTATTATTTTCTTTCATCTATAATCTATAATCCAAATTGTACTTTATCGAAACACAAGATAATAAGACCAAATAAATATGATAATATATTTGATATTAATAAAAAATGAATGATATATTGTAGGAATTGTTTAAATTATACAGAAAAAGTGTTGTAATTATAGTCAGTTGAATTAAAGATGGGATATAAATTGAAAGGAAAATGGCTGGGATTTAGAAAACAAAAATGATTAAAGTGTTGAATTAGAATTAATTGAATTAAAAAGAGAGGTAGTAATACAGTATTTAGTATATATTGAGTTTAAAATAATAAAAAACAGTGGAAACCATAAAGAATACATTAAATATACTTATCTCTTGATGAGATCAATACTTATTTTTTTCCAAAGCCAATATTTCAACAAGGTCTATCTTATTCTAAACTTTGTTGATATATTGATGAGTATTGATCCAAGATAAGCTCATTTAACCTCCAATAGGAGAACATGGCTACTCCCTCCTGGAAGTCACTGATGACTGGATTACAAGTTTTTTTTATTATTATCCCTAGTACACGTGGTTCAGGCCATAATAATCATGGTGGGTAGAAGTAGACGACTGCTTTTACTGTAAGTGCACCACATGTCTACACATGTGAAAAGCAGTTCAACTTTTTCACTTACAAATGTGCCAGAGCCCCATTTAGTTATTTGTACTGGCTGGTGGGGTTGGACTTTTACAAGAATCAGGGGCTGTTGAAGCATTTTTTTTTTAATCAGAAAAAAGTGCCCAATATGGGATTCGATCCCGGGTTGTAGTGGTCGAAAACCAACAATTTAGACCACTCTTCCACCAACCCCCATGGATTACAAGTTGTAGATGGAAATATATTGATTTTACAATAATGGAGGAGACTCTGTCAGAACCATTGGAAACTTAAGATTATGGAGCAGTAACAATAAAATAAACTAGAGTTCATCTAGCCAGGATTATATGAATCAGTACACAAGATTTGCAACATCTCTACTTCCAAGTTAGGAGCGGATACACATGGCATCAGTTCCTTATGTCAGAGGTGGCCATTTATATTGCAACTACACTCATGGACAAAATTTTAAAAAGTGGAAAGTCTTTGATGTCTTCGGTTGTCTATTTTTTCAAGGAGACAAAGGCTGTTCACACTTGATTATCTTGTATTTCTTCAATAAAGGTCACTGAAATATATTTCAGAGTTATTGTATGAATCTCCTGATATACATACTGAAAGGTACAAATTTCTTAAATTTTGTCCATGAGTGTAAATAGACCTGCTAATGAGAGGACTTCTACCAGTCTTAATGACTAAGAAAGTGTGTGTTACTTCTCCCAATCATGAAGTTCAAGATCCACTAACTTTTCACATTGTTAGATGAAGGAGAGGAGATAAGAATGAAGACTATATTGATCACAACTCTGATAAGTTTTACTGTATTCTGATAAGGCATAATTTGGATTATAAATTATAAACCCAAGGTAATAAGACCAAATAAATAAATAGTGTGTGATGTTTCGGTAACAGTGTTGTTACCATCATCATAAAAAAGTACTTAAAATTTTGTCTGAAGATGGTGACAACGCTGTTACAGAAATGTCACACTATTTATTTAGATTTGGTCATATTACCTTCCTTGTGTTTTTTACTGTATTAATGATCTTTGGAATAATCCTGCTAATTTCTCAAACTTTTTTCTTCAAAGAATTCATCCACTTCCTGGGTGGCAGCATTGATATATAATCTAACCTTATCATTTTTTTTTTTTGCTTATCCCTAGTACACGTGGTACAAGCCATGATAATCATGGTTGGTAGAAGTTGGCTACTGCTTTTAATATAAGTGCACCACATGTCTACACATGTGAAAAGCAATTCAACTTTGCACTTAAAAATGTGCCAGAGCCCCGTTTGGTTACTTGCACTCGCTGGTGGGGTTGGACTTTTGCAAGAATCGGGGGCCATTGGAGCATTTTTTTTTTATCAGAAAAAAGTGCCCAATGTGGGAATCGAACCCAGGTGGTATCGGTCGAAAACCAACGGTTTTAGACCATCCTTCCACCAACCCCCTAACCTTATCATAGACGCTCACAATCTAACCTAACCTTACCATGGGTATTCACAATCTAACCTAACCTAACCTTATCCTGGACGCTCACAATCTAACCTCTTCTTCTTTTTCTTTATCTCCACACTGGTGAAGTAGAATGCGTCTGCTTTTGTCATTAAGACTGGGAGCACTACTCAGTGGCAGGCCGACTTAGCTCCAAAAAAAAATGGCCACCTCTGACATGAAGAACAGGCGCCATGTGCAGCCGCTCCTAAAATGGAGTACAAACTCAGCTCATCCTGTATCTCTGGAGCCCTTACAGGGTACTATCAGGCGGGCCAGCTGAGTCCAGGTTTTTTAGCGAGCTTGTTACTGCTCCCCCTCCTCTTTCATCCGGGCTTGGGGCCGGCAAAGGTATTCATGGGTATTCACAATCTAACCTAACCTTATCCTGGACACTCACAATCTAACCTTATCACAGACACTCACAATCTAACCTAACCCTACTTAACCTCCAATTAGAGGCCAAGTAGTTTGGTGTCTCATACTGATAACACAATATGTTATCTGTCTGTCTATTAGGCAAACAGATAAAAATGATATAAGAATGATTTGTTTACAAATATGAAAAGTACTTGATAAGAAGTGTGTACAGTGTTTATATCCGGGTACTTGGCGTTCTACACTCCAGGAACCTAATTTATAAATATCTTTCTAAAGTGATAAGGTACAATTTGGATTATAAACACAAGGTAATAAGACCCAAAACAAATAAATAATTAGTGTGTGATGTTTGGGTAACAGTGTTGTTACCGAAACATTACACACTAATTATTTATTTAGATTTGGTCTTATTAGCTCCTGTTGAATGAGGTGGTGAGAAACAGAGCTGGAGCGTTTGCGTTGTTCAAATTTTGGAAGACGGCTGAAGAGAAGGGAAAGCTATATACATAATCTAATTGATGTAAATAATCATATGTAAATAATCTTTGTCAGGAGTAGAATGACGAATCCTGTATGGGACTTTGATTCCAGTAAAAGGCTTGTTGCTGCTGTTGTATATAGTCACAGTGTAGAAAATACTATACTATACCTACTACTTATAGGTTTCTCTCTGTATTCTTAGTTCTCTGTAAACTGGCGAATCCTTTATAGGACGAGAGGTCCTCAATAAAGGCTTTTGTTGTTGTTGTTGTTGATTTGATCTTATTACCTTGTGTTTATCTTTCTATAGTGTTTATAAAACAAGACTTCTATTACACAAGGTATTAAGACCAAAAACAAATAAATAAATAGTTAGTGTGACGTTTCAGTAACAGCGTTGTTACCATGTTTATAATCTATAATCCAAATTGTGCCTTATCATTATGATCTATATATAAAATTTGATGGTATCTACTCATCCCCAGCACAGACACCATCAATAAGCTCTACAGGCTTGATACCCTGATATGATTGAGTGGAGATAAGAAAGAAGAAGATCTATAAACACAAGGTGAATAAGACCAAGTATATACTTTTGTCTGAAGATGGTAACAACGCTGTTACTGAAATGTCGCACAGTATTTATTTATTTGGATTTGGTCTTATTACCTTGTGTTTATAATCTATAATCCAAATTGTGACTTATCAAGACTTCTATTAAATGAAAGAAATATTAATTAAACTAAAATGTGCGTGCTAATCTTATAATGTTTAGAGATTTATAAATAACCCAAATTCTTAAAGTCTAGAAGGTAATATCTACTGTATTTTAGATCAATACAATATATTAAAATCAAAATTGATAAAGGCACAATTTATATTATCGATTATAAACACAAGGTAATTTGACTAAATCTCAATAAATAAATAGTGTGTGACATTTCGGTAACAGTGTTGTTACCATCATCAAACAAAAATGTTTTTATCTGATGATGATAACAACACTGTTACCGAAATGTCACATATTATTTATTTATTTATTTGGATTTGGTCTTATTACCTTATGTTTAAAAGCAATATTGAATTTGTTAAGTTTAATTTTGAGGTTGAAAAATATATATTTTTTAATTATAATATGACAAATTAAATTATTTTGTTATATTTCCTTTAAAGACTGCTAAATTTCACATTTCTCTTGATTGCAAATATAATTTGCAAAAATTGAGAGAAATTTATATAAGATATATAATCTAATATTAGTTTGATTGAAGCTGATATATTCATTTTAGAAATATATATATTTGCCTTTAATAGGCGTTTTAAAAAGTAATCTGATGTAGTTATTTATAGTTCAAAAATATCAAAACTTCATTATAATCCTTGTAATATTTGTATTTAGAATTGTGCTGCCTTTTAATGTTATTAATATGCATTAATATTTTGACGCATATGGGGATAAGCAGATGTAAAGATATGCATGGGCATTTAAAAAATACCAAAAGATAGCGGTAAAATATAGCGGTAGTATATAGTTTCAATATAAAAACAACTGACAAAATAAAAGCCTAGCTAGTATGTTTATTCGAGTAGCATTCAGTAATGGTAAAATCAAAATGTGTCAAACACCGAAACCTAATTTAAATGTCAAATCTATCGTTAAACATAAACATAAGAATTTCAATTTATAAACATGAATAATACAGTGTAGTAAAATATAATGTTTCGAATGTGTGTAAAC
>CP092876.1:5038902-5065143 GCA_030710605.1 Cordylochernes scorpioides | reverse complement strand
AAGATCATGTTTTAGTCTCTCCTGGGAAGATACTGTATATTTACACTGGGGCTTTGTTAAAACAACCCCTTTTATAACAACAACTTGCTTATACAGTAGAACTACCTCCCTGTGAAGGACAACACCTAATTGAAGAGCTAAAGTGTCCTTTAGAGAGAGGTGTCCTCTTACCTGAGAGTTGCTTTATAGTAAAAATGGTCATTTTGTAAATGAAAACTGTCCTTTGTAGAGAGGTGTCTTCTAACGTGAGTGTCCTCTCATGGAGTATGTTCTACTGTACCATCCTAATTCCTAAAGTTACAATTTTTTTTTTTTGCTTATCCCTAGTATACGTGGTACAGGCCATGATAACCAAGGTGGGTAGAAGAAGGCGACTGCTTTTACTGTAAGTTCACCACATGTTTACACATGTGAAAAGTAGTTCGACTTTGCACTTACAAATGTGCCAGAGCCCCATTTGGTTACTTGTACTAGCTGGTGGGGTTGGACTTTTGGAAGAAATCGGGGGCCCATTGAAACTTTTTTTTTTTAACAGAAAAAGTGCCCAATGCGGGAATTGAACCCGGGTTGTAGCGGTCAAAAACCAACAGTTTAGACCATTCTTCCACCGACCCCCCCAGTTTTAATTGTACTAACCTTGGTTATGACAACAATAGGGTTGTTATAGTGAGGTTTTACTATTATAATATTGCCCCCTAAAACTACTGGAAGGTTGTGAGAAATGTCATTAAGTCTCAATCCCAATGAATAAAAAACCCTTATTTGTACCTCCCAATGTGAGTACAACTCCATGATGATTCACCCGGAACAAGCTGAGAGTTGCATACCTCCCTATCTACATAACGCATGAACACCTGACGAATAAGCAGTCGCGGACCAACAGCAGCATTGTTAGAAGAGGAGTAGACCTCTTTAAAAATCCTGACTTCAACTGACCCAGTTGATAGACCTCAGCAAGGGTCCCACTCTAGGGATACAGAGGAGCTGCGTCTGTACTCATGTTAGAGTCGGCAGCAAAGGCGTCTGCTTCCATGTTAGGAACGGCCTCAAACTACAGGCAAAGTCAGACTTTCACCAAAGTGTGCCTGGATCATGGTGCCATGATCAACGAAAGCTGCACCCCTACACCCCATTCCATGAGATCAGCTCATGGAATTTGTGTAATCTTTACACAAGGGGATAAGAAACAACAACAACAACACACCTTCAAGACAAAACTATTTACATATGTAACTGTTATATCATTACACAAGACAAAGTTGGCTAACACAAAAGAAGATCAAATAAAAGCCAGGATAAGCTTTCGACTTTATTCTTATAATGAATAAGGACACTTTCTTGTCCTCGGGGAGTGAAATAGCTCCAAAAGGTGAAAGAACCAAATTTATTTGGGCAACGGCGTAGATGTAAGAAGGCACTGGCAAACCACTTCTGTATCAAACACTGCTGAGAAAACTATATCTGGGGTAATACAGTAGTACCTTCCTTTAACAGACACCCCGCTAGCGGACACCTCTCCACAAAAGACAGTTTTCATTTGCAAAATTACCATTTTTACAATTTAGCAACTCTCCGGTAAGAGGACACCTCTCCCTAAAAGGTACTTTGGCTCTGTAATTAAGTGTACTTTACAGGGAGGTTCTACTGTATTATAAAAATTATCTACACTCATAGATAAAACTTGGAAGTTGTACCTTTTAACATGTATATCGAGATTCAAACAATAACTCTGAAAGATACACTCATGGACAAAACTTAAGGAAGTTGTACCTTTTACCATGTATATCGGGATTCAAACAATAACTCTGAAAGATACACTCATGGACAAAACTTAAGGAAGTTTTACCTTTTAGCATGTATATCGGGATTCAAACAATAACTCTGAAAGATACACTCATGGACAAAACTTAAGGAAGTTGTACCTTTTACCATGTATATCGGGATTCAAACAATAACTCTGAAAGATACACTCATGGACAAAACTTAAGGAAGTTTTACCTTTTAGCATTTATATCGGGATTCAAACAATAACTCTGAAAGATACACTCATGGACAAAACTTAAGGAAGTTGTACCTTTTACCATGTATATCGGGATTCAAACAATAACTCTGAAAGATACACTCATGGACAAAACTTAAGGAAGTTTTACCTTTTAGCATGTATATCGGGATTCAAACAATAACTCTGAAAGATACACTCATGGACAAAACTTAAGGAAGTTGTACCTTTTACCATGTATATCGGGATTCAAACAATAACTCTGAAGGATACACTCATGGACAAAACTTAAGGAAGTTTTACCTTTTAGCATGTATATTGGGATTCAGACAATAACTTTGAAAGATATTACCATGACTTTTATTGAAGATACACAAGATAATCATGTGTGAAAAAAATTGACTCTGTCTCAAAAAAAAAAAAAAAAAGAAAAGATGACTGGTCTTCTTCTTTCTTATCTCCACTCAATCATATTAGGGTATCAAGTTGTGACCCTTGATGGTGTCTGTTTGACAACCATCATGACTGGGTGAAGTAGAATGCGTCTGCCTTTGTCATTAAGACTGGGAGCACTACTTAGTGGCAGGCCGACTTAGCTCAAAAAGAAATGGCCGCCTCTGACATGAGGAACAGACACCATGTGCAGCTGCTCCTAACATGGAGTACAAACGCTGCTCATCCTGTATCCTGGATCAGTAGCCCTTACAGGGTACTATCAGCCGGGCCAGCTGAACCCAGGTTTTTTAGTGAGCTTGCTACTGCTCCCCCTCCTCCTTTTTCATCCGGGCTTGGTGATATCAAAGACTTTCCCCTTCCTTAAGTTTTGTCAATGAATGTATATATATTATTAATTTGTATTTGGTCTTGTTATTCATATCTCTAATTTAAGTTATACCTTAAATCACACACCTGTATGGAAGTTGATCTGAGGTCATCACCTTCTTCGGAGTTTAGAGTTCAACTGCCCAACAATCAACTGTTGTGTTTGTTTGTTTCAGCATTTCAACCCTGGAATGACCAATGACGATTCACCCGAAACAAGCTGAGAGTTGCATACCTCCCTATCTACATAACGCATAAACACCTTCAAGACAAAACTTATTTACATATGTAACTGTTATGTCATTACACAAGACAAAGTTGCATATACCTATTTTAATAATGATGTGTTATTTTAAATCTCTCTCTCTCTTTTTTTTTTTAATATCTGTAATTTTTTGAGCACATGTTTCAAACTCTTTTATTTTATTATTACTATTACTACTAATTTGAAAATGAGAAAACATTTTGTTTATAAAATTATATAACAATATGTTACATATTATATATGTACTAAATATTATTATATTTAAAATTAATAAAGGGTTTTTATGTGTGGCAATATGCATATATAATAAATAATTTTATTATTTAGATGTGTGTAATATATATTTTTAAATATTTATTTACACAAATATTTTATAAAGACAATAATTTAAGATATTTTTAAACACAAGGTAATAAGACCAAATCCAATGCTGTTACCGAAATGTCACACACTATTTATTTGGATTTGGTCTTATTACCTTGTGTTTATAATCTACTAGCTGAATGACCCGGGCAACGCCCGTGTTTTACCCGATTGAATGTTTTTATTCAAATACTATTTGTTACAATTATAAATTGGCGCCTTAAATAAATGCATATATTAGTTAATAACTATAGCCTATGTGCTTTATCTGTCTATGTACTGTTGGCTTCCGTAGGCGTCTCTTACTGGGAAAAAGAAAGAGAGGATTCCATTTAGTTATTAACTAATATATGCATTTATTTAAGGAGCGACCTGCTCCAACACAATAGTCACAAAAACGAAAAAGCGAGTGGGGGGGGGGGGGGGGGGGGGGCAAAGGTGGCGTGATCGTAGCCAACCAATAGGAGAGCGCCATTCCAAAAAAAAGCAAACGGTGACAGAGATGAAAAATTATTAAGAACGCATGACGCTCGTAACTGTATATAGAATAATCCAAATTGTGCCTTATCAAGATATTTTTAAATTTAAAAATGACTACAGTTAAACCTATCTATAGCGCCCCCTCTAAATAGTGCCTCCCTCTCTATAGCACCTGATTTAAATACGTAATATGATGCGATTTACATTAAAAGTGACCTGTCTATAACACCCCCTTTCTATAGCACCCTATTTTGGTGAGTCCCAAGAGAGGGTGCTATAGACAGGTTTAACTGTATATTAATATTATTATTTTTTTTTTTAGAACCTTGATCATCATAGTGTTCTGCTCTCTGATATGGAAATAAGTCAAATGGAACTCACATTTCACTCTTGAGTAAAACAACTTTCCAAAATGGGATTCATACATTGAGATAAACACAAGGACCAAATCCAAATAAATAAATAGTGTGTGATGTTTTGGTAACAGTGTTGTTACCTTCTTCAGACAAAAGTACTGAACCTGAAGATGGTAACAACGCTGTTACTGAAACATCACACACTATTTATTTATTTGGATTTGGTCCTTGTGTTTATAATCTATGGAATTCGTGTAATCTTTACACAAGGGGATAAGAAACAACAACAACAACATAATCTATAAACCTTGTGTTTATAATCTATAATCCAAATTGTGCCTTATCAATACATTGAGATACTATAAAATGTAAAGGTTATCTCTTCTATATCAAAATAAACATCAAATCTAAACGCCATCTATTGACCATCACCGCAAACTAGTGGACTCAGGTAGGTAACAAAGCCACAACACCGGCTTTGGTAAACTGAGAAGCGTCCACTTGGCAACTATGGTATCAGGCTAATGGCCCTCATCTCTCCAGGGATCTAATGGAAACTTCATAATCTGCCAAAGAGGTGTTTAGCTGGCAAAATGGCTGGGCCAAATCTATGGGCAAAATATTGATGGAAATTTTGACGGGAGGATATTGAACTATAAAAGCAAAGGTTGCCTCTCCCTTCAAAACTATACACCATTACTTTGACATCTATTTTGATGGGAGAGGCAACCTTTGCTTTTCTTTCTAGATCAATTTCCTCCCGGAATAAATTTCCATTAATATTTACATACTGTATAATAATAATTTTAAAAAAGGAACTTACAACCAAATTTCCTATGATGACTAATGGGTGTGAGAGCTGGACTCTCAGAAAAAAGTGGGGGTCCACCCAGCTCTGTAACAGGATGTTCCTGCAGCTCTGCCGAGTCTAGTGCTCGGCGCACGCTCTGGCTGGTGAGGTGGGTAATGGACGCCGATCCCTGCTTCTGCTCTACATAATAGCTGGAACTGGCTTTTTCATGCAGGAAACGCTGGCAGAAAGCCACCAGGTGTTGTACATACAGGAGCGTAGCCTGCATTGAGCACGTTAGGACAGGGATGCCATGGAGAAGTCTTCGAGCACCGGAGCACCGCGCGTTACCAGCAGGTCTGGCAGTCGCAAGAACCTGTTATCGCCTCAAAGATGCAGAGACCTCAGGCTAGCAAGGAGTAGAACCCAATGGTCCAGCTCAAGGACGCTTGAGGTGGCCTTCCAGAGACTCAGAAGTCTCCTCGGCGAGAACCAGCCTTCAGAAGCCGGCGGTGTCAGCCATGCCCGGTTGTGGACCAGCTAGTGCAGCTGTGGACCGCGCAGCGCAGTGAGAACTGGACCCCCTTCAGGCAGGTGAGCCGAAGCTGGCCCGCGATGTCCAACAGGCCGACGCCACCCTCGGAGACTGGGCGAGCCAGGACGCTCCCGGGGAGCCAACAGGACTTGACCCGTCCACCACACTAAGCGCGACAGCCGCGCCTGTAGCCGGCCGATGGTGGTTTCAGGTGGAATGTAGCCGTGGATGTGGTGCAGGATGGATCCCAGGAGCAGGCTGTTGGCCGCCCCAGGTGGGAGGTGATGGGGTTCCTGGCAGAGACTGTGCAGCCCGGGACGGTCAGCGACTCGGATGCCCTGAAGATTCTCAGAGGAAAATTCATCCTGTGCTTCCAGGGATCACACCAGAGCTCGCAGCTCTTGCTGAAGTTGACAGCCACCCCGGAGGCCATGCGGTAATCCTTGAGGAAATGGAGCACGAGCTCAAACTGGACATCATCCCTGACGAAGAGAACGATGTCATCCTCATAGGCGACCACGCAACCACTGCCCAAGATCCTTTCGAAGCGGCGTAGCAGAGGCCCAACTCCGATGCTGAAGAGGGCGGCGCTAAGGCTGCAGCCCTGTCCCACCCCGTTGAGATGCGGAAAGACGTCTGCTTCTCCGTAGAGGACAGTAATCCACCCGACAAAGGCAGATGGTAGGCCCAGCTTCTCCAACAGGGCGAACAGCTACTACTGAGACTGTCGAACACCGACTTCAGGTCCAGAGAGATGACAGCCAGTGGCGTGAGTCATGTCTGGCTGCCCCGGAGCTTGTTGGATACGAGCGCAATGTCCAGGAGGATGATCGCCCTGGAACGACGTAGGTGTGACATTCGGTCACGAGGTCTGGTAGATGACGGCGCAGACGGCCCATGAGCACGCCTCTGAGGACCCTGTAGCCGGTCGTTGGGAAGCTGTTTGGCCGGAATGTCTGTAGTCCAGGACCACCGTGCGATTTCGGCTGCAGGATGACTTTGCTGCGTCTTGAGGATGGAGGCAAGGCCCTGCGGAGTCGAGAAGCCTTGAAGACTTGCCAAAGAACTTCGGCGATTAATTCAAAGGCCTTGACAAACTCGTAGGTCAATTCATCCCATCCCGAGGCACGGCCTTTGGCAGGAGGTGAATCACTGCCGCTATCTGGTTACGGAATATGTCGGCGAGAAAGAGCTGGTCCCACTCGTTGAACTCCAAAGGGGTCATTCAGCGAAGAAGTCGGCATAGGTGAGAGGAGAACGACGTTTGGCTCGGAGGGAACGCCCAAGGTCTGACAAGGAAGGATAGTCGGAGCGGGCAGTATCGTCCTCCAGTCTCCGCCTCAGGAAAAGGCTTGCTCTCTCGATGTATCCACCGCCGGCTCGGCGATGGCAGGTGCGAGGGTCCGTATCTCCGCGACCAGATGTGCCTTGATTTCGCTCCATTGTTCCCATATCATTGATATGAAAGATTTGCTAGCTCTTCCGATATTTCATCGATGAACGCTTTCATTCGATCGACGAACAGGTCTTACCATAGCAGCTTGCCGATGCAGGGAAGTCTTGTAGGAGCTGGTTCTTCCCCTTGGATCAGGACGGTGGTCCGAGTAGTCGAGAGAGAATCCGGATGCCAATATTTTTGTTATCGCACATATTTAGACAAATACTCGATGCTTGATACCAGAAAGCGTCCAAGGGCTTCACATATCTTTTTAAATGGTCAACTTAAAAGCGGTAAAATCGCCTGTCGGCAATTTCAAGTTGACATTCCTGACAGTGGTTTCCGTATTTTCTAACACCATGATAAAGAGAACCTGGCCAAAATTACCTTTTTCTTACTCTACCAGAAGTTTTGACAAAGCTAAGAGTATATAGTAATAAGTTTTTTGGTCGTTGAGGTTCAGTTTGCACCACGCTGATGAGGGCCAACATCCCGAAACGCGTCCGTGGTTAGCTTTTCTTGATTAATCAAGAATGGGTATTTGGCCAATTCTGGAATAATTAAAAATCAACGAGAATAGTTGATATTTATTCCGATAGATGGCGCAAGCCATCAGCAAATATCAGTTGCACGATAAGGAGATACCTTTTTCATAAGATTGGTTTAAGATGAGTTGAACACTTGGATAAATATTTGTAAAATAGAACAAAGGAAACATAATACTTGTGGTTAGATGATAAAAATAAGAAAAATGCGTCTTCTTGATCGTGTAACTGAAGTTGCTGATGGCTTTCGTCAACTATAGAAATAAATAAAATATGTAATTATTTTTTTTTTGGCAATATGTTTCTTATGATATATCAACAGATATTATCTCTATAGACCTTATTGCAATGATAAAAATATTAGATATGAATCATCAATATACATAAATCTATATATACAAATTGAAAAATTGAGGTACAGCTCGCACCACGCTGATGAGGGCCAACAGCCCGAAACGCGTCCATGGTTAGCTTTTCTTGATTAATCAAGAATGGGTATTTGGCCAATTCTGGAATAATTAAAAATCAACGAGAATTGTTGATATTTATTCCGATAGATGGCGCAAGCCATCAGCAACTTTCAGTTGCACGATAAGGAGATGCCTTTTTCTTAATTTATGAACCTTATCCCAGTACAATGTAACATTTGTACTATTTTTTCACATAATTATATCTATATTGTTGCACTGGGCTGCGGTTTGGCAGATTCTTCAGTCTTGAGTCTCTCCTCAGACGTGTCTTGCATCTTTCCAGAACGTGTCTCAACCATCTTACAAGGTTAAACCAGTCAATAATAAGACAACTATAAATTTAGGTAGCACCTAGAATCTCTCTTTATTTACCACATCAAAGTTTAAAGCATGTAGGGTATTTAGTGTATCAAAATACAAATGTTTTATAGTACATAATATTTTATATTAATAATCTGTTTTATAAAAATAAATAAATTTATAATTTAAATTTTAAATATATTAAAAATAATATTATAAATAATTTTAAAAATAGGCGCATTAATCATGATGCAACACTTCCCCCTCTCCAGAGGTCGTCACGTCCTCGTGAGTGACCTCATCAATTCTTTCAAAATAGGGTTTGAGTCTTGAGACATGGACAATCAATGGGTCTTGGCCAGGATTATCTTTCGGCTCAATTAAGTAATTTACGTTGGACAGCTTCTTTAATATTCGATATGGCCCAAAATATTTTCTCAATAGTTTTTCACATTTTCCGATTTTCCTGACTGGTGTCCAAACTGCCACTAAATGTCCTGGTTCATAGATTCTCTCGTTGTGTTTTTTGTCATAGTTTCTTTTCATTCTTTCCTGAGTCTTCTCTGTGTTGTTAATGACTACCTGTCTCGTCCTTGCTATTTTATCTAAGTAGTTTTCTATATATTCGTCGTAATCGTCCATGTTACTGTCCGTTGGGATATTCTCGTCGTCTAAGAGGGACATGGGTTCCCTCCCAAACAACAGGAAAAATGGAGAGTAACCTGTGGTTTCTTGAATTGTGGTATTATATGCGTGGGTGATAAAAGGAAGGATTTCGTCCCAGTTCTTCTGATCCGTATTCACATACATGCTGATCATATTGATTAAAGTTCTATTTAGCCGTTCCGTTAGTCCGTTAGTCTGGGGGTGGTAGCTCGTTGTGAAGCAATGTTTAACTTTGCACATTTTCATAACCTCCTTCATCAAATTGCTAGTGAATTGTGAACCTCTGTCGCTGATAAGAAATCTTGGAGCCCCGTGACGAAAAAATATATGTTCGATTAAAAATGTAGAGACTTCTTTCACTGTCGCTTCTGGTACTGCCTTTGTTTCAGCATACTTGGTATAATAATCCGTCAACACAATGATTCATTTCCTTCTTCTTTTCGTTGATGGCAAGGGGCCAACAAAGTCAATTCCGATTCTTTAAAAAGGGTAGTTAGCTGGGGGAATAGGTTGTAGAAGTCCAGATGGCAACTGATTTGAACCTTTCCGACTTTGGCAAAGATGGCACGTCTTTACAAATTCGGAAACATCTTTCAGCATGGAAGGCCAATAGTATTTATTCTTCAATCGGTATGTGGTTCTGGCGACGCCCAGATGGCCATTCAGCATATGGTTGTGATATTCACTCATGATTTCTTTCCTTCTCTTCTTTGGCACTACCAGCAACCATTCTCTGCCTTCAGGATTTGGATTTTTCTTGTAGAGACACCCATTTTCTTCTTTAAAGTTCTGTGTAATTGAACGCTTGTTTCCACTAAGGTTCTCCTTAATATTCTCAATAAAATCATCCTTTTCGTCTATTATTTGATTCAAAAATAGTCTTTCATAATCCTCGTCCCATTCGTTTTCTGGTAAGGGTCTCCTCTAGATAGACCATCAGCGTCCAGATGTTTTTTTCCCGATTTGTGTATAATTTCGAAATTATATTCCTGAATCTTCAGTGCCCATCGTGCTAATCGACCGGTCGGATCTTTTAAATTCTTAAGCCAGCATAGTGCGTGATGATCAGTTACGATTTTAAAGTGCCTTCCATATAAATAGGGCCGTAATTTTGATATCGACCACACTACAGCTAAACATTCCTTTTCGGTGGTTGAATAATTTTGCTCAGGTTTACTTAGGGTTCGGCTCAAATATGATATTACCTTCTCTTCGCCACCGATATTTTGAATTAGTGTTGCGCCTAAGCCGATGTTAGAGGCATCTGTGTGAATGCAGGTGGCTGCATTTGGATCAAAGTGACCTAAAATTGGCGGATTCATAAGAGCTTTTTTAAGGTTTTGGAACGCTTCTTCCTGTTTTCCTGTCCAGATAAATTGCACATTTTTTCTGATGAGACTGGTCAATGGGTCAGCGATTAATGAGAAATCTTTAATAAATTTTCTATAATATGAGCACATTCCAAGGAATGATTGCACTTCTTTGGCCTTCTTGGGCTGAGGAAAATCTCTAACGGCTTTGATATTATATTCGGCAGGTTTTATACCCTCTTGGTTGGTTATATGTCCAAGGATCTCAAGTTCCTCGAAAGCAAATCTGCATTTCTTGGCGTTCAGTTTTAAATTAGATTCGCTGAAGCATCTGAGGACAGCTTCAAGTCTTTTAATGTGGGTTGGAAAGTCCGAGCTGTATATAATTACATCGTCCAGGTAGCAAAGGCAAATCTGCCATCTCAGATTTCCGAGGACATTGTCCATGTTCCTCTCAAAAGTAGCAGGGGCGTTGCATAGACCGAAGGGCATTACGTTGAATTCATATAACCCATGTGCCGTAGTGAAAGCCGTCTTCTCTTTGTCTCTCTCTTCAATTTCGACTTGCCAATATCCCGATTTGAGATCTATTGCTGAGAAGTACTTGGATCCTTGGAGAGTATCCATTACATCATCAATTCTTGGGATTGGATAAACATCCTTCACTGTTACTTCATTTAATTTCCTGTAGTCCACACAAAATCTGTATTTGCCATCTCGTTTTTTGACCAATATAACGGGAAAGGACCAGGGACTTGAAGATTGTCTAATTATTCCTTCTTCGAGCATCTCGTCTATTTGATCCTTTATGATGGTTCGTTCCTTAGCGCTTACCCGGTAAGGCTTGTGCTTTATTGGTTTTGCGTCTTCTGTATGAATCTGATGTTTTGCCAAACTGGTCCTACCTAACCTCGATGAGAACAAATCAGTATACTTGGCCAAAATTTGTTTTAACCTCTCTTGTTCTTTAAATGTTAAATTTTTGTTTATTTGAAATTGTATTTCGTCATTTTCATTCTGCTTCTCTTTATTCTCTATAAAATTTACCCCTGCAGGAAGACTTCCATAAGCCAATGTTTGGTCTTTCATGATTTTTAAAGGTCGAGGATAAGGGTTCGTTATCCAGATATGGGTTTTCTTATCCGTGACAGTAAGCAAACTTCTTGCCAATCGAAGACCATTTGTTTGAGTCATTCTGTTGTTCTCTTCGATGACATATTCGCCATCCTCTGCTTCTATTGAGGCCCTAATCAATTTAATAGATAGTTTAGGTATAACGGTATCTGTAGTGCTCTTTATTTTTTTTAGATCATAATTGCTTACGTCATGATTACTCATCAAATTATATTTTATTGTTTCTCGTTTACAATCAATTTTAGCATTCATTTTTTTAAGGAAATCTCGTCCAAGAATAAGAGTTCGTAGATGCGCGTCCATTACTACAAATTCGTGGGATAATTCAGTGTCATCAATTTTTAAATCTAAAATAATGCTACCTACCATATCTAATTTTTTTCCATCGGGTCCTGAACACGTTTTAGTGATACTATTTATTTCACGGCTAGCAAAAAGTGCTGTTCTTAGGTCGACCACTGAAAGATCGGCGCCTGTATCAATCAAAGCTTCGCATAACCCTATCTTGTCCACATTAATATTAATTTTGTACCTAGGGTCCAACTTTCTAATTCCATTTATGGTCGACTTGCTTTGATTGAAGGAATCAGGCGCGACACTTAGTTTAAATCTTCCAACACGGAATAGATATTCCGTGTAGGAATATTCATTTGTGTGTCATTACAAACATCCGCATAGAGGCGAGGCCGTGTATAATCTTTCCTTTCGTCCATTTGAAGATTTTCTTGGCTCTTGTCTTGGGAAACTGAGGGGTCCTCTTCTACGATCCTCACAAACTTGACTCTGCAATACCGCGCTACGTGTCCTGGCTTGTTACACTTGAAACATATTGGTCTCCCGTCTTCTGTCCTATTCCTGTTTGAATCTGGACTCTTATTGTAGGTTTTCCTTGGGTAGACCGGTTTTGGCTCAGGAATGGGAGTGTAAAATCGTCTAGGGGCAGATACCTGGGGCAGCGGCTTGTTCTGGTAGTACCTCGGAGCGGGGGCCTGGGGCTTGGGGGTGTTCTGGTAGTACCTCAGAGCGGGGGCCTGGGGCTTGGAGGTGTTCTGGTCTGGTCTTCTGAACGACGGAGCGTTCTTCCAATGCTCTTGATGGTGGGAACGAGGAGAGCGTGGTCCATTATATAGAACCTTTGATTTTTCTATACGTTCTTGATAATTATTTTCAAACAAATCCATCTTTTTACACAATCTTAGGAGTTCGTTGGTATTCTTAGGAGGGTTTAAGTAGAGGGCAAAAGAGTATTCTTTCTTTAACCCTCCAATAACCCAATTTATTTTATTCTCTTCTTCCATTTGGGGGTCGACCTTGTTGCACAGAACCAGGATATCCTCTGCAAACCTGATTGCAGGTTCATTCCACTGCTGCATTCTGTTCAGCCTCATCTTCAATTCTTCTTTGTTGGCGTCTGAGCCAAAATCCTGAATTAGGCGGCTCTTGAAATGTTCCCAGCTGGTAAAACTTATCTTGTGTAGGTCCAGCCAGGTTTTGGCGCTACCAATCATGTTCATGGCTGCATAGCGAGAAATAATATATTCTGCCCAGTGGTACAGGAAGCCAATTTCTTCAAGGGACTCAATCCATGGGCGAGGGTCTTCTGTTCCATCATATTTGGGGATGTCTATGTTGGGGTTCAAAACAACTGGGTCGGCACTTGCATCTCTACCAATTGTTGCACTGGGCTGCGGTTTGGCAGATTCTTCAGTCTTGAGTCTCTCCTCAGACGTGTCTTGCATCTTTCCAGAACGTGTCTCAACCATCTTACAAGGTTAAACCAGTCAATAATAAGACAACTATAAATTTAGGTAGCACCTAGAATCTCTCTTTATTTACCACATCAAAGTTTAAAGCATGTAGGGTATTTAGTGTATCAAAATACAAATGTTTTATAGTACATAATATTTTATATTAATAATCTGTTTTATAAAAATAAACAAATTTATAATTTAAATTTTAAATATATTAAAAATAATATTATAAATAATTTTAAAAATAGGCGCATTAATCATGATGCAACACTATATATATAAATGAATGTATGTGTGTCTGTTTGTTTGTCCTTTATGCCTGACCAAACCACTCATTGGATCGCCATGAAACTTTGGGAAGTTATTTAGTATAGTACTGGGAAGGTTTCTAGCAAATAAAATTTTTGAAATAACTTTTCGCCTAGAAATAATCAAGATAAATATTCTAATTTATCTGTTATAATTCAACAATCTGCTCTAAATATTATCATGATGATACGATGATTTTGTAATGTAGAAAATTAGGAAAGACAAAATTCAGGATGACACGGCAATTTATTTGAGACAAGAATAATGATACAATTCAAAGGCAAGATACTATTCCTTTAACTTCCAATTACCGAGGGAACCAATTAATATTGATTTTATTCAACTTATCGAGTATTTTTCAAGGGACCGGGAAAAAAATGTTCACTTTATCGAGAGATTCGTTAAACAAACCTTTACTCGGGTAAAACCCGGGCGAAGCCGGGTACATCCATACAAGAATAATGATACAATTCCAAGGCAAGATACTATTCCTTTAACTTCCAATTACCGAGGGAACCAATTAATATTGATTTTATTCAACTTATCGAGTATTTTTCAAGGGACCGGGAAAAAATGTTCACTTTATCGAGAGATTCGTTAAACAAACCTTTACTCGGGTAAAACCCGGGCGAAGCCGGGTACATCCATACAAGAATAATGATACAATTCCAAGGCAAGATACTATTCCTTTAACTTCCAATTACCGAGGGAACCAATTAATATTGATTTTATTCAACTTATCGAGTATTTTTCAAGGGACCGGGAAAAAAATGTTCACTTTATCGAGAGATTCGTTAGACAAACTTTTACTCGGGTAAAACCCGGGCGAAGCCGGGTACGTCCGCTAGTTTATAATAAATATCATCTAATATATATATTTTTTAAATTGCCGTAAGATCTGTAGAGATCAAATAGATAATATATATCATAAGAAACATTTTGCCATAAATAGTAATTACATATTATATCGATAGATGGCGCAATTGAATTTATAATTTTAAATAGAAATGAATCTAATCATTATATATTTTTTATTCTCCAGAATATGGTTTGTTGAGGTACACAACCTACACCACGCTTAAGAAGGTCAACAGTCTGAAACAAGTATGTAGTTTATTTTTCTTGATTTATAAAGAAAGGGTTTTTGTCCACAACATTCTGGAATAATAATAATAAAATCAACGATTAGTTGATATTTATCCCAATAGATGGAGCAAGCCATCAGCAGCGTTTATTTGCACGTTCTGAAGATGCCTTTTTATTAACCTAAAATATTTTCAATTAAAAATAGATGTGAAAAATATAATCTGAATAATATTTTACACACAGAGCATTTGAAAATTTATTAAATTTTCGGAGTGAATTTATTTAAATGATAAATAATATTAATTATCGAAAAAGTCTAAAATACATTTGACCATTTTTTTAAACGACAGTAAGATGTATAAACAAATTTCTTTGTTTGATATATGATATAATTTTTGGAAAACTATTTTATGTTTGTGTGTATTCTATATAATATGTTAAAAGGTAAGACAATTTTGGAGAAAGAAAGTAAAATATACGAATTATTTCTATTTTGAGATTTTCATTTAATGCATTTAATAGTCGAGAAAAATGAAATAATTTTAATTATATATACGGTGAAAATTTCACGTTATTATAAATTAAAAGCTGCAAAACTCATTTAAATCAATTTAAAATAATTTGTAAATGAAAATGTAAAATAGCTTTTATAAAATAAATGTAGTAATATAATTCTGGAAGTTGAGAAAAGCCTTTTTAAAATAACCTTTTTTAAATATATTTGACAAGCGTATCATATAAACGTAATGTAAAAAAAAACTTAATATTCAATTAAATTGAAGAAAATATAAACAAAAACTTCTATTTCAAAAATAAAATCCATAAATTGATTCTCAAATTTAAAATCAAGAGTTCCCCCCAAATTTCTTCATGTAAAAGAAAACGTAGTTGATTAAATTTCACTACATAAGCTCTATATTATTGAATCGCGTGTTTCCACGAGCCTATTAAAATGTGCACTCGGTGCTAGCTGTTTCCTTTACAAAAAGTAAAAAAAAAAACCAACTCAATTTTATTTGAGAATCTTATAAATGCTTTATCAGCGTGTTAAAAGTTGGGAATACCATCAAATTGAGGGCTATGTTCCGCTCACATTCCAATTTCGACAAACTGGTCGAGAAAGCCACAAGCCCTCTTCTGCTTGAAATAGATTGGACTGTCGTCTTGCAAATCTGTGATTCAATCAGACAAGGAGATGTACCTCCTAATTCTGCTTTGAATACCATCAGAAAGAAGATATGGTCACCTAATCCCCATGTAGCACTCTACGCTCTTCAAGTTCTCGAATCATGTGTCAAAAACTGCGGTACACCATTCCATGCCGTCGTGGCCACGAAAGATTTCATGGATGACATCCGTGACCATCTAAAAAAACCAACAAATGATCGAGTTCGACGCCAACTTCTTGAATTGATTCAAACTTGGGCACATGCATTCCGGAATGAACCCAAATACAACGTTGTAAGCGATTTGATGAACCGTTTGAAGACTGAAGGCCATTCCTTCCCCGCGTTGAAGCCTTCGGACGCTCTGTTCATCGCCGATATTGCCCCACAGTGGATAGATGGATCCATCTGTTACCAATGTCGCACTCAGTTCGGCATAATGCAGCGTAAGCATCACTGCCGAAACTGCGGTCATGTCTACTGCAACCGATGCTCTAGTAAGACCAGCACCATACCGCGTTTCGGTATTGAGAAACGCGTCCGAGTTTGCGATGCTTGCTATGATCGCTTACAACAGGGCGCTCCGAGGACATCACCCAAGGTTTCCAGCGCCCCCACCATCGTTCCGCAGAGCAATCTTCTAAGTCAGGAAGAAGAGGACCTCCAGCTTGCCTTGGCACTCTCAAAAAGCGAGCAGGAAAGCAAAGAGATTGGATGGCGTATATTATCCAGCCAGAAGCTGAATCGCTCCAGTAGCGATTCGCTGTTGACCAACCGCGAGCTGAATCGGTACTTGGACCGGGACTACTGGGAGCGCCGTGGCCGTAAAGCGGAGAGTGCACCGTCCTCCCCCACGACGGAGGAAGAGGTCGAAGCGACCATCCTCCCTAAAGAAGAGGACGCCACGACTTCCTCCAAGGCCTCTGTGGAGGACAACGAGGAAGCCAGCCTACAGGGCTTCATCTCCTCCTTCCGCTCCACGCTGGAGATCTTCGTGTACCGCATGACGAACGACTGCACGCGAGGCCGGTCCATCGTGGAGGACAACTTCGTGCAGACCATCTTCCTCAATATCTGCGATCTCCACTCCAAGCTCATCGTCCACATCACGGAGACGGACAAGAAGCGCAACTGGTACGAGGGCCTGCAGGAGAAGATCGCCCAGATCAAGGACGCGAGGGCCGCTCTGGACTCCCTGCGTCAGGAGCACAACGAAGAGAGGCGGCGCCAGGCCGAGGCTGCCGAGAGACAGCGCCAGCGCCAGATGGCCGACAAGCTCCAGCTCATGAGAGCCAAGAAGAGGGAGTACTTCGAGCACCAGCGGCAGCTCGCCATCCGCAGGTTCCAGGAGCAGAGCGCACTGGGCCCCACTCCCATCCAGCCCACTTACATGAACTATCCCCCGCCCCCGGCAGCGATGGCTGACGCCCGCCCCCCACCGCCTCCCAGGGAGTACGACTACTGGAGACCTCCACCGCTCCACCAAATCCCGCCGTCCTATCGCCAGCCGTTCCAGCAGCTCGCCTTCCAACAAGCTCCACCTCCTCCAGTAGCCCAGGCCCCGCCCTTTAATCCTCAGCAGCCCATGATGATGGCCCCGCCCCAGACCTACTTCCCGGAACAGATGACTCCGCCTCCCTACTACCAACAGAGGGACACCCCTCCTCCTCAGCAGGTCCACGGGCAACACCCACCGACCTTCCCACCCCACTCCCTGCACGGCCACCCTACACAAGGGCCCTCCCACACCGTGCCTTCCCCAGTCCAGCAGGTTCCGAGCTCCGAGTACCAGAGACTCCCACCGGTTCAGCACCCCCTCCATCCACCTAAGAAAGAAGAAGAAGAAAAGCCTCTTATCTCCTTCGACTAACTTATTGTCCATCTAACCGAGACTTTCGACACCTTTCTCTTACTCAAAACTTTTCTTCTTCTTCCTGGCGCGCGCATAGAATTCTATAGACTTATAATCCTCCTGTATATAGTATACTGGTCAAATTCAAATAAATCTCGCCTATTTTGTTCTGTGAGTTTTGAAAAAAAAAATCATTTAGAACACACACAAAGGTGTCTCCATGGGATAAAATAAATCGAATTATTTAGAAATATATACTAGTTAGCGCGGTTATTTTTTCCCCAAATAATAATAATAAAAAAATCTTAACCTCTTTACTTCTGAGAAAAATATAAAGAATACTCTCTTAGTAGCAAGGCCTGTTGGTGATTGGTTTATTTAAAAAAAAAAGAGGAAACAACAGCGCTAGCTAGTTTCCATTTCTAACGACAGATGGCGTGCTTTTACCATATAATGAGGAATTAAAAATATAAAAAAAGACATATCCTGACAAGGAGCACATGTGCTTTTCAGAAGGCAGAGCGCCATCTGGTGGAACAGAAATCAACTAAACATTGATTTAACCTGTTCCCTGATATTTGGCCAACCCAATTTCTTAATAAATCAAGAAAAGCCTCCACAAACGCGTTTCGCGCTGTTGGCACTCGTCAGCGTGGAGTAGGCTGTACCACTGCTACCAAAAAGCTCCAGAAGCTTCCAGAAGCTTCTTGAGAAATCAAGAAATGGGTATTTAAGGCCAAACTTGCGTAAATACGTTTAACACATGAAAATACAATAGAAAAAAAAAAATAAAAAAGGTCAGGTGTTGATATTAAAAATAAATAATGAGGAATGTATTGTACACTATAATTGTTTTAAAAAAACAAGGATACATTCTCTCTCCAGTTAGATCCCCGAGCACGAGCTCATAAAGAGGTCACCCAGTATCATAATATATCAATAAAAATAAAGGACACCTCTCCCGTCAAAATGACAGAATTTCCATTCCATTCTAAAACGACGTTTGACAATTTGCGGTAAAAGCAAATGTTTATTTTGAACGAAAAAAAACAATGGTTGCCTGTAAAGTCGGTTTTACGGGCGAAGATTTTACGTGACAACGGTAGAATATTTATTGATATGAATATAATTAAATTGCACAATAGGAACAAGGAATTGAATGAAAATAAGAATTGCACAAATTTTAACTATAGAAATATATTTTGTTTACTAAAACATTGTACATGTAAACTTAAACTTAACTAATTCCTATTTGAGTGATTTTGTTGAGGATAGGACGATGATAGGAGAAATATGAAATGAAAGGAAGTGTTTCTGCTGTAATGTGTCTTGCGAAAGTCAAGTCGATAGTTGTTCCTTTTAACGTAGTTGACTAGAAACGTTTGATACGCAATCAAGATTATACGTATTTTTCTTATATCTGCCACTTTTTCTTAATATTTGTAATTTTAAATAATCAATTCGAAAATCAAAACATTTATTCAGATCGAAGGTTCAAATTTTTGCTAAATAAATTTGAAACTATTTAAAATTTGTAAAATAATAATTAATTAATTAATTAATTTTAAACTAATAATTTACTTAACACTATCAACATTTATCAATAGTATGACATAACCTATAAACTCAGTTTCTCAACTTTTGTGTCAATCTAACAATTAATCAATCAATCATAGTTTACGATAATGAAATATCAGTGTACAATTATTTACCTTTATTGTTGTAGTTGTTGTAAATGACGAATCTAAGCACTCCACATTTTCACTACAGACACAGCTGACGATACTTTAACCACGCGTGTGAACTTGTATTATGACGCTTTCTTGTTTTTCCAACGCCAAGAACGTTCGAGAAAGACAAAGACAGAGACAAGCATGCGCCGATTCAATGCGCCTAATTCTCTAGCGCTGCGCGCGCAGCACTCTCGTTCGGTGACTCATCGTAACGTTACCGGGCGTTACACTTTTTCATAAGTGACTCCCAGCCGCAACCTAATTTAAGACGTTGTCACGTCAAAATTTATTTTAAGGAGAAATAACGACTACTTCTATCCTTAAGGATGAAGTATGAAGGGATTTCATGACTCTTCACATTTCATCCTTTCATTTTATTTTATTTATTTAACAATTGCAGAGTACACGCTATATCCACAAATCGGATATTTGCGTGTGAAATATATACATTTGAATTACAAAACTATTTTAGAGGCGTAATATTCGTTTTGTAATTTGATAACAGATGGCGCGCTAGTGCATCGTAATACATTTGAATGAAAAAAAAAAAAAGAAAAATTAGTTTAAAGAGATATATACATATTTACATATCAGTATGCAAATTGATTACATTAGTAGTCACTTATTTAGTTAAGTACATTCTGCAGAATTTGTTGAATCTTTGGTGTATGTCCTTAGTGTAGACCAGATGTTGTATATTTGTTATGGGAAGTTGATTTAGTTCCCTAAGGTCAGCGGGCAGTCAGTTAGTAAGTGTCTGGGGTTCTGTTCTTCGCCTCCACACGAGCATCCATTTCATCCTTTCATACTTCATCCCTAAGGATAGAAATAGTCGTTATTTCTCCTTAAAATAAATTACGATTTTTCATTCAAAAAGAAACATTTTCGATAAAACTTGTTAAACATAGTTTTACAATCATAAGCCGTATTATATTGTATCTTTTAATATTCATCTTAGAAAAAAAGACAGGATATCTTTCTTATCAAGTTACACGTCAAAATGGGCTATAATTACATGGAAAACATTAGTTATGATTATAAGAAATTTCAACTATTTTTGACTCTTATGATTCTTTTTAAAAACAAATCAATTTTCTACTGATCTTACTGCAATGATAAAATAATTGGAGGGCCTGACTCATCAATAATGAACCCTCCCAGCGGTTTCGCCAGTTTAATCTTCAATACTGCTGTAATATTACATTTTTTTCGGTCTTCCTTTTATTGTAAAACGACATTTAAAATACTATCCCGCATGTGTTTCTTTTCAACGAAAATTCAAAATTTTATTTCAAGGGGAGAAATAACGATTATTTCTAACCTTTTGGATGAGGTATGAAAGGGTGAATTGTGAAGAGTAATGATAAACGGAAAAATAAAAGTGTCCAAGAATGGGAATCGAACCAACAGTGTTCCGCTTACCGGGCAGATGCCATGTCCACTAGGCTACCCTGGACATATTTTTATATTCTTCCTTTTATACTGATACTGATACCCAGACCCTCCAATTATTTTTATCATTGCAGTATGGGCAGTAGAAAATTGATTTATTTTTTAAAAGAAACATACCCGTCAAAAAATAGTTAAAATTTCTTATGACAGATGGCGCTCTAATGCATCCTGATTTACGATTATTCTGGTCAACCATTTTTTTAAACCCTTTACCGGTAAAACAACAGCTGTTCAATGGTGCTGCGACCTCCCCAATCCGCCTTAGGTCATTCCTGTCCAAAATACGTCTTGGGATGGCCACCACTACTATCCTTACCGGTCACGGCCACGTTCTGTCAGATCTCTGGCATAGAGATCTAGATCCAACATGTCCTCACTGCCGGGAAGAGTCACAAACTGTGGATCACCTCCTCTTCTCCTGTCCAGCTTTTGTACTACACAGGTTACAGACAGCCCTTCTGCTTGGAGTATAAGACTTCAGCCCAACAGCCCTGCCCCTACTTCCTGACTCCCTGCCGGCCTGGAACTACCTGGTTACCTGGTTCACCTCAGCAATCTGCCCCCCCCCCATGACTAGACTTCTCCTCTAGACTGTAGCTGTACATCCCGGGTAGTTGGTGATTTACGCTCCAGGAGCCCGGGTTATCTCTATTTTATCTTTCTATCTCTCAGCTGTTCAAAAGTTTTTAATGTGTTGAATCCAAATCAACAAACTAATTTATTCTATCAGCTATCGTTTTCAAGGTTCAGATAAATTAGAGATTAAAAACATTTTATCTCTTTCGGCCATGTTTGTATTCCAGTGAGTTCAACTCTGTTTGGAAAACAATCACAATGGTGAAGCAGAAGACGCTATAGCAGCGACATGTCAATCATTTATCAATATATTGAGACGGAATTATTAAAGAAATTATTTTTTATAATGATCAACCATCATGACTGGGTGAAGTAGAATGTCTTTTTCTGTGAAAAAATAGACACTTCAGCCAGTTAAGAGTTTTTTTTATTTTCTCAACGTTTCGACAAAATAAAAAACTATATAACTGGCCGAAGTTTCTATTTTTCACAGAAATATTGAATGCTGGCTAGACAACCTCTATCTTTAGGATAGAATGCCTTTGTCATTAAGACTGAGAACACTACTCAGTAGCAGGCCACTGACTTAGCTCCAATATGAAATGGCCGCCTCTGACATGAGGAACAGACGCTAAGTACAGCTGCTCCTAACATGGAATACAGATCATCCTGTATCCCTGGATCAAGAGTCCTTACAGGGTACTATCAGCCTGGCCAGCTGAGCCCAGGTTTTTTACCGAGCTTGTTACTGCTCCCCCTCCTCCTTTTTTATCCGGGCTTGGGACCGGTAATGGTAGAGTTTTTATAATGCCCATTAAAGCAAGGTAGAGCACATTCACACTCATGGACAAAACTTAAATGAGTTTCATATTTTAAGCATCAACCACTTCTTATTTGCATATAAAACGGCGGATTTCCCATATAGGTAAATTCGTACTTTCTCCTTTTAAAATATTACAAGAAAAATATCAAAAATATATAATAATTAGATTAAAAATATATATGCATGCTAAACGGTACAACTACCTTAAGTTTTGTTCATGAGTGTACTTTTGCTATCGGTTCTACATTTCATCAGAAAACATGTTGATAGGCAGGTGAAATTGACAATTTTTGTTTTTTTCTCTTTTTAGCCTGGGGCAATGAAAGATACTATGCAAAACATTCTATCTTGAATCTTAAATTTCACCATCTCAGCTTGCAAGAACCATGTATCCTGGCATCTATCCTTGATCCCACCCGGAAGATGATCTTCAATGTGCACTGTAGGATTAATGACTAATTGATAGCAAACAGAGGAAACGGCCGTTTTGTTTCCGCAGCTATGCAAATTGAACGGAGCGAGGTCATTTCCAGGATTAAAAATAACCCGGAATCAGTCTGGCAACTTTGGCAGTAGTGTTGCCGGACCAAATCGAGGTCAAACTTCTCTACAAGGCGAACCACTTTCACAACAGCCCCCTCGCGGTGAGTACCCGACTTTCTCCCCTGGCTCCTCGGCGCCTGCTTACAAATTTGCATATATCACTCCAAATTAAAGTTTCATATTTACATAAGGATAACTCGTGAACAATGGTGTTTCACTAAACATTAAAGCAAATAATTTATTTCTATTATAAAACGCACCATCTATATTAAAGCACGAGGGTTTCTCTTTTACACATAAAACTTCTACTGTGCTTACTGCGATGAAAAATATAGGGAGGGCTTGGCTCCTCAGTGGTGAACCCTCCCAGTGGTTCCACTTCTTAGAGCTCTAATACTGTATTGGACGATTCTGCTTATAAATGTTACACTAAAGGGTGGGCTTTTAGAAATGGTATTCAGGAAAACAATGAACATATACTTTAATTCTGCTTTCATAAAAGCTTATGCCCATAGTTTGCTTAAATACCATTTCTAAGATTCCACCCTTCAGTGTAGCATATATAAGCAGAATGATCCAATACAGTATTAGAACTCTAAGAAACGGTTTGGTAGATTGAATTGGCGAAAACGCTGGGAGGGTTCACCACTGATAAGCCAAGCCCTCCCATTTTGTTTGTTGTAGTAAGGACAGTGGAAATTTGTTTTATTTAAAAAAGAAACATGCATGTGCTTTATTGATTTCATTTCTTTCATATAGATAACACGTTATTGTCTTGCTTTGGGCACTTTTTTCTCCAAAGGAAAAAAATGGTTCAATTGCTCTCAAAACTTGCAAAATTCCAACCCCATCAATGAGTTTAAGTAACCAAACGGGACTCTGACACACTTGTAAGGTGTAAAAGTCGAACTGCTCTCTACATGTCTGTAGTCATGTGGTACATTTACAGTAAAAACATCGCCAACTACTAAAAAGGTTATTTGCTCTTTGTTTATATTCTTTGCAATTTAACTTCGCCCCCTTTTCTTCCAACTCGAAAAATTTCTTTTGTAAATAGCAGTTAATTAAATAATCACTTTTAAACTTTTGAACATTTTTGTTGTTAATGTTTCATTTATACTTTAAATCTTAAAAATATAAAGCAAAAAAATTGACATTTCCAAAATATATAGTTTAATCGATAAAGAAGAGTAAGGAGAAAAGATTTTTATTCAATTAAACTTGTGACAAGCTTTCGGGCAGTCACGCCCTTCAACAGGTAATAAAAAGAATAATTGACTATTAAAATAGGAAAACATACTAAAAAAGCTTTAAACAAAAATGATACAACTGCAGCCTGGCCGCGAGAAGGCTGTATCATTTTTGTTTAAAGCTTTTTTAGTATGTTTTCCTATTTTAATAGTCAATTATTCTTTTTATTACCTGTTATGACTGCCCGAAAGCTTGTCACAAGTTTAATTGAATAAAAATCTTTTCTCCTTACTCTTCTTTATCGTTTATATAGTTTAATGGCAAATGAAATATCTTCCCCGAAGAAAAATCAACTAAGACAACATATTGTACAATATCTCTCTATCATAATTATAGAAATACATACTCAAATAACTGTTAAAAAGAAAACTACTGCCCACTATGATTATCATGGTCTATACCACGTGTTCTCTAGGGGGACAATAACAATAAACTACTAACGAGAAGAAGGTCTATAGAAACTTTCTATGAGTGTCGCATTATCAGCTAAGAAGTCGAGATTTCAAACGTAGAAATACTATCTACATATGTAGACATGTGGTGCACATACAGTAAGCATATTCGATAGATAATGGATCGAGATCTACCTTTACAGAAGAGCTCTCAACATTTCCTTGGACAGATATGGTAACAAATAATCAAATCCTCGATCCAATGGGTACAGAATGCAAGCTGATATAGTTCACAAAACAACGAAAACTGACGTTTACTGGATATGTGATTGGGCGGATCAGCAGAGAGACATTGCTGATAATGTTGGAGGGAAAGCTCCAGGAGAAGAGATCGAGGGAAAGGAGACGACAGGGATACACAGACGATCTAAAACAATGGACTGGAAGACACACCTACGAGGAGATGAAAAGGATGGCGAAGGAAGTATGGAGAAACCATGTGGCCCACCCTCAGTAGAGGAAGGCACTGAAGGAGGGAGATATGGAGAGACCATGTGGCCCACCCTCAGTAGAAGAAGGCACTGAAGGAGGGAGATATGGAGAGACCATGTGGCCCACCCTCAGTAGAGGAAGGCACTGAAGGAGAGAAATATGGAGAGACCATGTGGCCCACCCTCAGTAGAGGAAGGCATTGAAGGAGGGAGATATGGAGAGACCATGTGGCCCACCCTCAGTAGAGGAAGACATTGAAGGAGGGAGATATGGAGAGACCATGATTATCATGGCCCCGAACAAAGATGCGGCAGGGTTGGAGGGTATTAACAGAGTCTGCCAGATGGGAGCAGATAGCTCCATGGCTGAAAGGCGGAGTTGTTGGAGGGAATGGTCTTTGAGGAGGGAAGTTGGTCTTAGGAAGAGGGAGTGGATATCAATCTTCAATACCATTTAGGATATATCAAAACAGATTATGAATTCCCTGAAAGAAAGACACAATCTCAAGACTTAGTAAAGTTAATCTTGACTTACGAT
The DNA here is from genome assembly GCA_030710605.1 of Cordylochernes scorpioides. Taxonomy (NCBI): domain Eukaryota; kingdom Metazoa; phylum Arthropoda; class Arachnida; order Pseudoscorpiones; family Chernetidae; genus Cordylochernes; species Cordylochernes scorpioides. Next base: position 5,039,707 of record CP092876.1, on the reverse strand, counting down.
TTGTCAGCAAGGACCAGCCATCTTGGAATCAGCACATATTAGACAATGTCACTCAGCAACACTCTCCTCACTTATGATCATTGTTACCTAACATTCAAAGCCTTTATTAGGGCAATTAGCTTCATACACGGCTTGAGCTAATTGATCCAAAGAGAGAGAGAAAAAAAAACTTTAAAATATTAAAGAAAAAGGTATTTTCTCATCGTGTAACTAAAAGTTGATGATGGTTTGCCCCATCTGTCGGAATAAATACAGTTAAACCTGTCTATAGCGACCCCTCTAAATAGCGCCTCCTTCGCGCCCGATTTTAAATAAGTAGTACGATGCGATTTACATTAAAAGTGACCTTAGCATCCCCTCTCTATAGCACCCTATTTTGGTGAATCCCAAGAGGGGGCGCTATAGACAGGTTTAACTGTATTAACTATGTGTAGCGTTCTCACACAATTCTGGCCTTAACTACCCGTTTCATTATTTTTCAGGATGCCTTAATGACCAATTTTTTGGTCGTTGAGGTACAGCTTGCACCACGCTGATGAGGGCCAACAGCCCGAAACGCGTCCGTGGTTAGCTTTTCTTGATTAATCAAGAATGGGTATTTGGCCAATTCTGGAATAATTAGAAATTCACCAGGAATAGTTGATATTTATTCCGATAGATGGCGCAAGCCATCAGCAACTTTCAGTTGCACGATAAGGAGATGCCTTTTTATTAATGTATTAACTATGTTATGTAAATAAATATATATATATAACATAGCGCCATCAGAAACTTTTAGTTGCATAATCAGGAGATGTCTTTATCC
>CP092876.1:5024360-5038802 GCA_030710605.1 Cordylochernes scorpioides | reverse complement strand
TACGAAACTGTAAGTTAAAGTAACCAAACAGAACTCTGGTACCTTGTAAGTGCTGAGTCGACCTGTTTCTATATGTTGTTAGACATGTGGTGTACTTACAGTAAATTACAGCCTTGTATTCTCACCATGATTATCATGACCTGGTATTACATGTGTAGACATGTGGTGAACTTACAATAAAATTATAACCTATATTCTCACCATGATTATCACCCGATATTCCCACCATGATTATCATGATTTGGTATTACATGTGGCTTACTTACAGTACAATTACAGCTGTATATTCTCTCCGTGATTATCATGACCTGGTATTACATGTGTAGACATGTATGTGGTGTACTTACAATACAACTACAGCCTTATATTCTCACCATGATTATCATGACCTGGTATCACATGTGTAGATATGTGGTGGTGTACTTACAGTACAATTACAACCATATATTTTACATGTGTAAACATATGGTGTGTTTACAGTACAATTACAGCCGTATATTCCCACCATGATTATCATAACCTGGTATTATATGCATAGACATGTAACGTACTTAAGGTACAAGCTGTCATAACTTTCTACCCACCATGATTACAATTACCTAGCACTACGTTAATAAACATTTGGTCTACCTACAGTATAGTACTGTCTACTTTGATATTATCCGGTACTGCAGATGTAAGATACAAAAGAGAGCATGTGTTATCTAGGTAGAGAAGTAGAAATGGAGTCCCCGGGCACACCACCTCAGTGACCTGGCTCACGTACAACAATGAAACCAAATGATGATAAACGATCTGATTATCATCATGCCCGGACAGGTTAACCCTGACTGGAACAAGGTCACGTGAGAGCCACAACTGGGACACTCGGGAAATCTTATTTACATACCCCCCACTATGAATTTTGATTTGCATATACAGTAAAAATCTCTCATTGGCGACCTTTCTGATGAGAGATAAACACCTTGAGCGACCACCTTTGTAAAATCTAAATAAAACTTCATCTAATCCAACTCTACCTCCAATGAGAGACTACACATCCAGGAGAGACCAAAATTTTCTATGTTTTTTTAACTATGGTCTCTTGGGAGGTTACACTATAGTAAATATGCAACTATGTCGAGTGGTAGAAACCGTCGATTTCCAATACCCGCAACCCGGGATTGAATCCGGCATTGGGCACTTTTTTTTTCTGAAGAGAAAAATAGCTTCAATATAATTCCCGATTCTTTTAAAAATCCAACTCCAAAAATGAGTGAAAGTAACTAAATGGGACTCTCTAGCCCATTAAGGGCAAAAGTCGAACTACACTTGTATTTTCTACATGTGTAGACACGCGGTGCACTTACAGTAAAAACAAGCGCCAACTACTACCCATTATGATTATCATGGCCTGTACCACGTGTACTAGGGATAATAAAAAAATAAATATATTTAAAAACAGTACAAAAGTGAAACTGTATTGGGATCAGGTGGATAAAGGCATCTCCTGATTGTGCAACTAAAGGTTTCTGATGGCTATGTCATATATATATATTTATTTACATAACATAGTTAATACATTAAGAAAAAGACATATCCTTATCGTGCAACTGAAAGTTGCTGATGGCATGCGCCATCTATCTGAATAAATATCAACTATTCTCGTTGATTTTTTAATTATTCCAGAATTGGCCAAATACTCATTCTTGATTAATCAAGAAAAGCTAACCACGGACGCGTTTCGGGCTGTTGGCCCTCATCAGCGTGGTGCAAGCTGTACCTCAACGACCAAAAATTTGGTCATTAAGGCATCCTGAAAAATCATGAAACGGGTAGTTAAGGCCAGAATTGCGAGAGAACGCTACACATACGAGTTTTCACATAGTTTTCTTGTAGTTTTCACATAGTTAATACAGTTAAACCTGTCTATAGCGCCCCCTCTTGGGATTCACCAAAATAAGAGTGCTATAGAGAGAGGGTGCTAAGGTCACTTTTAATGTAAATCGCATCGTACAACGTATTTAAAATCGGGCACTATAGAGAAGGAAGCGCTATTTAGAGGTGGCGCTATAGACAGGTTTAACTGTATTTATTCCGACAGATGGGGCAAGCCATCATCAACTTTTAGTTACACGATGAGAAGATGCCTTTTTCTTTAAAATTTTAAAGTTTTTATTATTTTTGTCTCTTTGGATCAATTAGGTCAAGCCGTGTATGAAGCTAATTGCCCTAATAAAGGCTTTGAATGTTAGAGATAACAATGGTCATAAGTAAGGAGAGTGTTGCTGAGTGACATTGTCTAATATGTGCTGATTCCAAGATGGCTGGTCCTTGCTGACAAATCGTAAGTCAAGATTAACTTTACTAAGCATTGATATTGTGCCTTTCTTTCAGGGAATTCATAATCTTTTTTGATATATCCTAAATGGTATTGATGATTGATATCCACTCCCTCTTCCTAAGACCAACTTCCCTCCTCAAAGACCATTCCTTCCAACAACTCCGCCTTTCAGCCATGGAGCTATCTGCGCCCATCTGGCAGACCCTGTTAATACCTTCCAACCCTGCTGCGTCTTCGATCGGGGCCATGATAATCATGGTCTCTCCATATCTCCCTCCTTCAGTGCCTTCCTCTACTGAGGGTGGGCCACATGGTCTCTCCATATCTCCCTCCTTCAATGCCTTCCTCTACTGAGGATGGGCCACATGGTTTCTCCATACTTCCTCCGCCATCCTCTTCATCTCCTCGTAGGTGTGTCGTCCAGTCCATTGTTTTAGATCGTCTGTGTATCCCTGTCGTCTCCTTCCCCTCGATCTCTTCCCCTGGAGCTTTCCCTCCAACACTGTCAGCAATGTCTCTCCTGCTGATCCGCCCAATCACATATCCAGTAAACGTCAGTTTTCGTTGTTTTATGAACTTTATCAGCTGACGTTCTGTACCCATTCGATCGAGGATTTGATTATTTGTTACCATATCTGTCCAAGGAAATTTGAGAGCTCTTCTGTAAAGGTAGATCTCGATCCAACATCTATCGAATGTGTCTACTGTATGTGTACCACATGTCTACACAGGTATATAGTATTTCTACGTTTGAAATCTCGATATTTAGCTGATAATGCGACACTCAGAGAAAGTTTCTATAGACCTTCTTCTCGTTAGTAGTTTATTGTTATTGTCGCCCTAGAGAACACGTGGTACAGACCATGATAATCATAGTGGGCAGTAGTTTTTTTAACAGTTATTTGAGCATGTATTTCTATAATTATGATAGAAAGAGAGATGCTGTACAATATGTTGTCTTAGTTGATTTTTCTTCGGGGAAGATATTTCATTTGCCATTAAACTATATAAACGATAAAGAAGAGTAAGGAGAAAAGATTTTTATTCAATTAAACTTGTGACAAGCTTTCGGGCAGTCATAACAGGTAATAAAAAGAATAATTGACTATTAAAATAGGAAAACATACTAAAAGCTTTAAACAAAAATGATACAGCCTTCTCGCGGCCAGGCTGCAGTTGTATCATTTTTGTTTAAAGCTTTTAGTATGTTTTCCTATTTTAATAGTCAATTATTCTTTTTATTACCTGTTGAAGGGCGTGACTGCCCGAAAGCTTGTCACAAGTTTAATTGAATAAAAATCTTTTCTCCTTACTCTTCTTTATCGATTAAACTATATATTTTGGAAATGTCAATTTTTTTTTTGCTTTATATTTTTAAAATTTAAAGTATAAATAAAACATTAACAACAAAAATGTTCAAAAGTTTAAAAGTGATTATTTAATTAACTGCTATTTACAAAAGAAATTTTCGAGTTGGAAGAAAGTTGGGGCGAAGTTAAATTGCAAAGAATATAAACAAAGCAAATAACCTTTTTAGTAGTTGGCGATGTTTTTACTGTAAGTGTACCGCATGACTACAGACATGTAGAGAGCAGTTCGACTTTTGCACCTTACAAGTATGCCAGAGCCCTGTTTGGTTACTTAAACTCATTGATGGGGTTGGAATTTTGCAAGTTTCGAGAGCAATTTAACCATTTTTTTCCTTTGGAGAAAAAAAGTGCCCAAAGCGAGGCAATAACGTGTTATCTATATGAAAGAAATGAAATCAATAAAGCGCATGAATGTTTCTTTTACAAATAAAACAAACTTTCTACTGCCCTTACTACAATAAACAAAATGGGAGGGCTTGGCTTATCGGTGGTGAACCCTCCCAGCGGTTTCGCCAATTCAATCTACCAGACCGCGCTTCTTAGAGCTCTAATACTGTATTGAATCAATCTGCTTATATGCGCAGCACTGAAGGGTGGAATCTTAGAAATAGTATTCAAGCAAACTATGGAAATAAGCTTTTAGGAAAGCAGAATTAAAGTTTATGTTCATTGTTTTCCTGAATACCATTTCTAAAAGCCCACCTTTCAGTGTAGCATTTATAAGCAGAATCGTCCAATATAGTATTAGAGCTCTAAGAAGAGGAACCACTGGGAGGGTTCACCACTGATGATCCAAGCCCTTCCTATATTTTTCATCGCAGTAAGCACAGTAGAAGTTTTATGTGTAAAAGAGAAACCCTCGTGCTTTAATTTCATTTTTTATATATAGATTTCGCGTTTTATAATAGAAATAAATTATTTGCTTTAATGTTTAGTGACACACCATGGATCACGAGTTATCCTTATGTAAATATGAAACTTTAATTTGGAGTGCTATATGCAAATTTGTAAGCAGGCGCCGAGGAGCCAGGGGAGAAAGTCGGGTACTCACCGCGAGGGGGCTGTTGTGAAAGTGGTTCGCCTTGTAGAGAAGTTTGACCTCGATTTGGTCCGGCAACACTACTGCCAAAGTTGCCAGACTGATTCCGGGTTATTTTTAATCCTGGAAATGACCTCGCTCCGTTCAATTTGCATAGCTGCGGAAACAAAACGGCCGTTTCCTATGTTTGCTATCAATTAGTCATTAATCCAGCAGTGCACATTGAAGATCATCTTCCGGGTGGGATTAAGGATAGATGCCAGGATACATGGCTCTTGCAAGCTGAGATGGTGAGATTCAAGATAGAATGTTGTGCATAGTATCTTTCATTGCCCCAGGCTAAAAGAGAAAAAAATGTCGGTTTCACCTGCCTATCAACATGTTTTCTGATGAACTGTAGAACTGATAGTAAAAGTACAGTCATGAACAAAACTTAAGGAAGTTGTACCGTTTAGCATGCATATATATTTTCTTAATTTCATTATTATTATTTATTATATATATATATATTTTTTTTAAGGAGAACGTTCGAATTTACATATATGGGAAATCCGCTGTTTTATATGCAAATAAGAGGTGGTTTATACTTAAAATATGAAAAACTTCCTTAAGTTTTATCTATGAGTGTAATTATTCTACTTTGCCTTAATGAGCATTATAAAAAACTCCACGATTACCGGCCTCAAGCCTAGATGAAAAAAAGAGGAGAGGGAGCAGCAACAACCTCGCTAAAAAAAACTGGGCCCAGCGGTTAGTACCCTGTAAGGGCTCTTGATCCAGGGATACAGGATGATCTGTATTCCATGTTAGGAGCAGCTGTACTTGGTGACTGTTCCTCATGTCAGAGGTGGCCATTTTATGTTGGAGCTAAGTCGGTGGCCTGTCACTGAGTAGTGTTCTCAGTCTTAATGACAAAGGCATTCTTCTATCCTAAAGATAGAGGTTGTCTAGCCAGCATTCAATATTTCTGTGAAAAATAGAAACTTCGGTCAGATATAGTTTTTTTATTTTGTCGAAACGTTGAAAAAATAAAAACTCTTAACTAGCCGAAGTGTCTATTTTTTCACAGAAAAAGACATTCTACTTCACCCAGTCATGATAGTTGATCATTATAAAAATAATTTCTTTAATAATTTCGTCTCAATATATTGATAAATGATTGACATGTCGCTGCTATAGCGTCTTCTACTTCACCATTGTGATTGTTTTCTAACAAGAGTTGAACTCACTGGAATACAAACATGGCCGAAAGAGAGATAAAATGTTTTTAATCTCTAATTTATCTGAACCTTGAAAACGATAGCTGAAAGAATAAATTAATTTGTTGATTTGGATTCAACACATTAAAAACTTTTGAACAGCTGAGAGAGAGAAAGAGAAAATAGAGGTAATCCGGGCTCCTGGCGCGTAAATCGCCAACTACCCGGGTTGTACAGCTACAGTCTAGAAGTCTAGTCATGGGGAGGGCAGATTGCTGAGGTGAACCAGGTAACCAGGTAGTTCCAGGCCGGCAGGGAGTCAGGAAGTAGGGGCAGGGCTGTTGGGCTGAAGTCTTGTACTCCAAGCAGAAGGGCTGTCTGTAGCCTTTGTAGCATAAAAGCTGGACAGGAGAAGAGGAGGTGATCCACAGTTTGTGACTCTTCCCGGCAGTGAGGACATGTTGGATCTAGATCTCTATGCCAGAGATCTGCTAGAACGTGGCCGTGACAGGTAAGGATGGTAGTGGTGGCCATCCCAAGACGTATTTTGGACAGGAATGACCTAAGGCGGATTGAGGAGGTCGCAACACTATTGAACAGCTGTTGTTTTACCGGTAAAGGGTTTAAAAAATGGTTGACCAGAATAATCGTAAATCAGGATGCATTAGAGCGTCATCTAATATAATAAATTTAAACTATTTTTTCACGGGTATGTTTCATTTATGAATAAATCAATTTTCTACTGCCCATACTGCAACGATAAAAATAATGGGAGGGCATGGGTATCCGTATCAGTATAAAATGAAGAATATAAAAATATGTCCAGGGTAGCCTAGTGGACATGGCATCTGCCCGGTAAGCGGAACACTGTTGGTTCGATTCCCATCCCTGGACACTTTTCCGTTTATCATTACTCTTCACAATTCACCCTTTCATACCTCATCCAAAAGGTTAGAAATAATCGTTATTTCTCCTTGAAATAAAATTTTGAATTTTCGTTGAAAAGAAACACATGCGGGATAGTATTTTAAATGTCGTTTTACAATAAAAGGAAGACCGAAAAAAATGAAGATTAAACTGGCGAAACCGCTGGGAGGGTTTACCATTGATGAGTCAGGGGCCCTCCAATTATTTTATAATTGCAGTAAGAGCAGTTGAAAATTGATTTATTTTTTAAAAAGAATCATAAGAGTCAAAAATATTTGAAATTTCTTATAATCATAACTAATGTTTTCCATGTAATTATAGCCTATTTTGACGTGTAACTTGATAAGAAAGATATCCTGTCTTTTTTCTAAGATGAATATTAAAAGATACAATACGGCTTATGATTGTAAAACGATGTTTAACAAGTTTTATCGCAAATGTTTCTTTTGAATGAAAAATCGTAATTTATTTTAAGGAGAAATAACGACTATTTCTAACCTTAGGGATGAAGTATGAAAGGATGAAATGGATGCTCGTTTGGAGGCGAAGAACAGAACCCCAGACACTTATTAACTGACTGACCGCTGACCTTAGGGAACTAAATCAACTTCCCATAACAAATATACAACATCTGGTCTACACTAAGGACATACACCAAAGATTCAACAAATTCTGCAGAATGTACTTAACTAAATAAGTGACTACTAATGTAATCAATTTGCATACTGATATGTAAATATGTATATATCCCTTTAAACTACTTTTTCTTTTTGTTTTTTCATTTAAATGTATATATTTTACACGCAAATATCCGATTTGTGGATATAGCGTGTATTCTGCAATTGATAAATAAATAAAATAAAATGAAAGGATGAATTGTGAAGAGTCATGAAATCCCTTCATACTTCATCCCTAAGGATAGAAATAGTCGCTATTTTTCCTTAAAATAAACTTTTCGTTTAAAAGAAACATTTGCGGTAAAACTTGTCAAACGTCGTTTTAGAATGGAATGGAAATTCTGTCATTTTTGAAGGGAGAGGTGTCCTTTATTTTTATTGATATATTATGATACTGGGTGACCTCTTTACGAGCTCGTGCTCGGGGATCTAACTGGAGAGAGAATGTATCCTTGTTTTTAAAAAACAATTATAGTGTACAATACATTCCTCATTATTTTTTAATATCAACACCTGACCTTTTTTTTATTTATTTATTTTTTTCATGTGTTAGACGTATTTACGCAAGTTTGGCCTTAAATACCCATTTCTTGGTTTCTCAAGAAGCCACTGGGACCAAAAATCTTTTTGGTCGCAGTGGTACAGCCTAATCCACGCTGACGAGCGCCAACAGCGCGAAACGCGTTCGTGGATGGCTTTTCTTGATTTATCAAGAAATTGGGTTGGCCAAATATCAGGGAACAGGCTAAATCAATGTTTAGTTGATTTCTGTTCCACCAGATGGCGCTCTGCCTTCTGAAAAGCACATGTGCTCCTGGTCAGGATATGCCTTTTTTATTTTTAATTCCTCATTATATGGTAAAAGCACGCCATCTGTCGTTAGAAATGGAAACTAGCTAGCGCTGTTGTTTCCTCGTTTTTTTTTTTTTTTCAAATAAACCAATCGCCAAAAGGCCTTGCTACTAAGAGAGTATTCTTTATATTTTTCTCAGAAGTAAAGAGGTTAAGATTTTTTTTATTATTATTTGGGAGGAAAATAACCGCGCTAACTAATATCTATTTCTTAATACTTCGATTTATTTTATCCCATTGAGACACCTTTGTGTGTGTTCTCAAAGATATTTTTTTTCCAAACTCACAGAGAAAAATAGGCGAGATTTATTTGAATTTGACCAGTATACTATATACAGGAGGATTATACGTCTATAGAATTCTATGCGCGCGCCAGGAAGAAGAAGAAGAAAGGGTTTGAGTAAGAGAAAGGTGTCGAAAGTCTCGGCTAGATGGACAGAGAGTTAGTCGAAGGAGATGAGAGGCTTTTCTTCTTCTTCTTTCTTAGGTGGATGGAGGGGGTGCTGAACCGGCGGGAGTCTCTGGTACTCGGAGCTCGGAACCTGCTGGACTGGGGAAGGCACGGTGTGGGAGGGCCCTTGTGTAGGGTGGCCGTGCAGGGAGTGGGGCGGGAAGGTCGGTGGGTGTTGCCCGTGGACCTGCTGAGGAGGAGGGGTGTCCCTCTGTTGGTAGTAGGGAGGCGGAGTCATCTGTTCCGGGAAGTAGGTCTGGGGCGGGGCCATCATCATGGGCTGCTGAGGGTTGAAAGGCGGGGCCTGGGCTACTGGAGGAGGCGGAGCTTGTTGGAAGGCGGGCTGCTGGAACGGCTGGCGATAGGATGGCGGGATTTGGTGGAGCGGGGGAGGTCTCCAGTAGTCGTACTCCCTGGGAGGTGGCGGGGGGGCGGGCGTCAGCCATCGCTGCCGGGGGCGGGGGGTAGTTCATGTAAGTGGGCTGGATGGGAGTGGGGCCCAGTGCGCTCTGCTCCTGGAACCTGCGGATGGCGAGCTGCCGCTGGTGCTCGAAGTACTCCCTCTTCTTGGCTCTCATGAGCTGGAGTTTGTCGGCCATCTGGCGCTGGCGCTGTCTCTCGGCAGCCTCGGCCTGGCGCCGCCTCTCTTCGTTGTGCTCCTGACGCAGGGAGTCCAGAGCGGCCCTCGCGTCCTTGATCTGGGCGATCTTCTCCTGCAGGCCCTCGTACCAGTTGCGCTTCTTGTCCGTCTCCGTGATGTGGACGATGAGCTTGGAGTGGAGATCGCAGATGTTGAGGAAGATGGTCTGCACGAAGTTGTCCCTCCACGATGGACCGGCCTCGCGTGCAGTCGTTCGTCATGCGGTACACGAAGATCTCCAGCGTGGAGCGGAAGGAGGAGATGAAGCCCTGGAGGCTGGCTTCTTCGTTGTCCTCCACAGAGGCCTTGGAGGAGGTCGTGGCGTCCTCTTCTTTAGGAAGGATGGTCGCTTCGACCTCTTCCTCCGTCGTGGGGGAGGACGGTGCACTCTCCGCTTACGGCCACGGCGCTCCCAGTAGTCTCGGTCCAGGTACCGATTCAGCTCACGGTTGGTCAGCAGCGAGTCGCTACTGGAGCGATTCAGCTTCTGGCTGGATAATATACGCCATCCAATCTCTTTGCTTTCCTGCTCGCTTTTTGAGAGTGCCAGGGCGAGCTGGAGGTCCTCTTCTTCCTGACTTAGAAGATTGCTCTGCGGGACGATGGTGGGGGCGCTGGAAACCTTGGGTGAAGTCCTCGGAGCGCCCTGTTGTAAGCGATCGTAGCAAGCATCGCAAACGCGGACGCGTTTCTCAATACCGAAACGCGGTATGGTGCTGGTCTTACTGGAGCATCGGTTGCAGTAGACATGACCGCAGTTTCGGCAATGGTGCTTACGCTGCATTATGCCGAACTGAGTGCGACATTGGTAACAGATGGATCCATCTATCCATTGTGGGGCAATATCGGCGATGAACAGAGCGTCCGACGGCTTCAACGCGGGGAAGGAATGGCCTTCAGTCTTCAAACGGTTCATCAAATCGCTTACAACGTTGTATTTGGGTTCATTCCGGAATGCATGTGCCCAAGTTTGAATCAATTCCAGAAGTTGGCGTCGAACTCGATCATTTGTTGGTTTTTTCAGATGGTCACGGATGTCATCCATGAAATCTTTCGTGGCAGACGACGGCATGGAATGGTGTACCGCAGTTTTTGACACATGATTCAAGAACTTGAAGAGCGTATAGTGCTACGTGGGGATTAGGTGACCATATTTTCTTTCTGATGGTATTCAAAGCAGAATTAGGAGGCACATCTCCTTGTCTGATTGAATCACAGATTTGCAAGACGACAGTCCAATCTATTTCAAGCAGAAGAGGGCTTGTGGCTTTCTCGACCAGTTTGTCGAAATTGGAATGTGAGCGGAACATAGCCCTCAATTTGATGGTATTCCCAACTTTTAACACGCTGATAAAGCATTTATAAGATTCTCAATTAAAATTGAGTTAGTTTTTTTTTTTTACTTTTTGTAAAGGAAACAGCTAGCACCGAGTGCACATTTTAATAGGCTCGTGGAAACACGCGATTCAATAATATAGAGCTTATGTAGTGAAATTTAATCAACTACGTTTTCTCTTTTATATGAAGAAATTTGGGGGGAACTCTTGATTTTAAATTTGAGAATCAATATATGGATTTTATTTTGGAAATGGAAGTTTTTCTTTATATTTTCTTAAATTTATTTGAGTAATAAGTTTTTTTTTTTACATTACATTTATATGAAACGTTTGTCAAATATATTTAAAAAGGATTATTTTAAAAAGGTTTTTCTCAACTTCCCGAATTATATTACTATAATATTTTTATAAAAGCTATTTTACATTTTCATTTACAAATTATTTTTAATTGATTTAAATGAATTTTGCAGCTTTTAATTTATAATAACGTGAAATTTTCACCGTATATTTAATTAAAATTATTTCATTTTTCTCAACTATTAAATGCTTCATATATTAAATGGAAATCTCAAAATATAAATAATTCATATATTTTACTTTCTTTCTACAAAATTGTCTTACCTTATAACATATTATATAGAATACACACACAAACATAAAATAGTTTTCCAAAAATTATATCATATATCAAAAAAAGAAATTTGTTTATACATTTTACTGTCGTAAAAAAAATGGTCAAATGTATTTTAGACTTTTTCGATAATTAATTATTTATCATTTAATATATTCACTCCGAAAATTTAATAAATTTTCAAATTCTCGCTGTGTGTAAAATATTATTCAGATTATATTTTTCACGTCTATTTTTAATTGAAAATATTTTAGGGTAATAAAAAGGCCTCTCCAGATTCATGCAAATAAACGCTGTGGATGACTTTCTCCATCTATTGGGATAAGTATCAACTAATTGTTGATTTTTTTTTTCATTCCAGAATGATATATGGACAAAGAACCTTTCTTTATAAACCAAGAAAAGCAAACTACATTACTTGCTTCAGACTGTTGACCCTCTTAAGCATGGTGCAGGTTGTACCTCAACAAACCATATTCTGGAGAATAAAAAATATATAATGATTAGTTTAGATTCATTTCTATTTATAATTATAAATTCAATTGCGCCATCTATCGATATAATATGTAATTACTATTTTTGGAAAAATGTTTATTATTATATATATTATCAAATTTGATCTCTACAGACCCTACTGCAATGTCAAAAAAATATTAGATGCTATTTATTAAAATGTCTCGTGTAAGGCCTCCAAATTACAACCTCCGCCAATAGATGGCGCTTTCGCCTGTTTCGCTTCTGAAACTGATGTGGGAATCGCCGACTGCTGTGGTCTTGTTTCCTGGGGAGAATGATTGTAAATACACTTTTATGTTGGCCCCAGGATGTAACATGATGTAAATACCCATTGTTTATTATCCCATTTAAATGTAATGTTTGGTAGTGGATGGCAATAAAGTTAGTGTTTAAAGTCTCTGTGCCGCCTGCTGTCGTTACTATCGCCATCATCGTTGCTGCTGCTCTTCTGGACGTCTTCGGGTGGCCTGCAGGGAAGAGCTACAAAAAAGAGCAACGGGAGCCCGGGCAGGTGATCCACGGCGGAAGAAGCGCATCGTCGCAAGGAACCGTAGGGTCACGCGCGACAATAAATATATTTATATTTTTTATATTTGTATATATAGATTTATGTATATTGATTATTCATATCTAATATTTTTATCATTGCAGTAAGGTCTATAGAGATGATATCTGTTGATATATCATAAGAAACATATTGCCCCAAAAATATAATTACATATATTATTTATTTCTATAATTGACGCAAGCCAACAGCAACACGATCATAAATCAGTTACACGATCAAGAAGACGCATTTTTCTTATTTTGATCATCTAATCACAAGTATTATGTTTCCTTTGTTCTATTTTACAATTTTAGTAGTATTTATCCTAGTGTTGATACATGAACTCATCTTAAACCAATCTTAGCTTTATCAAAACTTCTGGTAGAGTAAGAAAAAAAGTAATTTTGGCCAGGTTCTCTTTATCATGGTGGTAGAAACTACAGAAACCACTGTCAGGAATGTCAACTTGAAAACCTTCTATAACTACCGCCAGGCGACTTTACCGCTTCTAAGTTGACCATTTAAAAAGATATGCGGAGCCCTTGGACACTTTCTGGTATCAAGCACCGAGTATTTGTCTAAATATGTGCGATAACAAAAATATTGGCATCCGGATTCTCTCTCTCTCGCCTACTCGGACCACCGTCCTGATCCAAGGGGAAGAACCAGCTCTTACAAGACTTCCCTGCATCGGCAAGCTGCTATAGTAAGACCTGTTCGTCGATCGAATGGAAACGTTCATCGATAAAATATCGGAAGACCTAGCAAATCTTTCACCCCCGATGTTATGGGAACAATGGACCACGTCCAAGGCAGATCTGGTCGCGGAGATACGGACCCTCGCACCTGCCATTACCGAGTTCGGCGGTGAGCCGAGAGAGAGAGCAAGCCACTTTCGGAGGCTGAGACTGGAAGTTGACACTGCCCGCTCCGACTATCTTTTCTTGTCGGACCTCGGGCGTTCCCTACGAGCCAGACGTCGTTCTCCTCCCACCTACGCCGACTTTTTTGCTGAAATGACCCCTTTGGAGTTCGACCAGCTCTTTCTCGCCGACATTTTTCCGCAACCTGATAGCGGCAATGATTCACCTCCTGCCAAACGGCCGTGCCTCGGGATGGTATGAATTACCCTGCGAGTTTGTCAAGGCCTTTGAAGAATTATTCGCCGAAGTTCTTTGGCAAATCTTCGAGGCCTCTCGGCTCCGCGGGACCTTGTCCCCATCTTCGAGACGCAGCAAAGTCATCTTGCTGCCGAAGCCGCACGGTGGTCTTGGACTACAGGCATTCCGGCCAATCAGCTTCCCAACGACCGGCTACAGGGTCCTCAGCGGCGTGCTCATGGGCCGTCTGCGCCGTCATCTACCAGACCTCGTAACCGAATGTCACACCTACGTCGTTCCAGGGCGGTCATCCTCCTGGAACATTGCACGAGTGTCCGACAAAGTCGCCTAGGCAGCTAAACATGACACTCTGCCATCTTCAAAGAGTTCTGCATGGCCTCCGAGGTGGTTGTCAACTTCGGAAGAAGCTGTGGGCCTTGGTATGGTCCCTAGAAGCATCGGACGAATTCTCCTCTGAGAATCTTCAGGACATCCGAATTGCTGAAAGTCCTGGGCTGCACAGTCTCTGCCAGGAACCCCATTGTCTCCTACCTGGGGTTGCTGGAGCGGCTAACAGCCTGGTCTTGTGATCCATTCTGCACCACCTCCACGGCTACATTCCACCTGAAACCACCATTGGCCGGCTACAAGCGCGGCTGGTGCGCTTAGTGTAGGGTAAGGGTAGAGTCCCGTGGCTCCCCGGGAGCATCCTGGCTCGCCCAGTCTCCGAGGGTGGCGTCGGCCTGTTGGACTTTGCAGGCCAGCTTCGGCTCGTCTGCCTGAAGGGGGGTCCAGGCCTCACTGCGCGGCGCCGCTCACAGTGATTCTTTAGC
>CP092876.1:5008829-5024260 GCA_030710605.1 Cordylochernes scorpioides | reverse complement strand
TGGTCCGCAGCTGGGCATGGCTGATGCCACCAGCTTCTGAAGTCTTGTTCTCACCGAGGAGACTTCTGAGTCTCTGGGAGGTTGCCTCAATCGTCCTTGAGTTCGACCATTGGGTTCTACTCCTTGCTATTCTGAGGTCTCTGCGTCTTTGAGGTGACAACAGGTTCCTGCAGCCGCCAGACCTGCTGGCAATGCGTGGTGCTCCAGGACTTTTTAATGATATCCCTGTCCTAACATGCTCAATGCAGGCTGCGCTCCTGGATGCACAACATCTGATGGCTTTCTGCCAGCGTTTCCTGCAGGAAAAAGCCAGTTCCAGCTATTATGTAGAGCAGAAGCAGGGATCGGCGTCCATTACCCACCTCTCCAGCCAGAGTGTGCGCCTAGCACTAGACTCAGCAGAGCTGCAGGAACATCCTGTTACAGAGCTGGGTGGACCCCCACTTTTTTCTGAGAGTCCAGCTCTCACACCCATTAGTCATCACAGGAAATTTGGTTGTAAGATTCCTTTTTTAAAATTATTATTATACAGCATTAAAAGAAAATAAGACCTAATCCAAATAATTTATTTGTGTGTAACGTTTCGGCAACATCATTGTCACCATCATCAGACAAAAGAATAAAGAAATCAGACAAAATTTGTCTGATGATGGTGACAATGTTGTTGCCGAAACGTCACACACTAATAAATTATTTGGATTAGGTCTTATTTTCTTTTATTATAATCTATAATCCAAATTGTGCTTTATCATATTATACAGTATGCAAATATTGATGGATTTTTTTCCAGGAGGAAATTGATCTAGAAAGAAAAGCAAAGGTCACCTCTCCCGTCAAAATAGATGTCAAAGTGATAATAGTGTATAGTTTTGAAGGGAGAGGCGACCTTTGCTTTTATAGATCAACTAGACGGGTAACCCGGGCTTCGCCCCGGGATTGACCCGTGTGCACATCTACCCGAGTGATATATATTTAGATAAGATTTTTTTTTATAATTGTTTGTTATTAGCATTATCTATTTGTTTGCATCAGCATAATTTAATCTAATCTTTGATAGAGGGCGCTGTTTGTGAGCTAAGTAGAATAATTTGAATATATAGTTTTAATAATTGATTTATATATTTTTTAAAATAGCCTATCGTCTTCCCCGTATTTTTTTACCTATGTATGGAAATTTTAGTTTGAATTAGTGAACTACTGCGAATTTGTATACCGGACATAAAAACAAACAAACATACAAACATTGATTTATATATATATAAAGATATCCTCCCGTCAAAATTTCCATCAATATTTTGGCCATAGATTTGTTTTAGCCACTTTGCTAGCTAAACACCTCTTTGTTAGATTATGAAGTTTCCATTAGATCTCTGGACAGATGAGGGCCATTAGCCTGATACCATAGTCGCCAAGTGGACGCTTCTCAGTTTACCAAAGCTGGTGTTGTGGCTTTGTCACCGACCTGAGGCCGCTAGTTTGTGGCGATGGTCAATAGATGGTGTTTAGATTTGATGTTTATTTTGATAGAAGAGATAACCTTTACATTTTATAGTATCTCAATGTATTGATAAGGCACAATTTGGATTATAGATTATAAACACAAGGTTTATAGATTATGTTGTTGTTGTTGTTTCTTATCCCCTTGTGTAAAGATTACACGAATTCCATAGATTATAGATTATAAACACAAGGACCAAATCCAAATAAATAAATAGTGTGTGATGTTTCAGTAACAGCGTTGTTACCATCTTCAGGTTCAGTACTTTTGTCTGAAGAAGGTAACAACACTGTTACCGAAACATCACACACTATTTATTTATTTGGATTTGGTCTTATACATTGTGTTTATCTCAATGTATGAATCCCATTTTGGAAAGTTATTTTACTCAAGAGTGAAATGAGAGTTCCATTTGACTGATTTCCATATCGGAGAGCAGAACACTCATGATCAAGATTCTAAAATGAAAATACAAAACAATATACAGTTAAACCTGTCTATAGCGCCCCCTCTTGGGACTCACCAAAATAGGGTGCTATAGAGAGGGGGTGCTATAGACAGGTCACTTTTAATGTAAATCGCATCGTACTACGTATTTAAATCAGGTGCTATAAAGAGGGAGGCGCTATTTAGAGAGGGCGCTATAGATAGGTTTAACTGTAGTCATTTTTAAATTTAAAAATATCTTGATAAGGCACAATTTGGATTATTCTATATACAGTTACGAGAGTCATGCGTTCTTAACAATTTTTCATCTCTGTCACCGTTTGCTTTTTTTTGGAATGGTGCTCTCCTATTGGTTGGCTACGATCACGCCACCTTTGCCCCCCCCCCCCCCCCCCCCCCCACTCGCTTTTTCGTTTTTGTAACTATTGTTTTGGAGCGGGTCGCTCCTTAAATAAATGCATATATTAGTTAATAACTAAATGGAATCCTCTCTTTCTTTTTCCCAGTAAGAGACGCCTACGGAAGCCAACAGTACATAGACAGATAAAGCACATAGGCTATAGTTACTAACTAATATATGCATTTATTTAAGGCGCCAATTTATAATTGTAACAAATAGTATTTGAATAAAAACATTCAATCGGGTAAAACACAGGCATTGCCCGGGTCATTCAGCTAGTAGATTATAAACACAAGGTAATAAGACCAAATCCAAATAAATAGTGTGTGACGTTTCGGTAACAGTGTTGTTACCGAAATATCACACACTATTTATTTATTTGGATTTGGTCTTATTACCTTGTGTTTAAAAATATCTTAAATTATTGTCTTTAAAATATTTGTGTAAATAAATATTTAAAAAAATATATTACACACATCTGATTAATAAAATTATTTATAATATATGCATATTGCCACACATAAAAACCCTTTATTAATTTTAAATATAATAATATTTAGTACATATATAATATGTAACATATTGTTATATAATTTTATAAACAAAATGTTTTCTCATTTTCAAATTAATAGTAATAGTAATAATAAAATAAAAGAGTTTGAAACATGTGCTCAAAAAAGAGAGAGATATTTAAAATAACACATTATGATTAAAAATAGGTATATATGCAACTTTGTCTTTTGTAATGATATAATAGTTATATATGTAAATAAGTTTTGTCTTGAAGGTGTTTATGCGTTATGTAGATAGGGAGGTATGCAACTCTCAGCTTGTTTCAGGTGAATCATCATTGGTCATTCCTGGGTTGAAATGCTGAAACAAACAAACACAACAGTTGATTATTGGACAGTTGAACTCTAAACTCCAAAGAAGGTGATGACCTCAGATCAACTTCTATACAAGTGTTTGATTTAAGGTACAACTTAGATTAGAGATAAGAATAACAAAGACCAAATTCAAATGAATAATATATATACATTCATGGACAAAACTTAAGGAAGTGGAAAGTCTTTGATATCACCAAGCCCAGATGAAAAAGGAGGAGGGGGAGCAGTAGCAAGCTCACTAAAAAACCTGGGTTCAGCTGGCCAGGCTGATAGTACCCTGTAAGGGCTCCTGATCCAGGTATACAGGATGAGCAGCGTTTGTACTCCATGTTAGGAGCAGCTGCACATGGTGTCTGTTCCTCATGTCAGAGGCGGCCATTTCTTTTTGAGCTAAGTCGGCCTGCCACTAAGTAGTGCTCCCAGTCTTAATGACAAAGGCAGACACCCAGTCATGATGGTTGTCAAACAAACACCATCAAGGGTCACAACTTGATACCCTAATATGATTGAGTGGAGATAAGAAAGAAGAAGACCAATCATCTTTTCTTTTTTTTTTTTTTTGAGACAGAGTCAATTTTGTTCAAACTTGGTTATCTCGTGTATCTTCAATAAAGGTCACTGTAATATATTTCAGAGTTATTGTCTGAATCCCGATATACATGCTAAAAGGTAAAACTTCCTTAAGTTTTGTCCATGAGTGTATCTTTCAGAGTTATTGTTTGAATCCCGATATACATGGTAAAAGGTACAACTTCCTTAAGTTTTGTCCATGAGTGTATCTTTCAGAGTTATTGTTTGAATCCCGATATACATGCTAAAAGGTAAAACTTCCTTAAGTTTTGTCCATGAGTGTATCTTTCAGAGTTATTGTTTGAATCCCGATATACATGGTAAAAGGTACAACTTCCTTAAGTTTTGTCCATGAGTGTATCTTTCAGAGTTATTGTTTGAATCCCGATATACATGCTAAAAGGTAAAACTTCCTTAAGTTTTGTCCATGAGTGTATCTTTCAGAGTTATTGTTTGAATTCCGATATACATGTTAAAAGATAAAACTTCCTTAAGTTTTGTATATGAGTGTAGATATTTTTTATAATACAATAGAACCTCCCTGTAAAGGACAACACCTAATTGCAGAGCCAAAGTATCTTTTAGGGAGAGGTGTCCTCTTACCGGAGAGTTGATAAATAGTAAAAATGGTTAATTTTGCAAATGAAAACTGTCCTTTGTAGAGAGGTGTTCGCTAGCGAGGTGTCTGTTAAAGGGAGGTTCTACTGTATTATCCCAGATATAGTTTACTCAGCAGTGTTTGAAATAGAAGTGATTTGCCAGTGCCTTCTTTCATCTATGCTGTTTCCCTTGGCAGAGCTGACTGCTATAGGGCGCGTCCCCAGGTGGCGGATAGGGGAACGACCTTCAGATATGAAGGCCAGCTGCGAAACAAGCAGAATAACTGACGAATAAGCAGTCGCGGACCAACAGCAGCATTGTTAGAAGAGGAGTAGACCTCTTTAAAATCCTGACTTCAACTGACCTAGTTGATAGACCTCAGCAAGGGTCCCACTCCAGGGATACGGAGGAGCTGCGTCTGTACTCATGTTAGAGTCGTCAGCAAAGGCATCTGCTTCCATGTTAGGAACGGCCTCAAACTACAGACAAAGTCAGACTTTCACCAAAGTGTGCCTGGATCATGGTGCCATGATCAACGAAAGCTGCACCCCTACACCCCATTCCATGAGATCAGCATGGAATTCGTGTAATCTTTACACAAGGGGATAAGAAACAACAACAACAACAACAACATCTATGCTGTTTTCCAAATAAATTCGGTTTTTCCGCCTTTTAGAGCTATTTCTCTCCCCAAGGACAAGAAAGTGTCCTTATTCATTATAAGAATGAAGTCGAAAGCTTATCCTGGCTTTTATTTGATCTCCTTTTGTGTTAGCCAACTTTGTCTTGTGTGATGACATCACATATGTAAATAGTTTTGTCTTGAAGGTGTGTTTTTGTTGTTTCTTATCCCCTTGTGTAAAGATTACACGAATTCCATGAGCTGATCTCATGGAATGGGGTGTAGGGGTGCAGCTTTTGTTGATCATGGTACTATGATCCAGTCACACTTTGGTGAGTCTGACTTTGCCTGTAGTTTGAGGCTGTTCCTAACATGGAAGCCTTTGCTGCCAACTCTAACATTAGTACAGACGCAGCTCCTCCGTATCCCTGGAGTGGGAACCCTTGCTGAGGTCTATCAACTGGGTCAGTTGAAGTCAGGATTTTTAAAGAGGTCTACTCCTCTTCTCTAACAATGCTGCTGTTGGTCCGCGACTGCTTATTCGTCAGGTGTTCATGCGTTATGTAGATAGGGATATATGCAACTCTCAGCTTGTTTCGGGTGAATCATCATGGAGTTGTACTCACACTGGGAGGTACAAATAGGGTTTTCTATTTATTGGGATTGGGACCAAATGGCATTTCTCACAACCCTCCAGTAGTTTTAGGGGGCAATATTATAATATTAAAACCTCACTATAACAACATCATTCTTGTGATAACCAAGGTTAGTACAATTGAAACTGGGGGGGGGGGGGGGGGGGGGTCGGTGGAAGAATGGTCTAAACTGTTGGTTTTTGACCGCTACGAACCGGGTTCGATTCCTGCATTGGGCACTTTTTTCTGTTAAAAAAAAAAAAAAAAAAGTTTTAATGGGCCACCGATTCTTCCAAAAGTCCAACCCCACCAGCGAGTGCAAGTAACCAAATGGGGCTCTGGCACATTTGTAAGTGCAAAGTCGAACTACTTTTCACATGTGTAAACATGTGGTGAACTTACAATAAAAGCAGTCGCCTTCTTCTACCCACCATGATTATCATGGTCTGTACCACGTACACTAGAGATAAGCAAAAAAAAAAATTTAAACTTTAGGAATTAGGATGGTACAGTAGAACATACTCCATGAGAGGATACTCCCGCTAGAGGACACTTCTCTACAAAGGACAGTTTTCATTTACAAAATTACAATTTTTACTATAAAGCAACTCTCTGGTAAGAGGATACATCTCCCTAAAGGACACTTTAGCTCTTCAATTAGATGTCCTTTACAGGGAGGTAGTTCTACTGTATAAGCCAGTTGATATTATACAAGGGGTTGTTTTAACAAAGCCCCAGTGTAAATTTACAGTATCTTCCCAGGAGAGACTAAAACATGATCTTTCCTGGAGATGGTCTCTCATCAGAGATTCTGATACAGCACAATTTTGATTATAGATTAGAAACACAAGTTAATAAGACACCTCATAAGAAGAAAAAGATATAACCTTGGGAATCTCTTTAAGAACTGAGAGAGGTAATTGAAGAGATAAAGTGTCTCAGTCAACTTACATACATAAGAAATGAAAATATTCAAAGCACGAATGTTTATTTTTTCACAAAAATCAAAATTTTTACTGTCTTTACTTCAATGAAAAAAATATTGGGATGGCTTTTGGCTTTTAATCGCAGTAAGGATGGTATAAGTTTGATTTTTGCCAAAAAATAAACATATGTGCTTTAAATATTTTCATTTCTTATGTAAAGACAATGTGTTATTGCTTTATATGAACTTACATATATCTTGAAGTCCTGGTTGGAGCCGGACTTGAAGCAGAGAGCCCTGGAGTCTGGTAGGGGACGGTCTGTCTCCAGTCTGACCACCCGGGCAATGTCCAGAAGTCCTGTGACCCCAGCAGGGTTAGGGGAGTCCACAGTCTCTAGCACCACTATATCTTGTCTCATGGCTGTTGTTAGTATCCATCAAGTGTACTTTTGGGAGGGGTCAGTGGAAGGGTAATCTAAACCATTGGTTTTCGACCGCTGATCCGGAATTGAATCTTTAATTGGACACTTTTTTTCTAATTGAAATATGCTCCAATGGCTCCTGGTTCTTGAAAAAAAGTCCAACCCTACCAGTGCAAGTGCAAGTTACCAAATGGGGCTTTGGCACATTTGTAAGTGCAAAGTCGAACTGCTTTTCACATGTGTAGACATGTGGTACACTTACAGTAAAAGCAGTCGCCAACTTCTACCGACCATAATTATCATGGCCTGTACCACGTGTACTAGGGATAATTAATTAAAAAGTCCACTTTTGGTGACTCCATGGACAAATATTTTCCCCAATTTTTATCTGCGTTGGTGACAATCACTCACAGTTAAAGTATGGAGCTCTGGAACAGGGATCAAATCCTGCAAAGGGCACTTTTTTAATGAAAGAAAAAAAAAAAGCTTCAATATGGCCCCTGATTCTTGCAAAAGTCCAACACTACCAACAGTAATCAAACAGAGCTATGTGACACTTATAAGTGCAAAAATCAAACTGCTTTCCACATTTGAAGACATACACATGTGGTTTACTTGGAGTAAAAGAAAGTGGCCAACTACTACCCACCATGATTATCATGGCCTGTACCAGGTGTTTACTAGGGATAATAATAATAATAATAATAAGCAGATGTTCATGTAATCTTTGCACAAGGGGATAAGAAACAACAATAACAACTACTACTACCCACCATGATTATCATGGACTGTACAATGTATACTAGGGATAATAATAATAATGATAATAAGCAGATGTTCATGTAATCTTTGCACAAGGGGATAAGAAACAACAATCACAACTACTGCTACCCACCATGATTATCATGGACTGTACAATGTATACTAGGGATAATAATAATAATGATAATAATAATAAAAAGCAGATGTTCATGTAATCTTTGCACAAGGGGATAAGAAACAACAATAACAACTACTACTACCCACCATGATTATCATGGCCTGTACCATGTTTACTAGGGATAATAATAATAATAATAATAAGCAGATGTTCATGTAATCTTTGCACAAGGGGATAAGATACAACAATAACAACTACTACTACCCACCATGATTATCATGGCCTGTACCATGTATACTAGGGATAATAATAATAATAATAAGCAGATGTTCATGTAATCTTTACACAAGGGGATAAGAAACAACAATAACAACTACTACTACCCACCATGATTATCATGGCCTGTACCATGTATACTAGGGATAATAATAATAAGCAGATGTTCATGTAATCTTTGCACAAGAGGATAAGAAACAACAATAACAACTACTACTACCCCACCATGATTATCATGGCCTGTACCATGTATACTAGGGATAAATAATAATAATGATAAGCAGATGTTCATGTAATCTTTACACAAGGGGATAAGAAACAACAATAACAACTACTACTACCCACCATGATTATCATGGCCTGTACCATGCATACTAGGGATAAATAATAATAATGATAAGCAGATGTTCATGTAATCTTTACACAAGGGGATAAGAAACAACAATAACAACTACTACTACCCACCATGATTATCATGGCCTGTACCATGTATACTAGGGATAAATAATAATAATAATAAGCAGATGTTCATGTAATCTTTGCACAAGGGGATAAGAAACAACAATAACAACTACTACTACCCACCATGATTATCATGACCTGTACCATGTGTACTAGGGAATACACAAGGGGATAAGAAACAACAATAACAACTACTACTACCCACCATGATTATCATGACCTGTACCATGTGTACTAGGGAATACACAAGGGGATAAGAAACAACAATAACAACAACAAAAAGCAGTTACAGAGAGTCCAGTAGTGTACAGACACAAGGAGATACTGTACTCACCATCACAGGACATTTCCTCCCGAGCGCTGACTTCAAATGGCTTCAGCACCAGGCAGTAGTCATACAGGAGGTGAATGGAGCTGGGGTTGAGAGGATGCTGCATACACACAATACTACTGGTACCATGTATGTGGATTAGTGTTTAGAAATATAGAATTACGGAAAGAAATAAAGGCATCTCCTTATCGTGCAACTGAAAGTTGCTGATGGCTTGCGCCATCTATTGGAATAAAAAAGGCATTAAAAGGTGGGTAACCCCACCTTTGCCGATCCCAAGCCCGGAAGAAAAAAAAGAGGAGGGGGAGCAGTAACAAGCTCGCTAAAAAACCTGGGCTCAGCTGGTCTGGGGTAAGGGCTCCTGATCAAGGGGTACAGGATGATCTGTACTCCATGTTAGGAGTGGCTGTACTTGGTGTCTGTTCCTCATGTCAGAGGCGGCCATTTCATATTGGAGCTAAGTTGGCCTGCTACTGAGTTGTGCTCTCAGTCTTAATGACAAAAGGCAGACTCTTTCTACTTCACTCAATCTCTCATTATGGAAGTCAAATCTCTTTTGATGAGCTTTACTCAGCATCCCCAGCAGACACTGCCATCAAGCTCTACAGGCTTGATACCCACATATGATTGTTGAGTGGAGATAAGAAGAATTAAGAAGAAGACTCACAGTGGCCTGAGCGACAAATGCCTCCACTGCAGGATTGGATTTGACCAGGGACCGCAGCAGCCAGTAGAACCTGGAGAGAGAAGGACGATGGCATTCTGACGGCATTACTAGGATCATCTTCAGCGGCACATCTGTGGGGCAGGACTTCAGCGTGTTGGTGAGGTTCCGTAGGAGCTGTTCCATCTCGGCAGGTAGGCCTAGGCATGCCGTAGGACGGAGCAGGTTGGGCCAGGTTGACGTCAGCTTGATGGTGGTGACTTTACTGTCTGATTGTGGATAATCCTGCTGCACATGGCATATGACAGAGCTACAGTAGAACACAACTCTCTGTAAAGTACAACACTTAGTTACAGAGTCAAAGACCCCACTTGCCCAAAATTAACTTTTTTTTTTGTTTATCCCTAGTACACATGGTACAGGCCATGATAATCATGGTGGGTAGTTAGCGACTGCTTTTACTGTAAGTGCACCACATGTCTACACATGTGAAAAGCAGTTCAACTTTTCACTTACAAATGTGCCAGAGCCCCGTTTGGTTACTTGCACTCGCTGGTGGGGTTGAACTTTTGCAAGAATCGGGGGCCATTGGAGCATTTTTTTTTTTTTTAGAAAAAAGTATTCAATGCGGGAATCGAACTCGGGTCGTAGCGGTCGAAACCCAATGGTTTAGACCATCCTTCCACCGAACCCCCTCAAAATGTAACTTGGCACCTGCAGCTCCAGAACACATTTTGGGCTTGCATTTGATTGCACTAAACAGGATCTTTGGGAGAGGCTGTTGCTTATCATCAAACAACTTGAGGAGCATGAACTCATGGAATTTGTGTAATCTTTACACAAGAGAATAAGAAACAACAACATCAGAGTCAAAGTGTGACTTTTCAGTAACAGCATGTTACCATTCATTATCAAACAAAAGTACTGATTTGTGTTACCTTTCAGTAACAACACTTGATAAGGCACAATTTGGATTATAGATTATAAACACAAGGTAATAAGACCAAATCCAAATAAATAAATAGTGTGTGACGTTTCGGTAACAACACTGTTACTGAAACGTCACACACTATTTATTTATTTGGATTTGGTCTTATTACCTTGAGTAACAACACTGTTACTGAAATGTCACACACTATTTATTTATTTGGTCTTATTACCTTGTGTTTCGAATCTATAATCCAAATTGTGCCTTATCAAGATCAACAGGTTTTTTGGAACTTCCATATTTCTCAATCCTCTCACAGGAGGGTATCTCACAAACAGACTGCAATGGTATTTACCTGGTTGAAGAGATCTTTAAGCTGTTGTTCCTCAGCTGCCATTATGACCGAATGGTTCGAAGTCAGGCTCTCTCGAAGTACTTGCCGCAACATCTCTAGGCTGTAGGTACTGTACGTGTCGTATTCCTCTGGAAACATTCCGCTAGGTTTAATAAAATGGGACATTTGTTTTGGTACAATTTGGCATAGGGAGAGATAAATAATTCTAATGTAATGAAGAAAATTATATAGGAATATGCAAATTGTAGGTGGTGTTTTGGTAACTGTGATGTTATTATATTCATTGGGGAGGAGAAGTCCAACCACACCTCTCTGTGGTCCCCCTGGACCCTTGGAATATTTGACCAAATTCTTGTGTTTCCAAGGTGACTAACGTGGCAACGGCATCCATTTTGCAATAAAGAGCATAGATATAGAACATAGTGACTGCTGTGATAGATATGTACCGAGACATCTGAGGCTCTTCATTGGACACGACAACAAAACATGTCTACCCAGAACAGCAGCTTTACACACCCAAGATAGAGAACATAGTGACTGCTATGATAGATATGTACAGAGACATCTGAGGCTCTTCATTGGACACGACAACAAAACATGTCTACCCAGAACAGCAGCTTTACACACCAAGATAAGAGGACATAGCGACTGCTGTGATAGAGATGTACGGAGACATCTGAGGCTCTTCATTGGACACGGCAACAACACATATCTACCCAGAACAGCAGCTTTACCCACCCAAGATAGAGGACATAGTGACTGCTGTGATAGAGATGTACGGAGACATCTGAGGTTCTTCATTGGACACGACAACAACACATGTCAACCCAGAACAGCAGCTTTACACACCCAAGATGAGAACACTGCTGTGATAGAGATGTACAGAGACATCTGAGGCTCTTCATTGGACACGACAACAACACATGTCTACCCAGAACAGCATCTTTACACACCCAAGATGGATAACATAGCGACTGCTGTGATAGAGATGTACGGATACATCTGAAGCTCTTCATTGGACACGACAACAACACATGTCTACCCAGAACAGCAGCTTTACCCACCCAAGATAGAGAACACTGCTGTGATAGAGATGTACGGAGATATCTGAGGTTCTTCATTGGACACAACAACAACACATGTCTACCCAGAACAGCAGCTTTACACACCCAAGATAGAGAACACTGCTGTGATAGAGATATACGGAGATATCTAAGGTTCTTCATTGGACACGACAACAACACATGTCTACCCAGAACAGCAGCTTTACACACCCAAGATAAGAGGACATAGCGACTGCTGTGATAGAGATATACGGAGATATCTGAGGTTCTTCATTGGACACAACAACAACACATGTCTACCCAGAACAGCAACTTTACATACCCAAGATACAGAACATAGCGACTGCTGTGATAGAGATGTACGGATACATCTGAGCTCTTCATTGGACATGACAACAACACATGTCTACCCAGAACAGCAGCTTTACATACCCAAGATAGAGAACATAGCGACTGCTGTGATAGAGATGTACGGATACATCTGAAGCTCTTCATTGGACACAACAACACACATGTCTACCCAGAACAGCAGCTTTACACACCCAAGATAGAGAACACTGTTGTGATAGAGATGTACGGAGATATCTGAGGTTCTTCATTGGACACGACAACAACACATGTCTACCCAGAACAGCAGCTTTACACACCCAAGATAGAGAACACTGCTGTGATAGAGATGTACAGAGACATCTGAGGCTCTTCATTGGACACGACAACAACACATGTCTACCCAGAACAGCATCTTTACACACCCAAGATAGATAACATAGCGACTGCTGTGATAGAGATGTACGGATACATCTGAAGCACTTCATTGGACACGACAACAACACATGTCTACCCAGAACAGCAGCTTTACCTACCCAAGATAGAGAACACTGCTGTGATAGAGATGTACGGAGATATCTGAGGTTCTTCATTGGACACAACAACAACACATGTCTACCCAAAACAGCAGCTTTACACACCCAAGATAGAGAACACCATTGTGATAGAGATGTACGGAGATATCTGAGGTTCTTCATTGGACACAACAACAACACATGTCTACCAGAACAGCAGCTTTATTCACCCAAGATAGAGAACACTGTTGTGATAGAGATGTACGGAGATATCTGAGGTTCTTCATTGGACACAACAACAACACATGTCTACCCAGAACAGCAACTTTACATACCCAAGATAGAGAACATAGCGACTGCTGTGATAGAGATGTACGGAGACATCTGAAGCTCTTCATTGGACACAACAACAACACATGTCTACCCAGAACAGCAGCTTTACACACCCAAGATAGAGAACATAGTGACTGCTGTGATAGAGATGTACGGGGACATCTGAGGCTCTTCATTGGACACGACAACAACACATGTCTACCCAGAACAGCAGCTTTACACACCCAAGATAGAGAACATAGTGACTGCTGTGATAGAGATGTACGGAGACATCTGAGGCTCTTCATTGGACACGACAACAACACATGTATACCCAGAACAGCAGCTTTACACACCCAAGATAGAGAACATTGTTGTGATAGAGATGTACGGGGACATCTGAGGCTCTTCATTGGACACGACAGCAACACATGTCTACCCAGAACAGCAGCTTTACACACCCAAGATAGAGAACATAGCGACTGCTGTGATAGAGATGTACGGAGACATTTGAGGCTCTTCATTGGACACGACGACAACAGAAATACAGTATACACACCCAAGATAGAGAACATTGCTACTGCTGTGATAGAGATGTACGGAGACATCTGAGGCTCTTCATTGGACACAACAACCACCATATTCATTCAGTACAATTGTTTGAAGAGGGGGGAATTACAAAGGGTAAGACAAATATTACGCTCATTTTTAGAAGCCTACACTGTCAATAAATAAATAAACAACTTACCAATGAGCATCATGGTGTTCTCTGCCACCCCTCCACCTACAACAAACAAACAAAAAGTGTCAAAATAGATTTACTGATAACTCATTTTGTCTTTTTTCCTTATCCCGGTGTCTAAAAATTAAGCAACTTAAAGGCAATGTAAACTCCATGATAGATAAAATATAGAGGGGTCTGCCATTGGTTCAAAGAATCTAAAGGATAAACTGTAAATCTCTTTGATATAGTGACAAATGAATTTACTCTTTTTTTTACTTATCCTTTTAGTCTAAATTAGACAAGATCTTGGAGGTCATGCTCGTAAAGAAGCTCAAGAACTCTTCAAATTACTCTTTTTTTTTTTTTGCTTATCCCTAGTACACGTGGTACAGGCCATGATAATCATGGTGGGTAGTTAGCGACTGCTTTTTACTGTAAGCGCTTTTTACTGTACATGTCTATACATGTGAAAGCAGTTCGACTTTGCACTTACAAAAATTACTCTTAAAATGGAGAACAGACATATTTATTATTAAAAAAATAAATAAATAAAAATAGTACAAATGTGATATTGTACTGGGATATCATATTTGTACTATTTTTTTCACATTGTTTCGCGGTCTCACGCAATTCTGGCCTTAAATACCCGTTTCATGATTTTCAGGATGCCTGAAAGAAAGTTTCTTGGGGGTTTAGGTACAGCTTACACCACGCTGATGAGGGCCAACAGCCCAAAACGCATCCGTGGTTAGCTTTTCAATCAAGAATGGGGTATTTGGCCAATTCTGGAATAATTAAAAATCAACGAGAATAGTTGATATTTATTCTGATAGATGAGGCAATCCATCAGCAACTTTCAGTTTCATGATAAGGAGACATCTTTATTGTTTGCTCTGGATAAAGACACAGCTGTTGGTTAGTTGTTTGTACTTTTCATGACGCCACATAATTTTTCTATATTTACTGAATATAGCTGTCAAGTTTTGTGAATTTTATAGGTGTAGCTTCCCTATTACATTCTGTTGATGGTTGTTTATCCAGGACTGTGCTTATTAGATATTGTCAGCGAACCTCCTGAATCTGTTCCTCACATCCACCATCTTGTTGTTTAGGAGAGTACTGAGATTGAAACTGATTTATTATAACGTCCATATAAGATTATACATATACAGTTTACAGTAAAACTCCGCTACTACGAACCCTGGATATAACGAACCTTCCCTTATAACGAACCCACGCCGATTCCCAATTCCATTCCATTGAAAATACCATCGTTATAACGAACTTTGCGATTTTTAGAATAACGAACTACCCCTATAACGAACCTATTTTCGGTCCCAAAATAATAAAATCTATTTAAAATACTATGCTTATAACAAACTTAGAATTGTAATTTAAAAAAAATTAAAACAACCAAACTGTACACATACTGTATATGGTTAAATACATAAAATGAATAAATAAGATTAATAATGATAGATATATGAATAAATATATATAAATAGATAAAATAATTGATAAATATACATTTATATAAATATATATACAAGGTCTTCTTAGGAGAGTACTGAATCTTAAAAGGGAGGT
>CP092876.1:4963249-5008729 GCA_030710605.1 Cordylochernes scorpioides | reverse complement strand
TCCTGGAGATGGTCTCTCATTAGAGATTCTGATACAGCACAATTTTGATTATAGATTAGAAACACAAGTTAATAAGACACCTCATAAGAAGAAAAAGATATAACCTTGGGAATCTCTTTAAGAACTGAGAGAGGTAATTGAAGAGATAAAATGTCTCAGCCAACTTACATACATAAGAAATGAAAATATTCAAAACACGAATGTTTATTTTTTCACAAAAATCAAAATTTTTACTGTCTTTACTTCGATGAAAAAAATATTGGGATGGCTTTTGGCTTTTTATCGCAGTAAAGGATAGTATAAGTTTGATTTTTGCGAAAAAATAAGCATATGTGCTTTAAATATTTTCATTTCTTATGTAAAGACAATGTTTTATTGCTTTATATGAACTTACATATATCTTGAAGTCCTGGTTGGAGCCGGACTTGAAGCAGAGAGCCCTGGAGTCTGGTAGGGGACGGTCTGTCTCCAGTCTGACCACCCGGGCAATGTCCAGAAGTCCTGTCACCACAGCAGGGTTAGGGGAGTCCACAGTCTAGTATCACCACTATATCTTGTCTCATTGTTGTTGTTAGTATCCATCAAGTGTACTTTTGGGAGGGGTTGGTGGAAGGGTGATCTAAACCATTGGTTTTTGACCGCTTATCTGGAATTAAATCCCTCATTGGACACTTTTTTTTTCTAATTGAAATATGCTCCAATGGCCCCCGATTCTTGAAAAAGTCCAACCCCATAGCGAGTGCAAGTAACCAAACAGAACTAAGGCGACACTTATAGGTGCAAAAATCAAACTGCTTTCCACATATGAAGACACACACACATGGTGTACTTGGAGTAAAAGAAAGTGGCCAACTACTACCCACCATGATTATCATGGCCTGTGTTATTTTGCTTATTAAATAATATTTATTAGAAAAAAATAGTATAAACACATTTATTTTAAACAAAATAAAAGATATCAGAACTTATAAAATAAAAGAAGTTTATATTTACCTTCTTTAAAAATATTTACATAAAAGCAATTTAACAAAACAAATTTAATCCAAAAATTAAACAATCAAAATTTACATATCTCTCGACAGAATGTGTTTACTCTAGTCGTAGTCAAAAAACCCAATAAATAAATATATACAAAATTTAATTATTTTTATACGTCTGCATAACTCAAAGTCCATTTACATCAGCCTGTACAATGTATACTAGGAATAATAATAATAATAATAATACAAAGCAGATGTTCATGTAATCTTCGCACAAGAGGATAAGAAACAACAATAAAAACAACAAAAAGCAGTTACAGAGAGTCCAGTAGTGTATGACACAAGGAGATACTGTACTCACCATCACAGGACATTTCCTCCCGAGCGCTGACTTCAAACGGCTTCAGCACCAGGCAGTAGTCATACAGGAGGTGAAGGGAGCTGGGGTTGAGAGGATGCTGCATACACACAATACTACTGCTACCGTGTATTTGGATTAGTGTTTAGAAATATAGAATGACGGAAAGAAATAAAGGCATCTCCTTATCATGCAACTGAAAGTTGCTGATGGCTTGCGCCATCTATTGGAATAAAAAAGGCATTAAAAGGTGGGTAACCCCACCTTTGCCGATCCCAAGCCCGGAAGAAAAAAGGAGGAGGGGGAGCAGTAACAAGCTCGCTAAAAAACCTGGGCTCAGCTGGTCTGGGGTAAGGGCTCCTGATCAAGGGGTACAGGATGATCTGTACTCCATGTTAGGAGTGGCTGTACTTGGTGTCTGTTCCTCATGTCAGAGGCGGCCATTTCATATTGGAGCTAAGTCAGCCTGCTACTGAGTTGTGCTCTCAGTCTTAATGACAAAAGGCAGACTCTTTCTACTTCACTCAATCTCTCATTATGGAAGTCAAATCTCTTTTGATGAGCTTTACTCAGCATCCCCAGCAGACACTGCCATCAAGCTCTACAGGCTTGATACCCACATATGATTATTGAGTAAAGAAAAGAAAGAAGACAACAAGACTCACTGTGGCCTGAGCGACAAAAGCCTCCACTCCAGGGTTGGATTTGACCAGGGACCGCAGCAGCCAGTAGAACCTGGAGAGAGAAGGACGATGGCATTCTGACGGCATTACTAGGATCATCTTCAGTGGCACATCTGTGGGGCAGGACTTCAGCGTGTTGGTGAGGTTCCGTAGGAGCTGTTCCATCTCAGCAGGTAGGCCTAAGCACGGTGTAGGACGGAGCAGGTTGGGCCAGGTTGACGTCAGCTTAATGGTGGTGACTTTACTGTCTGATTGTGGATAATCCTGCTGCACATGGCATATGACAGAGCTACAGTAGAACACAACTCTCTGTTAAGTACAACACTTAGTTACAGAGTCAAAGACCCCACTTGCCCAAAATGTAACTTTTTTTTTTTTTTATCCCTAGTACACGTGGTAGAGGCCATGATAATCATGGTGGGTAGTTAGTGACTGCTTTTACTGTAAGTGCACCACATGTCTACACATGTGAAAAGCAGTTCAACTTTTCACTTACAAATGTGCCAGAGCCCCGTTTGGTTACTTGCACTCGCTGGTGGGGTTGAACTTTTGCAAGAATCAGGGGCCATTAGAGCATTTTTTATTTTTATTATTAGAAAAAAGTACCTAATGCGGGAATCGAACCCGGGTCGTAGCGGTCGAAACCCAATGGTTTAGACCATCCTTCCGCCGACCCCCTCAAAATGTAACTTGGCACCTGCAGCTCCAGAACACATTTTGGGCTTGCATTTGATTGCACTAAACAGGACCTTTGGGAGAGGCCGATGTTTATCATCAAACAGCTCGAGGAGCATGGACTCATGAAATTTGTGCAATCTTTGCACAAGGGAATAAGCAACAACAACATCAGAGTCAAAGTGTAACTTTTCAGTAACAGCGTTGTCACCATTATCAAACAAAAGTACTGAATTGTGTGACGTTTCAGTAACAACACTGTTACTGAAATGTCACGCACTATTTATTTATTTGGTCTTATTACCTTGTGTTTCTAATCTAATAATCCAAATTGTGCCTTATCAAGATCAACAGGTTGTTTGGGACTCCCATATTGTCTCACAGGAGGGTATCTCACAAACAGACTACAATGGTATTTACCTGGTTGAAGAGATCTTTAAGCTGTTGTTCCTCAGCTGCCATTATGACCGAATGGTTCGAAGTCAGGCTCTCTCGAAGTACTTGCCGCAACATCTCTAAGCTGTAGGTACTGTACGTGTCGTATTCCTCTGGAATCATTCCACTAGGTTTAATAAAATGGGACATTTGTTTTGGTACAATTTGGCATAGAGAGAGATGAAAATAATTCTAATGTAATGAAGAAAATTAAATAGGAATATATATATAAATTTAAAATAAAAGGATTTAAAAGCGCGAATGTTTATTTTATACATAAAACGAACTTCTACTGTCCTTACTGCGATGAAAAAATATATTGGGAGGGCTTGGCTCATCAGTGGTGAACCCTCCCTGCGGTTTCGCCAATTTAATCCACCAGACCGCTTCTCAGAGCTCTAATATTGTATTGGATCATTCTGCTTTTATATGCTACACTGAAGGATGGAATCTTAGAAATGGTTTTCAAGTAAACTATGGACATAAGCTTATAGGACAGTAGAATTATATTCAAATATTTGCTTCGAGCAATGCTCTTCAGCAAACTATAAAGACAAGGACATATAGTTTGCTGAAGAGCATTGCTCGAAGCAAATATTTGAATATAATTCTACTGTCCTATAAGCTTATGTCCATAGTTTACTTGAAAACCATTTCTAAGATTCCATCCTTCAGTGTAGCATATAAAAGCAGAATGATCCAATACAATATTAGAGCTCTGAGAAGCGGTCTGGTGGATTAAATTGGCGAAACCGCAGGGAGGGTTCACCACTGATGAGCCAAGCCCTCCCAATATATTTTTTCATCGCAGTAAGGACAGTAGAAGTTCGTTTTATGTATAAAATAAACATTCGCGCTTTTAAATCCTTTTATTTTATATGTATAGATGGCGCGTTATTGCTTTATATATATAAATTGCAGGTGGTGTTTTGGTAACTGTGATGTTATTATATTCATTGGGGAGGAGAAGTCCAACCACACCTCTCTGTGGTCCCCCTGGACCCTTGGAATATTTGACCAAATTCTTGTGTTCCCAAGGTGACTAACGTGGCAACGGCATCCATTTTGCAATAAAGAGCAAAGATAGAGAACATAGTGACTGCTGTGATAGAGATGTACAGAAACATCTGAGGCTCTTCTTTGGACACGACAACAACACATGTCTACCTAGAACAGCAGCTTTACACACCCAAGATAGAGAGCATTGCGACTGCTGTGATAGAGATGTACATGCGCGAAGATATCTGAAGCTCTTTATTGGACACAACAACAACCATCTTCATTAGGAACAATTGTTTGAAGAGGGGGAAATTACAAAGGGTAAGACAAAATATTATGCTCATTTTTAGAAGCTTACACTGTCAATAAATAAATAAACAACTTACCAATGAGCATCATGGTGTTCTCTGCCACCCCTCCACCTATAACAAACACACACACAAATAAACAAGGTTAAAATATATTTACCGATAACTCTTTATTCCTTATCCCAGTGTCTAAATATTAAGCAACTTAAAGGCAATGTAAACTCCATGATAGATTAAATATAGAGGGGTCTGCCATTGGTTCAGAGAATCTAAAGGATAAACTGAAACTCTCTTTGATAGAGTGACAAATGAATTTACTCTTTTTTTTTTAACTTATCCTTTTAGTCTAAATTAGACAAGATCTTGGAGGTCATGCTCGTAAAGAAGCTCAAGAACTCTTCAAATTACTCTTAAAATGGAGAACAGACATATTTATTATTTAAAAAATAATAAAAATAGTACAAATGTGATATTGTACTGGGATATCACATTTGTACTATTTTTTCACATTGTTTCACGGTCTCAAGCAATTCTGGCCTTAAATACCCGTTTCATGAATTTTCAGGATGCCTGAAAGAAAGTTTTTTGGGGGTTTAGGTACAGCTTACACCACGCTGATGAGGGCCAACAGCCCAAAACGCATCCGTGGTTAGCTTTTCAATCAAGAATGGGGTATTTGGCCAATTCTGGAATAATTAAAAATCAACGAGAATAGTTGATATTTATTCCGATAGATGAGGCAAGCCATCAGCAACTTTCAGTTGCACGATAAGGAGACATCTTTATTATCGCTATGGATAAAGACACAGCTGTTGGTTAGTTGTTTGTACTTTTAAATGACGCCACATAATTTTTCTACATTTACTGAATATAGCTGTCAAGTTTTGTGGAATTTTATAGGTGTAGCTTCCCTATTACATTCTGTTGATGGTTGTTTATCCAGTACTGTGCTTATTAGATATTGTCAGCGAACCTCCTGAATCTGTTCCTCACATCCACCATCTTGTTGTTTAGGAGAGTACTGAATCTTAAAAGGTGAAGTTAACTCCACCTTTGCCGGTCCCAAGCCTGGATGAAAAAAGGATGAGGGGAAGCAGTAACAAGCTCGCTAAAAAAAACATTTTTTTTCACATTGTGTCGTGGTCTCATGCAATTCTGGCTTTAAATACCCATTTCATGATTTTTCAGGATGCCTGAAAGAAAGTTTTTTGGGGGTTTAGGTACAGCTTACACCACGCTGATGAGGGCCAACAGCCCAAAACGCATCCGTGGTTAGCTTTTCAATCAAGAATGGGTATTTGGCCAATTCTGGAATAATTAAAAATCAACGATACAAGATGATCTGTACTCCATGTTAGGAGCGGCTGTACATGGCGTCTGTACCTCATGTCAGAGATGGCCATTTAATATTGAAACTAAGTCAGTGGCCTGCAACTGAGTAGTGCTCCCAGTCTTAATGACAAAGAAATTGAAACTATTCGAGATGCATACAATTCTTCTCAAAATTAAATAATTTTCTACTGCCCTTACTGCACCTTTCCCATTATGTACTAAGTGCAATTCTCTAACTGCAACCCCAAAACACATTATTGACTGTATTGACTCATTCATTGATGAGCTCTACTCTTCCCCGGCAGACACCATCAACAAGTTTCAAACTCTACAGACTTTATATCCTGATATGATTGTTGAGTAGAGATAAGAAAGAAGAAGACTTAGTGTTTCTAATCTACAATCCAAATTATAAACACAAGGTAATAAGACCAAATCCAAATAAATAAATAGTGTGTTACGTTTCTGTGTAACAACGTTGTTACCATCTTCAGACAAAAGTACTGAATCTAAATTTAAAAAATCAAAAGTACTTTTGTCTGATGATGGTAACAATGTTGTTGCTGAAACGTCACACACTATTAAATTATTTGGATTAGGTCTTATTTTCTTGTTTTATATAGCAATAGTTACACAATCAGGAGATGCCTTTTTCTTAATTTATTCACTTGATCCCAGTACAATTTAACTTTTGTAACATTTTTTCACTATATATTATATTAGTATATAAAATAAAAATTTTGAAATGCTTTTTTTATTTATTTAAAAAAATTATTATAAATAACTTAATTTCTTAATAATTCCCAGTGACCCCCCCTCTGGTATTCATTTGAATCTGGAATCTTAAAAACTTTGTAATTTTAAAATGTTTTTAGTTAATCTCATAATTCAAAGTTTTTTTTAAACTTGTGGCGAAAATTATAAACAATGATGTTCTTTGTTTCCACATTTGATCTAAAATCTGCTTCTCTCTAAAAAATCATCTTGTTATTTCCCAAATAATGAGCATTTAAAACTCGAAAATGTCTTTTGATATTAAATTTGCACTTTGAAAATAAAAGCATAATACCAAAAATAGGGGTTAAGTGGGGTGTAGTAATAGGGATTACTATTTTCCAAATGTTAAATATAAAAAAAAAAACATCAAATACAATTTTTGTGTAGTTTTATTATAGCTATTTCTTACCTAAATATTTATCTAAATCTTTAATTCCCGATGGCATATATGTACGGTGAGATTTAAATACAACTTTTGGAATGTGTGCCTTTGTGAGAACAATATTTCCTGTCTCCAAAATTTTTTTTACATTTATCTTTATAATTTTTTTCTCAAATTTTCTAAAGGACGTTTCCATTTTTTTGCTTTATTTACTGTTTAGTTTGTACACTAACAATAGATCAAAGATTTAGACGTGACATGTGTCCTAAATTAAAATGTAAACAAACAAGGTTATCTATTTTTATTTATTTGTTTATTTTAGTCCTATTATTTTCATTGAATATATATTTATTTGAAACGCAGAAATTTTTGGACTATTTATATGTATATTCAATATATATAAATATTATAAAAAAATACAATTAATTACTCTCTTTAAAGAAGGTTATGTTTGTAATAAATTAGCATTTATCACTATTTTTCTTTCGCGTGAAATATAGGTTAAGCAATTAAAATAAGATAGAAAATATGAGATTAAGGATAAACAGAAAATTTCGCAACAAATTTACTAGAGTTGTCAAAATACCATTTAATTTTTTAATTATTGAAATTTATTCAATTATTTTAAAATGTTTTATATGTATGCCTTACAAAAGGTTGAATTTAGATAAACTTTTTATTTTTAATGAAAAAGCCATACTTCCATCTTTCTAATTAAATTTAAAATCAATAAATTGCGTTTTTGAATTTAAGTAGTTTTTGTTTATCGACTTTGTAAACAGTGTCAAGCGCTAACTTTGGGGTTTCCTTGCTTTTACGTCAATATATGAACGATATCACAATTTAAGATCGATGATTATTAATATTATATATAAATTGAATCTACTTAGTTGATATTTTAAAATTTAAAAGAATTTCCTCTTTTTTTTCCATTTAATGAGAAAATTTGTGATGGTCAGGTTCTTCTGATATTTAGCAAGATATTTTTCTCTTTGAAAGAGGAGTCTTAGAAATTTGTTTCAAATTAAAAAAATAATAATAATTTTTATGGAAAACACAAAAAGGTATCAATATTTTATATTGATTTATAGTTAAGATGTTTTAAATTAATCTAAAAATTCCTAATAGATATTTGCTTGGACTTTCTAAGGTGGTGTTGAATTATAGAGGATAAAAGTAAATAGACTGATTGGGATTAAAAAGTTGCTAAATTATAGAAGTGTTGAATTAAAGATGGCAATTTGAAAGGAAATGGTTGGGATTTTAAAAATTGGTTGAATTAAAGAAGTTGACATAAATGATAAAGCACAATTTGGATTATAGATTATAATACAAGAAAATAAGACCTAATCCAAATAATTTATTAGTGTGTGACATTTCGGCAACAACATTGTCACCATCATCAGACAAAAGAATAAATTTTGTCTGATGATGGTGACAATGTTGTTACCGAAACGTCACACACTAATAAATTAATTGGATTAAGTCTTATTTTCTTGTATTCCTCAAAACATTTTATGTATTAAAAAAGTTTTTTAAAAATACATCAATTAGCATAAATAATTAAATGGTAGATGGATAGAGAATGAAAATATGTTTCAATTTTTTCCACCTGTTTGTATTCCATAGTATAAATGAGTTGGGGTCACTTCAGCTGTCCAGCTAACCTGAGACAAAGAATACAAACAGCTATCCTAGGCCTGCTTAGACTGACCCACCTCAATCTATGACCAGCCTTCCAAACTCAACCTCAGCGTGGTGTCAAATTATATTAACAAATGATAAGGCACAATTTGGATTATAGATTATAAACACAAGGTAATAAGACCAAATCCAAATAAATAAATAGTGTGTGATGTTTCGGTAACAGCGTTGTTTACTTAATATTCTGTGTTTCTCAGATAACTGTCTTCTTTTTATCTGTTATCTTGTTTACACACTTGATAACAGTAACTATTTAACACATGCTGTGGTAAAATTTCTCATTCAGTACTTTTGTCTGAAGATGATAACAATGTTGTTACCGAAATGTCACACACTATTTATTTATTTGAATTTGGTCTTATTACCTTGTCTAAAACATGCTGTGGTAAAATTTCTCATTCAGTACTTTTGTCTGAAGATGATAACAACGCTGTTACTGAAATGTCACACACTATTTATTTATTTGAATTTGGTCTTATTACCTTTTCTAAAACATGCTGTGGTAAAATTTCTCATTCAGTACTTTTGTCTGAAGATGGTAACAACGCTGTTACCAAAATGTCACACACTATTTATTTATTTGGATTTGGTCTTATTACCTTGTGTTTATATTGACAAATATTTGCACTTTTTTTTAATCTTATCTCAGGTTTTAGTGGGAAGGATTTTGTTTTTGTTTGATAGTGAACCAATCTCTCCCACCTTCTCATTGGACGAATGTGGCCATGTTTGTATATATAAGGGGGCTATGGTATTGCGAGAGAAGCCAGTGTGGTGGATATTTGTGTGGAGACGCTTAAAGTGTTCTCTGCGTGCTTTATCCGTGTCTGGTGATCTCCTGGCATACCTGTGTGACCCCGGTCCGATCCCTACCAACGCTACAATAAAGATAAGTATTGTTTTTTTTTGTTTTTTTTTCATTTAACAAATTGTGTTATTACATTATAAAGGACTGCGACGTATGATTATAAAACAACACTTAAAGTTTCACTGCATAAGTTTCTTTTCTGTGAAAAATCAATATTTCTCTTTGAAATAAATACTGATGTGTTGTTTTAAAATTGTGTTATGATAAAGCACAATTTGGATAATAGATTATAATAAAAGAAAATAAGACTTAATCCAAATAATTTATTAGTGTGTGACGTTTCGGCAACAACATTGTCACCATCATCAGACAAAAGAATTTAAAAAAAAAAAACTTTTTTTTTTTTATTCTTTTGTCTGATGATGGTGACAATGTTGTTGCCGAAACGTCACACACTAATAAATTATTTGGATTAAGTCTTATTTTCTTTTATTAAAATTGTGTTATTATTTATCTCCTTTTTTTTGTGTGTTAGACTCTTGAGTATACGATTTTTGTGTGTTATACTCTTGATTATATTTGAATATAATTCTACTGTCCTATAAGCTTATGTCTATAGTTTTCTTGAAAACCATTTCTGAGATTCCATCCTTCAGTGCTGCGTATTTAAGCAGAATCGTCCAATCCAGTATTAGAGCTCCGAGAAGCTGTCTGGTGGCTTAAATTGGCGAAACCGCTGGGAGGGTTCACCACTGATGAGCCAAGCCCTCCCAATATATTTTTTCATCGCAGTAAGGACAGTAGAAGTTTGTATTATGAATAAAAGAAACATTCATGCTTTTAAATCCTTTCATTTTATACTCTTGAGTGTACGATTTTTGTGTGTTTAGTTACTATTACTCTAGGCCCTAGTTTATTGCATTTTGTGTTAACCCATTCAGAGTAAGATTTGTCAATGGAACTCCCTAGTCAGCTGTGATAAGACACAATATGGATTATAGCTACAAGAAAATATGACCTTAATCCAAATAAATTAATAGTGTGTGACAATTTGGTAACAACGTTGTTACTGAAATGTCATACACTATTTATTTGTATTAGGTCTTATTTTCTTGTTACAATTATGTTGTTAGAATATCAGGGTTAAAAATAATTGATATTTATGAAATCATGGGACTTTGGCAACTAGGTATTCTTGTACTAATGTTTACATTGGAACAACCTCTCCTGAGTCCTGTTAACTGCCTCAGTGTGGTAGGAAGGTGACCCTGAGCAGGACAGTATGTCTGTACTCCTGGTACCTTAGACATGAAGGCTGCTGTCCTACTAAGCCCAGCTAAATGTTAACAGGACAGTATGTCTGGAGTCTTGTACTCCTGGTACCCTAGACATGAAGGCTGTCCTACTAAGACCAGCTAAATGTTAACAGGACAGTATGTCTGGAGTCTTGTAACTCCTGGTACCTTAGACATGAAGGCTGCTGTTCTACTAAGCCCAGCTAAATGTTAACAGGACAGTATGTCTGGAGTCTTGTAACTCCTGGTACCTTAGACATGAAGGCTGTCCTACTAAGACCAGCTAAATGTTAACAGGACAGTATGTCTGGAGTCTTGTAACTCCTGGTACCTTAGACATGAAGGCTGCTGTTCTACTAAGCCCAGCTAAATGTTAACAGGACAGTATGTCTGGAGTCTTGTAACTCCTGGTACCTTAGACATGAAGGCTGTCCTACTAAGACCAGCTAAATGTTAACAGGACAGTATGTCTGGAGTCTTGTAACTCCTGGTACCCTAGACATGAAGGCTGCTGTTCTACTAAGCCCAGC
Source organism: Cordylochernes scorpioides (assembly GCA_030710605.1). NCBI lineage: Eukaryota > Metazoa > Arthropoda > Arachnida > Pseudoscorpiones > Chernetidae > Cordylochernes > Cordylochernes scorpioides. The sequence goes on along the minus strand of CP092876.1, from coordinate 4,997,463 downwards.
TAAATGTTAACAGGACAGTATGTCTGGAGTCTTGTAACTCCTGGTACCTTAGACATGAAGGCTGCTGTTCTACTAAGCCCAGCTAAATGTTAACAGGACAGTATGTCTGGAGTCTTGTAACTCCTGGTACCTTAGACATGAAGGCTGCTGTTCTACTAAGCCCAGCTAAATGTTAACAGGACAGTATGTCTGGAGTCTTGTAACTCCTGGTACCTTAGACATGAAGGCTGCTGTTCTACTAAGCCCAGCTAAATGTTAACAGGACAGTATGTCTGGAGTCTTGTAACTCCTGGTACCTTAGACATGAAGGCTGTCCTACTAAGACCAGCTAAATGTTAACAGGACAGTATGTCTTGTATATATACTCCTGGTACCCTAGACATGAAGGCTGTCCTACTAAGCCCAGCTAAATGTTAACAGGACAGTATGTCTTGTATATATACTCCTGGTACCCTAGACATGAAGGCTGTTCTACTAAGCCCAGCTAAATGTTAACAGGACAGTATGTCTTGTATATATACTCCTGGTACCCTAGACATGAAGGCTGTCCTACTAAGCCCAGCTAAATGTTAACAGGACAGTATGTCTGGAGTCTTGTAACTCCTGGTACCTTAGACATGAAGGCTGCTGTTCTACTAAGCCCAGCTAAATGTTAACAGGACAGTATGTCTGGAGTCTTGTAACTCCTGGTACCTTAGACATGAAGGCTGCTGTTCTACTAAGCCCAGCTAAATGTTAACAGGACAGTATGTCTGGAGTCTTGTAACTCCTGGTACCTTAGACATGAAGGCTGCTGTTCTACTAAGCCCAGCTAAATGTTAACAGGACAGTATGTCTGGAGTCTTGTAACTCCTGGTACCTTAGACATGAAGGCTGCTGTTCTACTAAGCCCAGCTAAATGTTAACAGGACAGTATGTCTGGAGTCTTGTAACTCCTGGTACCTTAGACATGAAGGCTGCTGTTCTACTAAGCCCAGCTAAATGTTAACAGGACAGTATGTCTGGAGTCTTGTAACTCCTGGTACCTTAGACATGAAGGCTGCTGTTCTACTAAGCCCAGCTAAATATTAACAGGACAGTATGTCTGGAGTCTTGTAACTCCTGGTACCTTAGACATGAAGGCTGCTGTTCTACTAAGCCCAGCTAAATATTAACAGGACAGTATGTCTGGAGTCTTGTAACTCCTGGTACCTTAGACATGAAGGCTGTCCTACTAAGCCCAGCTAAATATTAACAGGACAGTATGTCTGGAGTCTTGTAACTCCTGGTACCTTAGACATGAAGGCTGTCCTACTAAGACCAGCTAAATGTTAACAGGACAGTATGTCTGGAGTCTTGTAACTCCTGGTACCTTAGACATGAAGGCTGCTGTTCTACTAAGCCCAGCTAAATATTAACAGGACAGTATGTCTGGAGTCTTGTAACTCCTGGTACCTTAGACATGAAGGCTGTCCTACTAAGACCAGCTAAATGTTAACAGGACAGTATGTCTGGAGTCTTGTAACTCCTGGTACCTTAGACATGAAGGCTGCTGTTCTACTAAGCCCAGCTAAATATTAACAGGACAGTATGTCTGGAGTCTTGTAACTCCTGGTACCTTAGACATGAAGGCTGTCCTACTAAGACCAGCTAAATGTTAACAGGACAGTATGTCTGGAGTCTTGTAACTCCTGGTACCCTAGACATGAAGGCTGTCCTACTAAGACCAGCTAAATATTAACAGGACAGTATGTCTGGAGTCTTGTAACTCCTGGTACCTTAGACATGAAGGCTGTCCTACTAAGACCAGCTAAATATTAACAGGACAGTATGTCTGGAGTCTTGTAACTCCTGGTACCTTAGACATGAAGGCTGTCCTACTAAGACCAGCTAAATATTAACAGGACAGTATGTCTGGAGTCTTGTAACTCCTGGTACCTTAGACATGAAGGCTGTCCTACTAAGACCAGCTAAATATTAACAGGACAGTATGTCTGGAGTCTTGTAACTCCTGGTACCTTAGACATGAAGGCTGTCCTACTAAGACCAGCTAAATGTTAACAGGACAGTATGTCTGGAGTCTTGTAACTCCTGGTACCTTAGACATGAAGGCTGCTGTTCTACTAAGCCCAGCTAAATATTAACAGGACAGTATGTCTGGAGTCTTGTACTCCTGGTACCTTAGACATGAAGGCTGCTGTTCTACTAAGCCCAGCTAAATATTAACAGGACAGTATGTCTGGAGTCTTGTACTCCTGGTACCTTAGACATGAAGGCTGCTGTTCTACTAAGCCCAGCTAAATGTTAACAGGACAGTATGTCTGGAGTCTTGTACTCCTGGTACCTTAGACATGAAGGCTGCTGTTCTACTAAGCCCAGCTAAATATTAACAGGACAGTATGTCTGGAGTCTTGTACTCCTGGTACCTTAGACATGAAGGCTGCTGTTCTACTAAGCCCAGCTAAATATTAACAGGACAGTATGTCTGGAGTCTTGTAACTCCTGGTACCTTAGACATGAAGGCTGCTGTTCTACTAAGCCCAGCTAAATGTTAACAGGACAGTATGTCTGGAGTCTTGTACTCCTGGTACCTTAGACATGAAGGCTGCTGTTCTACTAAGCCCAGCTAAATATTAACAGGACAGTATGTCTGGAGTCTTGTACTCCTGGTACCTTAGACATGAAGGCTGCTGTTCTACTAAGCCCAGCTAAATATTAACAGGACAGTATGTCTGGAGTCTTGTAACTCCTGGTACCTTAGACATGAAGGCTGTCCTACTAAGCCCAGCTAAATATTAACAGGACAGTATGTCTGGAGTCTTGTACTCCTGGTACCTTAGACATGAAGGCTGCTGTTCTACTAAGCCCAGCTAAATATTAACAGGACAGTATGTCTGGAGTCTTGTAACTCCTGGTACCTTAGACATGAAGGCTGTCCTACTAAGACCAGCTAAATGTTAACAGGACAGTATGTCTGGAGTCTTGTAACTCCTGGTACCTTAGACATGAAGGCTGTCCTACTAAGACCAGCTAAATGTTAACAGGACAGTATGTCTGGAGTCTTGTACTCCTGGTACCTTAGACATGAAGGCTGCTGTTCTACTAAGCCCAGCTAAATATTAACAGGACAGTATGTCTGGAGTCTTGTAACTCCTGGTACCTTAGACATGAAGGCTGTCCTACTAAGACCAGCTAAATATTAACAGGACAGTATGTCTGGAGTCTTGTAACTCCTGGTACCTTAGACATGAAGGCTGTCCTACTAAGACCAGCTAAATGTTAACAGGACAGTATGTCTGGAGTCTTGTACTCCTGGTACCTTAGACATGAAGGCTGCTGTTCTACTAAGCCCAGCTAAATATTAACAGGACAGTATGTCTGGAGTCTTGTAACTCCTGGTACCTTAGACATGAAGGCTGTCCTACTAAGACCAGCTAAATGTTAACAGGACAGTATGTCTGGAGTCTTGTACTCCTGGTACCTTAGACATGAAGGCTGCTGTTCTACTAAGCCCAGCTAAATATTAACAGGGAAACACAATAAGACCAAATTCCTGGTCAACTGGTTCTACTCAGAAATCCACTCAGGATGTGATTAAAAGTGTTTAGCACTAGTCCATATTAATGAACTAGATGGTTGCAGGGTTTTCCCACTATGTACTAAGTGCAATTCTCAGCCTGCAACCCCAAAACACATTATTGACTCATCCATTGATGAGTTCTACTCTTCCCCAGCAGACACCATAAAAAATTTCAAGCTTTACAAGCTTGATACCTTAGTGTGATTGATTGGAGATAAGAAAGAAGAAGAAGATGATGAACTAGACAACCCAGCTTTCTGCGCTCCAGGAACCTGGTTTATAAATATCTCTTTCTTTTAGAGTCACAAGATATACAACGATATCTTTGTTTACTTTTTATAATAATCATGTAAATATGGATGCATTATTTTTCTTAAAAAGAATTAAAAAATGCCATTAAATTAGATGAGTTTTAGATTAGCATTGATGTTGACATTCTTTGCTTTTCACCGCATACATTTCACATGACCTTAATGCCATCATTTGTAATACAAGAAAACAAGACCTAATCCAAATAATTTATTAGTGTGTGACGTTTCGGCAACAACATTGTCACCATCATCAGACAAAAGAATAAATTTATTCTTTTAACCATTTATTCTTTTGTCTGATGATGGTGACAATGTTGTTGCCAAAACGTCACATACTAATAAATTATTTGGATTAGGTCTTGTTTTCTTTTTTTTATTATTATCTATAATCCAAATTGTACTTTATCATTAGCATTGATGTTGACATTTTTTGCTTTTCACCGCATACATTTCACATCACATTGACACCATCATTTGCCTTATAACTCTTATTAAACTTGATAAGGCACAATTTGGATTATAGATTATAAAACAAGGTAATAAGACCAAATCCAAATATATAAATAATGTGTGACGTTTCGGTAACAGCGTTGTTACCAGTGCTGTAGTGGAGGGTATACGGGGGTATACGCCGTATACCCTATGCTTTTAAAATTTAGATAGCGTATACCTAGTGGTTTTACTTAAAAATAGCGTATACCCTATGATTTTGTTCAATTTTTTTATTAAAAATTTATTATTTTCTTTCTTTGTAATAGTAAAAAAAAAATGATGATAAAAATTGTACTGAAAAATTGCAAAAAATTTTCAAATTAACAATTCACACAAAATATTTCATTCATTTAGTAAAAATTTCTTGGGAAAAATATATCAACTATATTCAAATTAATAATCAAACAAGCCTCCTTTAACGAAAAACGGAAAACGAATATAACCGAACCTTTAATTTTTGAAAATGGTAATTTTGTTTAAAACCACAATGAAATGAAAACTTTAAACTTTCCTAATATTTAAAAGTTATTATGTTTGCTTAATAGAAAATATGTTAAAAAATTAAAGTTTAAATAAAAATAAAGTTATATTTTCTGATGTTAAAATCATTTACAAAAAAAAGTAAAAACGACTTCTTCAAGATAGATGTTCTCTTATTACCAATGCTGTATTTATCCAGCAGTGATGTAAACTAATACATAAACAATTTGGTTTTCGATTTAAAACGATTTTCTTCTAATTCTATACAATTGAAAATATATTTGAATTTTATCAAATACTCTTCTTTAACTAAAGTTGCTATGGTAACCATGCTAAACTACGTTATTGTGGACGTTAATTTTGCATATTCTTTAGTTTATTTGAAGTTAGCAAAAGCTGTTGACAAAATAACATTGATTTTCAAAAAAATATAATTTTGAAAACTTCTTTAAGTAAGTTTATTGATACTGGCTTAAAAGCTTATTTAAATTGTTTTTAATTGTTGATGAAAAGTTGGTGTTTGTTTTTTAAAAAAATAAATAAAATAAAGATTTTATTCAAAACAAATCGATTAAGTAAGTATCTAAATTTTGTTAATGTTAAAATAAGTGAAATTTAAATTTTCTGTACTTATACTAGCTTTCGAAAATAACTCTTCTGTTTAATTATGGACCGCTGGTTGAAGACAGGAAATTTATGTACTAAAAGAAGTTTGGAGGTAGAAGAAGATGCAGAAAAGAATGAACTAGAAGAAGCTGTTAAAAGAAATAAAAACACTGTTGGTACATCAAATGCAAGTACTATCTCAAAAAGAGCTGATATATTGATCAATAGTTCACCAGAGAAAATGAATGACCAGGATTCCAAATTTGAAGTTTGGAATGATTCCCAATATATTCAATTTAAGGAAAAGTATCCATGGCTTTCAATTTCCAAAGGTAGACTCGGATGTAACATTTGCGCAAGTGTTAAAACTTTAGGGGCTGCAAAAAGTGAAAGAATTCATATTTCACCAGAATGGAGTAACTACCTAATAGAAGCAGCAGGAAAAGATCGGGCAAGCAAATTATCAAACATTCGAATGAAAATTAAAAAGCATTGTGAGTCTGAAGCTCATAAAATAGCTGAGAATATTAAGAAAGACAGAAAAAATAAATAAATTAGAAGAATATGCAAACAATATGAACATTGAAGTAGAAAATGAAAATATTAAGCTTTTTAGAACTGCTTATAATATCGCTAAAACAAATAGACCATATTCTGATTATGAAAATCATATCACGTTACAAACATTAAATGGCATTAAATTAGGATCGACTCTTCACTCCAGATATTCTGCTACACAAATAATAAACCATATAGCCTGCGAAATGCGGAAAATGCTTGTTGCGAAGATTTTGTCAACAAATTCAAAAATTACTATACTAATTGATGAATCAACAACCTTAAGTAATAAATCAACTTTGGTCATTTTCTTGAAAGCATATTTAGGAGGAGAAAGTATTGATTATATTTTCTTTCATTTGTGTGAATTACAATGCCAAGACTCAGAAAATATTGAAAAAGAGCTTTTGAATACTTTGTATAAACATGGGTTGAACGAAGAATATTTAAAAGAAAATTGGATAGCAATTGCGACTGATGGGGCAAGTGTCATGGTAGGAAGACATTCGGGAGTCGTAACCTGACTTAAGCAAAAGTTTCCAAAACTTTTTGCATGGCACTGCCTCAACCATAGATTAGAGCTTTCTGTTGGCGATACTATCAAAGAAGTCCGCGGAATCAACCATTTTAAAGCTTTTATGGACAAACTGTATTCATTATATAGCCAATCTCCCAAAAATTGTCGTGCTCTGGAGGAAGCTTGCCATGAATTAGGAACAAGATTTGCTAAAGTGGGTCGAATTTTAGGAGTACGATGGATTTCAAGTAGTTTTAGAACAATAAAAACCGTCTGGGAGTCATACTAGTCATTGCACCATCATTTCAAATCATCAACATATCTCGATTAGTTCCCAATGCCAAAATTATTCCGATTGATAGAAAAAAAATTCTTCTAAGTATAATAGAAAAGTTAAAATTAAGGTTGTGTACAGAATCAAATGAAGATAATGAGCAATTAATTAAGGATATTTCAGCTCTAGAACCAAACAATTTTGACGCAGAAAATGTTCGATATGGAGAGGTCGAAATGAGACGTATTTGTCGAAGGTTTAACTTAGATGAAATGAAATGCATTAACGGCTTGAGAGATTTTGTTGATGATAAAAACAATGTTCCCGAAACACTTCAACCATTTTTCAGGGCAATTTCAACATTGCCCTGTTCAACAGCTGAATGTGAGCGAGGTTTCAGCCTGATGAATGATATAATAACAAACTTGCGGACTTCTTTGCTAATATCAAATGTTTCGAACTTAATGTTCATAAATTCAAATGGACCACCAATCGAAATGTTTCAGCCGAAAAAATACGTTCAATCATGGCTTTTACATCATAGATCATCTACTGACACTAGATCAAGAGTTTGTGCCAGAAAAAATACAGATGCATCTCGGCAGTCATTATGGGACATTTTTATGTAAAAGTTGTATGTAATATTTTACGTCTTTTTTTCAAATAAAAATATAATTAAAAATAACCTTGTTTATTTTTACCAAAAATTTATATTCTCAAGCGTATACCCTATGCTAATTTTACGACTACAGCACTGGTTGTTACCATCTTCAGACAAAAGTACTGAATCCGATTTTTGTCAGAAGATGGTAACAATGCTGTTACCGAAACGTTACACACTATTTATTTATTTGGATTTGGTCTTATTAAACTTATTTTCAATATAATTAACAATGGTTCTCAAATTTTATATATATTTTTTTAGATAGAGAGAATTTAAAAATATATATAATTTTAAAAAATAATAATAAATTAATTTTTGGACTCTAATTTTTACCCTGTTTTCTTTTTTCTCACTCTTTCTTAACTAAATTCTACAATTCAATATGTCAATCAGTCATCATTCTTATGAGAATGCTGAATCCAAATATAGTCGAAAGTCAATATCAGAAGTAGGAGATGAAGTTCAGCCTATAACTGAAGAAGTACCTCAAAATTCTTCCGAACCAGTTTCAGAAAGTAATTATAAAATCTACCGTGCTCGAGTCTCTGAAGAATTTGAAAGAAGAGGAGGTGTGGAATGTTCTCCTGAAGAAGATACTTATCTATGTCCTCAAGAAATAAAAACATTAGAAGATCCAACTCAAGATAATAGCTATTACAAACATATGGGAAAATCTAAAGGATTCCATAAATCACCATCTGCATCCATTCATCCAAGTAAAATATCAAAATTACATGAAAATTCCTACAGTCACACACCAGAATACATATTAACTAAGAAATCAGAAGGTTCTATATGTTCAAAAACTGACCATTATCAAAATAATGATCAAATTAGTTTGGAAAATGTACCAAGTGAGAAATCAAAACGTATATGTCCAGAAGATAGGAAAAGTTCAAGGTCAAGTAAACGTGCAACATTAGTAACACCTGATTATGAACCAAGTCAAAAATTAAAAAGTTCTTACGAACAAAAATCAATTGGATTTTCAGAAGATACAATGAGTCAGAAGAACAAATCAACAAAAAGAGTTTGCCCTGATTTAACACCAAGTATTAAATCTAAATCAATTAATGATACTTATGAAAAAACAAAATGTACATGTGATAAAAAGTGGTCTGTACGTTCTGATGACAAGAAAAAATCAAAAAAAGATAGTTTGATTTGTCCTATTCATAGTAATAAAGATATTTGTCCATTGGATCATAAATGGCCAGCAAACAAAGATGATAGAATAAAATTTAAGACAGATTCAGGTGGTCAATCAAATTTAGTTTGCCTTGATTTTATGCCAAGCCACAAAGATATATGTCCACATGATCAAAAATGGTCGGATGAAAAACCAAAATTTAAAAGAGGTGGAGATGATCAATCAAATTTAGTATGTTCTCACCATGTCCCAACATGTAACCATGCAGATACGTGTGAACTAAAACATTCCTATCATGGAAAAACTAAATTTAGTGAAGACATTGATACAGTTTGTCCTCATATTCCTAGTCATAAAGATACCTGTCCAAGTTGCCATTGTGGAAAAATCCGTTCAAAATATCTTATAACCACCAAAACTGAACCTCTCCATTCTGTATGTTCCATTTCAATATCTCCCAAATGTTCTTCAGAAGAAATCAAACCGCCACCAAAGAAACGAGAAGAACAAGAATGTCCTGGTTTACGTCCCAGTCCTGTCATACCACTTCCTCTAAACCCAACATATGAAGATGATGAAATCATTGAAGGAGATGATGATAAGACATGTATTCCTACCTATGGTATCATGGCGTCTCTACCACCAAAGGATAAAGCTGGATTCATTCATCTCTGTCGAACAGCTAAGTCAGTTGTTAGAGATAATCAATACAGAGCTGTAAAGACAACTTTACCTCAAACAGATCCTTTATCTTATCATTACCATCCATTAGATTATCATCAGGTACGGAGCAGAAATCTCTACGAACTGAGACACGGAAATTATTGTCAAGAAGAATATATCGATGATAATGAATCAGGATGTGAATCTGAACCAGTTACTTCTCCATGTTTCGCACAAAGATTCAAACCTTTTAAACCACCGTTCTATGACCATTATCTAGTTAAGGAATATTTCCCATCTCCATGTACTCTTAGGGAACGTATCTGTCCCCCAAGTGTCTGCCCTACGCCTGAAGAACCACCACCCCCTCCACCGTGTCCCCCACCTAGGGTCTGCCCTTTACCTCCTGAAGAACCAATCCAAGTCACCAGACATAACAATTTCTGCAATGATCTCGAAAACAGCGATATCCAAAATGGTGAAAAGAAGAAAAAACCTCCTAAAAAAGAAGCAGTTAAACCTACCAATAACAAAGCAAATGTAAGAAAAGTACAAAAAGAACCTATACCTCATAATAAAGATGAAGAAGTAGTATTACATTCTCAAGAAATAAAAGTACAGAAACCCAAAGAACAAATAAAACTCAGGAAAGAAAGAAACCAAAAGGAAAAAGTAGAATCTCAAATACAACCCAGGAAAAAGAGAATTTCTCTCGCACATATTTATATGCCGGAAAGAAAATCTTGTGTGAAATCACCAAAGAAATCCAAGAAATCAATTACCAGTAAGAAGAATTCAAGAATCAACCAAGATTCAAGTGAAACATTTGTCAAACTTGCATGTCCTAATTGTCCGAAGTCTAAAGGTAAAGAAAATTTCAAGACCAGCACTCCCATTCCCGGAAGAAAAACACCAAAAGACCAAAGAGATGACAAAACACTTAGAAAGAAATCCCCTGTTGCTAAAAGAAGATAATATTCTAAAATATTTGAAAATATACTGTAATCACAATATACAATCACACTTGTAAGTTTTTGTAAATGTAACCTATTTATAGCATGTATACACAAGGTAATAAGACCAAATCCAAATAAATAAATAGTGTGTGACGTTTCAGTAACAAAACTGTTTATTTATTTGGATTTGGTCTTATTACCTTGTGTTTATAATCTACTAGCCGAATGACCCGAGCAACGCCCGTGTTTTACCTGATTGAATGTTTTGATTCAAATACTATTTGTTACAATTATAAATTGGCGCCTTATATAAATGCATATATTAGTTAATAACTATAGCATATGTGCTTTATCTGTCTATGTACTGTTGGCTTCCGTAGGCGTCTCTTACTGGGAAAAAGAAAGAGAGGATTCCATTTAGTTATTAACTAATATATGCATTTATTTAAGGAGCGACCCGCTCCAACACAATGGTTACAAAAAACGAAAAAGTGAGTGGGGGGGGGGGGGGGGGGGGCAAAGGTGGCGTGATCGTAGCCGACCAATAGGAGGGCGCCATTCCAAAAAAAAAGCAAACGGTAACAGAGACGACTGATAAGGAATGACGCTCGTAACTGTATATAGAATAATCCAAATTGTGCCTTATCAATTCTATAGCATGTATGTTACATATTTTTCTCTATTGTTCTTACTGCAATAATAAAAGTAATGAAAGGGCCTGGCTCATCAGTAATGAACCCTCCCAGCAGTTTCACAATTTTTTTATTTTATTTTATTTGATCCCTGGTACAGGCCATAATAATCATGGTGGATAGAAGTTGGCAACTGCTTTTACTGTAAGTGCACCACATGTCTAAACATGTGGAGAGCAGTTTGACTTTTGCACTTACAAATGTGCCAGAGCCCCGTTTGATTACTTGCGCTCGCTGGTGGGCTTGGAATTTTGCAAAAATCGGGGGCCATTGGAGCATTTTTTTTTTTATTCAGAAAAAAGTGCCCAATGTGGGATTCGATCCCAGGTCATAGCGGTCAAAAACCAACGGTTTAGACCATCCTACTATGACCCATACTGCTCTAATATTTGGGCTGTTTTGCTTCGGTATTTGATGAATTTTGGATGAGCCAGATCCTCCATTGCAGTAAGGACAGTAGAAATTAATTAAGAGTAAAATTCATCCAGCGAAAAGTGTCTTGCATAAAATTATGAAAGAATGGACAAAACTTAAGATAGTGGAAATTCTTTGATGTCACTGAAGGAAACAAAGGCAATTTTGTCCTCACTGTTTATCAAATATCTTTCAGAGTTATTATCTAAATCCTGATATACATGCTAAAATGTAAAACTTCCTTAAGTTTTGTCTATGAGTATGTATTTTGGTTCTGAAAGAGAGAGGCACAATTTGGATTATAGATTATAAACACAAGGTAATAAGACCAAATCCAAATAAATAAATTGTGTGTGACGTTTCGGTAACAATGCTGTTACCGAAACATCACACACAATTTATTTATTTGGATTTGGGTCTTATTACCTTGTGTTTATAAATCTTGAATAATTACACAAAAAAAAAAAAAAGAGTACCTTTCAATATACCTCACAACTTGAAATGTTAGTTATTTTAATACAATTCAAATAAAAACTCGATAAAAAATAGAATTCCTTTAAAAAATAATAATTTATTTTTTTACATAAATTATGTATGTGGTAGATAGAGGGGGAAAGTTCAATTTTATATATTATAGCCTTTTTTTTAGTTGAATTATATTACTTTTAAAAAAATATATTACAAAAAATCATCTTACACATTATATAATTATTATATATATAATAAACAAAAAAAATGTATATAAAAAAAAAGAAGGGTAAAAAAAAAAAAAAAAAAAGAACATAATCATATATTTTTTTTAAATAAAAAATTAACAGTAAAAGGTACAGAAAATATTGATGTATAGAGGTCTTGTATACAAAAAAAAAAAGAAAAAAAAAAGGAAACAATAATAGCAATTAAAAAAAACAAACAAACATACATTTAATATATATATATATATATGTATAACTAAACAATATGTAAACATGCAAATCAAGGTTTCTTCTTGAATTTCTTTTTTCGTAATTCGTCCTGTTCTTTCCTCCATTCTTCAAGATCTTCTTCTCTTCCCATTTTGGCGCTGCGCAACAAATACAAAATTTCAGCTAGAAAACAAAAGCTTGCAGTTGAAGATAAAAAACAAAACCAAAACCTTGAATTTTGATATCTTCTTCATCAGTGAATGCACCATTCAGACAATATCACAAAGGAGGTTTCTATCAATCAGATCAATTATATTACAGAGGCTGTTGTCTAACTTGTCAATACATATAGCGAAACTGGTCATATTTATTAATCAGTTTCAAACGTTATCCTACACATGTGGTTTCTCAAAAATTCAATTATTTCAAAATAAGCTTTGATCTGTTGTTTCTTATCCCCTTGTGTAAAAATTCCATGAGTTCATGCTCCTCGAGCAAGCTTTGATCTATAACAGGTAATTAAACATAGTTTTTAATTAAATAGCTAAACCATCATTCTATTATTTATAATGACCCAATCAAACCCCATTCAAAATAAATGCACTGTCATTGCGAGTGAGCAAGTAGAAAAAAAAAAAAACTTTAAAAAAGAGACTTTTTTTTTATGACAAGAAATAAAAATGATAAAAGTTTTAGGGTGTGAGAGGTGCTTATCGTATAAATTAATAGAAAAGGTAAAGAATTTATCAGTTTTTCTTTGTATGTATTCATGTTTTTTTAAGAAATTCTAGAGATTCATTTGTTAAATAGCCAAATTTTCTTGTATACAGTGAAACCCTTCTACACCAGCCTCTTTTCTAATAAAAACTTGGTTATAACATAATAATTCCAAAGTTTTAAGTTCCCATTGTTTCACAACACCATGGTTATAACAAACATAAAAATCCTTGCTCCCACAAATGATGTTATTAGTCAAGTTTGAATGCATATGGAGATAGCACCTTAGATAACTTAGATAAATTATAATAATAACAATACAGTAGAACCTCTATAAGAGGACATTCTCTCTAGAAGAAACCTTTCTACAAAGGACAGAGTTTTCTGATATGGTACAATTTGGATTATAGATTAGAATTAAAAGGTTAACATGACCAAAATTTCAATAATTTGTATTTGATCTTGTTGTCTTTTGAAAGACAGTTTTCATTGCCAACATTTCCAATTTTTTTAAAATACTTAGCTGCTCTCTCTATTTTATCATCATTTTCATTATTGTTAATTTCTGATAATTAGTGCGGACTGTGTACTTTCTCCTGTATTGACAAGATGTCAATAAAAATATGATAATTGTCTCTCTAAAAGGGACACTTTGACTCTTCAGTTTGGTGTGTTGGCCATTATAGAGTAGAAAGGTTCTACTGTATAATAGGTGTTGCAATCTCAATATCTTTCTCTCCAGGCAAGAAAAAAAAAAAAAAGCAACAAGAGCATAACACACACTCACCTGTACTGCTCTTCCTTCATCTGTTGGGCGAAACTGCTCTCCATAGCTAGGTCATCTTCATCTTCGTCGTCATCAATGAAGCTGTTCACACACAGCATTTTATTATCTTACTGTACATTCATGTTGAAGAATCATAATAACTATCATTATATATCATTTTTTATAAACACAATGAGAGGGAATATATATATATATATATACAGTTAAACCTATAAATAAGTTAAAACAAAGCATCTAGGGCTGCGTATCTTTTATTACATAATTATAAAACTTATAACTTATTATTATATTACAACTTATTTATGAATTTAACAGGGTTTTTTCTATTGACAGTAAACCTGTCTATAGCGCCCCCCTCTAAATAGCTCCTTCCTCTCTATAGCGCCCGATTTTAAATACGTAGTACAATGCGATTTACATTAAAAGTGACCTGTCTATAGTACCCCCTCTCTATAGCACCCTATTTTGGTGAGTCCCAAGAGGGGGCGCTATAGACAGGTTTAACTGTATGTATATATGTGTGGTTAGCTTTTCTTGATTAATCAAGGATGGGTATTTGGCCGAATCTAGAATAATTTTAAAAAATCAACGAATAGTTGATATTTATTCTGATAGATGGCGCAAGCTATCAGCAACTTTCAGTTGCTCGATAAGGAGAGATGCCTTTTTCTATATATATATATATATATATATGTGGTAAAATAGTACAAATGTAACATTGTACTGGGATAAGGTGCATAAATTAAGAAAAAGACATCTCCTTATCGTGCAACTGAAAGTTGCTGATGGCTTGCGCTATCTATCGGAATAAATATCAACTATTCTCGTTGATTTTTAATTATTCCAGAATTGGCCAAATACCCATTCTTGATTAATCAAGAAAAGCTAACCACGGACGCGTTTCGGGCTGTATAAAACACACAATATAAAGTTGTGGGAGAATGATTATTCATGTACCTAAATACCAATGAACCTAACCTAACCCACCCCCAGATAAAATATCTGATGGAAGCTATCTCTTGAGAGTTTGTTTATTTCACCCCATTCAACAGTTCCATAGTATTTTGATAAGGCACAATTTCCTTGAGTTCCATAGTACTGTGTTACCTGTGTCATCTAAATTGATTCTGTCTCCTAAAAAAAAAAAAAAAAAAAAAAAGACCATCGGCGGACATCCAAGACTTTCCACCTCCTTAAGTTTTTGTCCATGAGTGTAGGATAATGGGTAGTGTGGGGTAGGATAGATCTGGGAAATTTTGGATATGGGTAATGAGCAGTGTGTAGATTCCAGGAAATTTTGGATATGGGTAATGAGCAGTGTGTAGATTTCAGGAAATTTTGGATATGGGTAATGAGCAGTGTGTAGATTCCAGGTAATTTTGGATATGGGTAATGAGCGGTGTGTAGATTCCAGGAAATTTTGGATATGGGTAATGAGCAGTGTGTAGATTTCAGGAAATTTTGGATATGGGTAATGAGCAGTGTGTAGATTTCAAGAAATTTTGGATATGGGTAATGAGCAGTGTGTAGATTTCAGGAAATTTTGGATATGGGTAATGAGCAGTATGTAGATTCCAGGAAATTTCAAGATAAGGTAGGTGAGGAGGACATTGTAGTGTAGGATGGGTAGAGAAGATAGGTCAGGGTGTCGCTACTCACTTATTCTTGTTGTACTTGAAGATTCTCCCAATCTCCTGGGAATAGTTAACATCCTCCTCCAGAGGGCCGTCATCGATGAAGTCATCATCATATTCATCCTCTTCCTCCTCTTCTTCCATCTCCTCAGCTTCCAGATCCTCTCCTTCTTCTTCCTCGTCTTCTTCTTCATCTCTGCGAGGCCTGGGGCGGCCCATAGGTGGACGGCTTGGGGCTCCTGCAACACAGCAATGTTGTTTCTTATCCTGTTGTGTAAAGATTACACGAATTCCATGAGTTCATGCTCCTCGAGCTGTTTTATGATAAGCAGTGGCCTCTCCCAAAGGTCCTGTTTAGTGCATCTAATGCAAGCCAAAACACAGCAATGTTGGCAGTGTACTATACATTTAACTGATGTACAGTAGTCTCGTTGTGCGAGACACTTCAGCCTACAAAACATTGACTAATCCTAATTTCTCCTGGATGTGGGTCTGTCATATGATGTTGTTGTTGTTTCTTATCCCTTTGTGTAAAATTTAGCAAATTCCATGAGTTCATGGAGCTGTATGGTTGCAAGGTTTTCCCACTATGTATTAAGTGCAATTCTTAACCTGCAAACCCAAAACACATTATTGATTGTATTGACTTATCCATTGATGAGCTCTATTCATTCCCGGCAGATATCATCAAAAGTTTCAAGCTTGACACCCTAATACGATTGAGTAGAGATAAGAAAGAAGAAGATGGAGCTGTATGATGATAGGCAACGGCCTCTCTCAAAGGTCCTGTTTAGTACATCTCTCAACTGATACTTTTCCCATGATAAAGGTACCATTTGGAATATTAGATTTATAATCAAAAGGTAAACAAGACCTAATCTCTCAAATTATTGAAAATGTTTGTGACATTTCTGTACTGTAACAGCATTGTTATCATATATATCATACAAAGTACTACATATGATGCACTAGAGCGCCATCTGTTATCAAAATTCAAAACTATTTTAAAGGCGTAAGATTCTTTTTGATATTAAACAATTTATACTGCCCTTACTACAATGGAAAAATTAATGAGAGGGGCCTGGCTCATCAGTGGTGAACCCTCTCAGCGGTTTCGCCAGTTTAATCTACCATACCGCTGTTATATTGCATTTTTGGAACTTCCTTTTATAGTGATACTGTACTACATTTTTTATAGATGAACTCTAATCTTGATCAAATTAGTATGAAATAAAGTAAGTAGAGGAGCTTCTTTATACTAGTATAAAGAAGCTCCTCTACTTACTTTATTTCATACTAACTGTACTACATATCTAGTACTTTTAATACATATTACATTTAGTACTTTTGTCTCATGATGATAACAATGCTTGTTACCGAAATGTCACAAACTTGTCAATAGTTTGGATTTGGTCTTGTTACCTTTTGATACTTTGGCATGTCAGACCAAGTCACAAGGAGTTTTAAAACTGAAATAGTCTCTTATCAGTAACTGTGTTTTCAGGCAAAGTCACGAGGAATCTTTCAAATGGAACACAGTCTCTGTAAAAAAAACACTCCCCAAGAGAGAGCTGGTTTAATTAGGTTTATAGACTATGGCCTCTCATTGGAGACTCAATTGCATACAGCAAAAGTCTTCTTCTATCTTATCTCCACTCAAACATATCAGGATATTAAGCAACTCCGCCTTTGCCGGTCCCAAGCCCAGATGAAAAAGGAGGAGGGGGAGCAGTAACAAGCTTGCTAAAAAACCTGGGCTCAGCTGGCCCGGCTGATAGTACCCTGTAAGGGCTCCTAATCTAGGAATACATGATGAGCAGCGTTTTTACTCCATGTTAGGAGCGGCTGCACATGGCGTCTGTTCCTCATGTCAGAGGCGGCCATTTCTTTTGGAGCTAAGTCGGCCTGCCACTGAGTAGTGCTCCCAGTCTTAATGACAAAGGCAGACACATTCTACTTCACCCAGTCATGATGGTTGACAAATACCATCAAGGGTCACAACTTGATACTCTAATGATTGAGTGGAGATAAGAAAGAAGAAGAAGAGGAGGATATTAAGCTTGTAGAGTTTGAGAGTTTTGATGGTGTCTGCTGGGGATAAGTAGAGCTCATCAATGGATGAGTCAATAGAGTCAATGATGTAGTTTGGGGTTGAAGTTGAGAATTGCACTTAGTACCTAGTGGGGAAACACTACAGTAAAGGTAAATATGTATAAATGGAGAGACTGAAAAAAGTAAATAGACAGTATATAAATGTAAATACATAATCTTTTTACATTTTTCAATCATATTACTTTTCGAGGGTTGGTGGAAGAATGGTCTAAACCGTTGGTTTTCAACCGCTACGACCCAGGTTCGATTCCCGTATTGGGCACTTTTTTTTTTTTTTCTGATTAAAAAAAAAATGCTCCAATGGCCCCTGATTCTAGCAAAAGTCCAACCCCACCAGCGAGTGCAAGTAACCAAACTAAGTAAGTGCAAAGTTGAACTGCTTTTCACATGTGTAGACATATGGTGCACTCACTTAGAGTAAAAGTAGGCGCCTACTTCTACCCACCATGATTATCATGGCCTGTACCATGTGTACTAGGGATAAGCAAAAAAAAAAATTACTTTTCAGGTTTTAATTGTGAGCTGACACCATAGAGAAGTAGCTGTGTGTGAGGTGGAGGCACTTACCTGACTTGGGCAGTTTAGACTGAACACTCGAGGTGGGTCTGGAAGGCTGGGGCTTCTGAGATGATGGGGCCCCGGATTTACTGGCAGGCACTGGGTGCTTCTTGGTGGAGGGGGGCCCTGCCCCCTTCTTGGTTCCCGGCGGCATAGGTTTGGGGAGTCCCTTAAGGCTCACCCCTTTCTTCCTGATCTGTTCCTCCATGTGGCGGATCTTTTGCTCCCTGGTCATGGGCCTCTCTTCCACTACTACCTTCTTTTCTACCCTGGTGGGCTCATGCTGCAGCTTGCTGGCCAGCTGGAGCAGCTCGTGGAACGACATCTGGGGTGGAGGGGGAGCTCTCCGCTTGCCCTTTTGGTCCTCTGACTTCCTCTTCTTCTTATCATCCTGCTTCTCGTAGGGGTTGAAGGAGAGGGGATCGTCAAATACCCGCTCTCTTCTCCGTCTCCTGTGCTCCGGGTCTGTGGAAGAGGAGGAAGAGTGATGATGGTCCTTGCCAGGAGGTTCATCCACCCTGTGCTTCGACTTGCGCTTGTGGTGCTGGGCCTCGTCCCGTTCCACCAGTTCCAGTCTGGCCTTCATCCGCTCCCGCTTGTCCATCAGCATTCTCTGCTGCAGTTCCTTCTCTCTCTTATTCTTCTCCTCTACCTCGTCCTCTGTCAGCCGGATCCTGCTGAAGTCATTGTCCTTGGTCCTAGAGGCCATTAACTTGGCCTTCTTGTTGCTCTTGGAATTCTGAGCGCGCAGGTTGAGCAGCTCATCTTTCTTTTTCCTGGCCTCAATCTCTGTCACACACAGCGCGATGCTATACAACCCTTGCTTTGTATCTTTAACACAATAAAAACAGAACACATATTGAATTGAATAAAAACAGAACACATATTGGATTGAATAAAAACAGAACACATGTTGGATTGAATAAAAACAGAACACGTTGGATTGAATAAAAACAGAACACATATTGGATTGAATAAAAACAGAACACATATTGGATTGAATAAAAACAGAACACATATTGGATTGAATAAAAACAGAACACATGTTGGATTGAATAAAAACAGAACAAATATTGGATTGAATAAAAACAGAACACATATTGGATTGAATAAAAACAGAACACATATTGGATTGAATAAAAACAGAACACATATTGGATTGAATAAAAACAGAACACATATTGGATTGGGTAAAAACAGAACACATATTGGATTGAATAAAAACAGAACACATATTGGATTGAATAAAAACAGAACACATATTGGATTGAATAAAAAGATTTATTTGCCAGTATTTTTCCAGTTGGCTAAACGCCAACCTTTATCAAGGCATTACATTTTGTATAAACAAACAAATATCAGCGCCACACAGTTTCATTTTTAAACTACAGTTGAAATAGTTTTGTGAAAATACAACAAGAAAAAAAAATTTACTAACAAAATAAATTACAAATACAACTTGTACTTTTTTTTTTTAAATGAGGAGTGTGTGAAAATTAAAATGAGAATTAAAAAAAAATAACGTCTATTCATCTTTTCAAAACGATATTTGACACCTTTTATAAGTCACCACACAATAAAAGGGGTAAAAAGTAAATGCTTGATTCAACTTTTTAATAAAAGGATTTATATGTAAGGTAATAAGACCAAATAAATAAATAGTAAGTGACGTTTTGGTAACAGCATTGTTACCATCATCAGACAAATAGATTCAGTACTTTTGTCTGAAGATGGTAACAATGCTGTTACCAAAACGTCACACACTATTTATTTATTTGTATTTGGTCTTATTACCTTGTGTTTATAATCCAAATTGTGCCTTATTACATTTTTACTACTATGCTGATGAAGGATCTCACCCGAAAGCTTCTGTAAATCCTTTTGATTAGGTACACAATTTGTATTATAGATTTAGAAACACAAGGTAATAAGAACAAATCCAAATAAATTATGGTGTGTGTGACATTTTGGTAACAGCGTTGTTACTGTCATCATACAAAACTCCTGAATCTGGTAACAACGCTGTTACCTCAATGTCACACACACCATTTATTTATTTATTTGGATTTGTTCTTATTACCTTGTGTTTCTAAATCTATAATACAAATTGTGTACCCAATCAAAAGGATTTACAGAAGCTTTCGGGTGAGGTCCTTCATCAGCATAGTAGTAAAAATGTAATAAGGCACAATTTGGATAATAAACACAAGGTAATAAGACCAAATACAAATAAATAAATAGTGTGCGACATTTCGGTAACAGCGTTGTTACCATCTTCATCATCATGCATTCAGTACTTTTGTCTGAAGATGGTAACAACGCTGATAAGGCACAATTTGGATTATAGATTATAAACACAAGGTAATAAGACCAAATACAAAATAAATAAATAGTGTGTGACGTTTCGGTAACAGCGTTGTTACCATCATCAGACAAAAGTACTGAATCTATTTGTCTGATGATGGTAACAATGCTGTTACCAAAACGTCACACACTATTTATTTATTTGGATTTGGTCTTATTACCTTGTATTAAAAATGTATTTTTACAATGAAAAAATTAAGTCCTCCAGAGATGAGTTTATTTTGAGGTTTTATTCACTACCTTTAGCTTTAGGGAGATTAAGCTTTTATAGTTCACCTGTAGATGGAAGGCCTTTTTAAGCAGAAAGATGGTAAATAAAATCTAAAAAGAAACTCTGAGAGTGTGCAGAGAGATTCAATAGCTGCTACTTAGTTTTAGCATCTATTTTGACAGAAGAGGTCACTATATCCAAAATATCCCTTGGGCAAAATTGCCATCTCTCTTACTTTTTTTTATTGTTTACATGGAATGGGGGTGGCAAGTTATTATGGTATTTTACATAGAGTATATTTATTTTATAAGGTAGAGAAAGAAATTAACTTACGCTTTTGTCTTTCCTCTTCATTTTTCTTTTCAAGAAACTTTTTAATGGCATCCTGGTTAACTTTAGATTTGGGAGGCCTTTTGGGAGGTTTGAAATCTGTGGAATATCTTTTGGTCTTGGAGAGCTGCACAAACAACAAGTTGTTACACTTATGATGAGGTACAATTTGGATTATAGATTATAAACACAAGGTAATAAGTCCTAATCCAAATAAATTAATAGTGTGTGACAATTCGATAACAGCATTGTTACCATCATCAGACAAAAGTAAATTTGGATTATAGATTATAAAAACAGGGCAATAAGACCGAATCCAAATAAATTAATAGTGTGTGACAATTCGGTAAGAGCATTGTTACCATCATCAGACAAAAGTACTGAATCTGGTAACAATGCTGTTAACGAAACGTCACACACTATTAATTTATTTGGATTAGGTCTTATTTTCTTGTTGCTACAATTATGTTGTTAGAATATCAGGATTTTAAATAATTGAGATTTATAAAACATGGGACTTTGGCAACTAGGTATTCTTGTACTAATGCATTGGAACAACCTCTCCTGAGTCCTGTTAACTGCCTTAGTGCGGCGGGGAGGTGACCCTGAGCAGGACCGTTAATCTTGTAACTCCTTCTTCTTTCTTATCTCCACTCAATCACACTAAGGTATCAAGCTTGTAAAGCTTGTTGATGGTGTCTGCCGGGGAAGAGTAGAGCTCATCAATGGTTGAGTCAATACAGTCAATAATATGTCTTGAGGTTGCAGGTTGACACTTAGTACATAGTGGGAAAACCCTGCAACCATTCTGGAAAGTCATTGTCCGTAGATTAACCAGATTTAAGTCTGGAAATTGTATGTAGAAATGTAACTCCTGGTACCCTGGACATGAAGGCTGCTGTCCTACCAAGCTCAGCAAAATGTTAACAGGGAAACACAAGAAGTCCAAAATAAATAGTATGTGACATTTCAGTAACAAGTTGTAACCTGGAATGCCGCATGCTATTTATTTATTTATTTGATCTTCTTGTGTTTCTAATCTATAATCCAAATTGGTACCTAAACCAATGTTAACAGGCCTACCTTTGTGTATACCTCAGATGTTCCCACAACAAGAAACAAATCCAATTACTCCGTAAAAGAGATAGACACCTCCATATTGGAACAAAACAGGATGAATTTATAGAGCCAAATATATTTCTAAAGAGAGTCATATAGAAATATGAAGTTTTAGTAAACTCAAAAAATAATTGTCAGTTTTTTCCCCCCAAAAAAATTGACATAAAATGAACACAAGGTAAATAAGACCAAATCCAAATAAATAAATAGTGTGTGACGTTTTGGTAACAACGCTGTTACTGAAATGTCACACACTATTTATTTATTTGGATTTGGTCTTATTACCTTGTGTTTATAATCTATAATAATACAAATTGTGCCTTATTGACATAAAATGAATTAATCAAGAAAAATCCAACCATGTATACAGTAGAACCTCTCTGTAAATGACACCTAATTGCAGAGCTAAAGTGTCCTTTAGGGAGAGGTATCTTCTCTCTAACCAGACATTTAATAAATAAGTAAAAATGGTAATTTGGCAAATGAATACTGTCCTTCGTAGAGAGGTGTCCACTAGAGCAATTGTCTTCTCATGGAGGTTCTACTGTATTGGCACTTGTGAACATGTGGTGCAGGCTTTCATTGTTTACAACCTACACTAAAAGTTGCTGATGGCTTGCGCCATCTATCAGAATAAATATCAACTATTCTCGTTGATATTTATTCCGATAGATGGCGCAAGCCATCAGCAACTTTCAGTTGCACGATAAGTAGATGCCTTTTTCTTAATTTATGCACCTTATCCCAGTACAATATTACATTTGTGCTATTTTTTCTACACTAAAAGGTCATAGCACTTCTTTTCAACTTCATAAGTAGGTATTTAAGGCCTAGTTTGTACATTAATAGGCTAAAATAAAAAAAAAGAATATTGGGGTGGGAACATAATCAAGTTCCTCAGGATTGCTGATTGCAGAGCGTCATCTAAATGGATCAATAACATGAATTAAAAGAAACCTAAAAAACTCTCAACTTGTACAATACCTAGAAACATAACGGTAACAAAAGACCAAATATAAATTTTTGAAAAGATTAGGTACAATTTAGATTATAGATTAGAAACACAAGCTAATAAGACCAAATCCAAATGAATAAATAGTGTGTGATGTTTCTGTAACAGTTGTTACCGAAGCTTCATACATTATTTATTTATTTGGTCTTATTACCTTGTGTTTCTAAATTTAATTGATGCACTCGTGTTGTTTCTGTAACGAAATTATAAACACAAGGTAATAAGACCAAATCCAAATAAATAAATAGTGTGTGACGTTTCGGTAACAGCGTTGTTACCATCTTCAGACAAAAGTACTGAATGAGAAATTTTACCATAGTTCTCATTCAATACTTTTGTCTGAAGATGGTAACAACGCTGTTACCGAAACATCACACACTATTTATTTATTTGGATTTGGTCTTATTACCTTGTGTTTATAATCTATAATCCAAATTGTGCCTTATCAATTAACGAAATTGTGTTTACCAAAATGTTAAAAACATTTCATTAATTTGGATTTGGTCTTACCTTCTGTTTACAATCCACAAATTGTACCTTACTTATCATGGAGAAGATCTACATTCCTCATCCTGTTTCACTTATTTGGATATAGACGTATCCTTTTATAAAATTCTAAGGTAAAACCTAGGATGCTCGATAAAAGTTTTAGTTGTAATCTCAGTCACATTTTGTTTCCCTCCTTCCTCACAGGTGCCTTTTTCTGTCCCAATGAGATAACATAGTGTGAGACATTTCGGTACAGTAGAACCTCCCTGTAAAGAACAACACCTAATTGCAGAGCCAAAGTGTCCTTTAGGGAGAGGTGTCCTCTTACAGGATAGTCTCAAAAATAGTAAAAAATGGTAATTTTGTAAATGAAAACTGTCCTTTGTAGAAAGGTGTCCTCTAACGTGAGTGTCCTCTCATGGAGGTTCTACTGTATTGGCACTTGTGAACATGTGGTGCAGGCTTTCATTGCTAAGAACCTAGACCAAAATGGTCATAGCACTTCTTTTTAACTCCATAAATAAGTATTTAAATCTTAGTTTGTGCATTAATAGGCTAAAATATAAAAGGAATATTGTTCTACTGTAACAGCATTGTTACCATCATCACACAGACAAAAGTACTAAGTGTTTCAATTTTTAAAAAATTCAATGGTTTTAACATGAAAAAATGGGGTTACAAGCGATGTTATAGTGAGATTGAACTGTATATAGCGGTTGCAGAATCCTCTCTCTCTATACTGGTGAATTGGAAGAAGATTGTATAATCTAATTTTTTTTCTACTATTTTGACTACATCATCTTTTTTTAGATTCACCAGTTAAAGGTGGTCGGTTGAGAAATGGTATATAAACCAACAGTTTTCTACAGCTTTGACCTGGAATCTAATCCCGCATTGGGCACTTTTTTTTTCTTAATTAAAAACACAAGGTAATAAGACCAAATCCAAATAAATAAATAGTGTGTGACATTTCAGTAACAGTGTTATTACCGAAACGTCACACACTATTTATTTATTTGGATTTGGTCTTATTACCTTGTGTTTATAAAGATCTATATGTTGTTGTTTCAGTTAGAAGTGTGATATTTATTAAAACACTTGCTGCCTGTCACACAGATGACCACAAGATTCCACCTTGTACTATATGATCTCCTCCTTGTTGCTGCTCTCTGTTCTACATGTTTCTCCCCTTTTGTGATTTTCTCTAATTAGGTCATTAACTGTGAACCCTATTAAATCAATTAGCACTCTACTTCAATGAGTCACTCGTTAAATTTTCCCATAGTTTATAATCCCCTTGTGCAAATATTACACAAATCCATGAGTCCATGCTTCTCAAGTTATTTGATAAGCAGTAGCCTTTCCCATAGGTCCTGTTTAGTGTAGCTAATGCAAGCCTTTTTTTTTTTACTTATCCCTAAGTACACGTGGTACAGGCCATAATAATCATGGTAGGTAGTTAGTGACTGCTTTTACTGTAAGCGCACCACATGTCTACACATGTGAAAAGCAGTGCCTTTTCTAAATCTTGTGTTGTTTGATGCTGTCTGAGGTTTAGAACTCCTCCAGGGTTCACTCCACTGTACCATCTGTGCTTAGGTGGGATCCACTAGTACTTGTTTATTTTTTATTTAGCTACTGTGTCACATAGGTTGGTCTTTCAGATGATCTTGAAGGTTCTCTAATGATTAGTCTGGGGGGCTTTCTGCCAATATTTTATAACTTCCATCTAGTTAAGTTGGACATTCTATCACCTATTCTTAATGTTCTTTGGCACAAGTATGCAAATAATAAATTTATTATTTTATGTGTAAAAGAAAACATTCATATCAATTAAGAAGGTTCAGAAGATGAGTTTCTTTAATTGTAAAAACGCTACAAGCTTTCGGGCAAAAGCCGTTCGACAGGCAAAATATAACTCTACTAATTACTACTTATATTTTGCCTGTCGAAGGGCTTTTGCCGTAAAGCGTGTAGCATTTTTACAATTAAAGAAACTCATCTTCTGAACCTTCTTAATTAATATACCTTACTAGAAGAGTCTTTACCTTTAATTGAAAACATTCATGCTTAAATTATTTCATTTCTGATATATGATAAGGCACAATTTGAATTATAGATTATAAACACAAGGTAATAAGACCAAATCCAAATAAATAAATAGTGTGTGACATTTTGGTAACAATTACCACACTATTTATTTATTTGGATATATAAATATATAGATGGTGTGTTATTGCCTTATAATTAATTATAGAATTAGAAAAAAAGAAGATAACAACAGTGGAGAATGGAGATACGATTGGGTGCTGTGTATAAAACACCTCAGGACAGAATGCTAGAGAAGCTTGAGTGTAGATACAAAGAGTCTAATAAAGAATTTAAGAAGTAGTTATAACAGAAGTGTGGTGTTCAAACCAACATGTATACTAAATAAATATTGCTGTTTTAAAAACCATTTTTTTATTTCACTGGTGAATTTTAACAGATGATTCTTTAAGAGCAGCATGAGAGGTGTCCATTTTGAGAAGTTCCCTCAGAGCCATTGTTGCGTAAGAGCCAGTTCCCAGGGAAAACTGGATGGTGAGGGCCTTGTGTTTGGCCTGTTCGGGTCGTTCAGGCTGGGGGAGGTTGTTGAGGAGATCCAGGTCACTGGGGAACAGCGGGAGGGCTGGGTCATCATAGGGGACTAGGTCCCATTCCACGTTGGAGGGGAGGGTGACGATGTTGCGATAGGTGCCGCAGAGCGCGTAGGTCTTCACAGCATTTGTGTCAAAGCTGGTCAGTGTGAGTCCGTCCTGAGCCAGGATCTCCTGGTACCATGTCATCAATTCTGGGTGTTGAGGGTAGGTGACGGAGTGGCCTGGGAGAGGTAGGACAATCTGGTGGATAGTGACTTTGCCCTGAGCGATGTCTTCCTCCGTTACTGTTCTGGGATCCTCTTTGTCAGGCTGCCAGAGATCTCCAACCACCGGCTTCAACCCCAGTTCCTTGATCCTTCTGGAGGTCACCCTGTTCCATACGTAGCTCTGGTAGCTGTGGAGGTACATCAGCCGTGTGTTGCGGGCGATGAAGCCCAGGGCCTTCACGTAATCCTTGCCGTTGGAGCTCTTCAGGCCACGTAGGAGGTGGCCTTCAATGCAGCTCTTAACTGGGAGGACATCCCAGGCCTTCTCGGCATCCCTAGTCTCCGACCAGATCCTGAGAGCCTTCTCAAACATGTCTGAGGTGGAAGAACGGGGCTGGAGGATGAGCTTCACCACTTCCTCCCACTGCTGGGTGATGAGAGCCAATCCAATCTTGTGGGTAGGGACATCGGCATTGCCAAACCTCTGCATTCCATAGTAGTTGATGAAGCCCAGTGTCTTGAGGACTTCCACTGCGGACACCAGCTCCTCCCTGGGTGCCCTGACATCTCTGAGGACCAGGGTGAACCTGTTCCCCAAGGAATCCCCAAACTTGAGAGGTGCGGGTTTATAGGTGTAGTTGCCAGTGGTCATGTTCCTCAGCTTGTGGTTGAGCTTAGCCAAGGTCTCTGCCTTGAGGCGATAAACAGCCACCCACTGCGTAGTCTTGGCTCTACGGTCCTTAGTTCCGGCATAGGAGAAGGAAGAAGGGTTCATTCGAATGTGACCGGCTATCTTAGCTATGGCGTCCATGGTGTCTAGGTTCTCCTTGTACAGGATGAAATGGAGGTAGTTACCCCTGGTGGGCGGCCATTGACTTCTTTGACCTTTTGGGTTGCCCTGCGGTTGCGCCACAATGACCTTCCTGCCCTCTTCCTCTCTGGTGTCGCTCATCAGGTGGGAGTAGTTTTGTCGGATAGCCTGATGGATGGCTTTCCTCGCTGCTTTGTCCAAATCTGTCACGTCAATACTGACAGTCTCTTTGGAGCCTTTCTTCAATGCTCCCAGCTGGCTCATCACCTCTTCACTTAGGACACCAGAGGAGGATTCAATCTCCGGCACCTCTTCCTGAGGACATTCCAAGGTGGTGAGATGCACCACATTGCCCTCCGTGTCAATCTCATGCACGATGAAATCAGAGAAACGGTATTTGAGGATGCCGGAGAAACCTGCGTGTGAGGAGATGTACTCTGTGATACCAACATCTGATTCTCCTCTGGGTTGGATGATCTCTTCAACTTTGGAATCTGGATTAACCTCTCCCTTCGGAGAACCTTCAAGCTTAATCTTCTTGGCAGCTGGCTCTTGGAGATCAGTTTCTTCAACTATTGATGACATCTTGTTTCACCACTTCTTTCAATAAAATTGTTACTTGAACAGTAGAAATGGTAATTAATAAATTTAAAATTTAGAATATTTTGTTGTGATTTTCTTGCAAATAAAACTTTTGTTTTAAAAATAGTATAACGGTCTTCTTTTTTTGTATTTGTAGATAAAAAAATTGTTTAAATATATTTTGGGAGAGTTTTTTTTGGTTTTTTTTTTTTTTTTGGGTTTGTGTGATCTAATATTGGTTCAATCTCAAAGATCCTGCAAACCACAGGCATCAGTGTTCATTGATTCGCTTGATTTTTTCATAGAAAGAGAAAGAGTAATATAAAAAAATAAAATAAAAAAACATTTTTTTAAAAATTCAATGAAATTAATACAAAATAATTGTCCTGATATTTTAATAAAATTTTTATGCGTTTGAAAATATTTTTTTTTAAATCTTTGATTTCTCTCCCAAACACATTTTAAATACACAAAGAAAATTTCATTTAGATAATTAAAAAAAAAAAAGTATGAAGAAGATGAAGGGACTGAATGAGAGAAAGCAGAAGTGTAACACAACAAGAATTACAGATAAAACAACAACAACAAGAATTACATTGTGAAATACAGTATATAACCTCTTTAATTCAACCACCTATAATTCAACACTTGCTTTAATTCAACTACCTATAATTCAACACTTGCTTTAATTCAACCACCTATAATTCAACACTTGCTTAATTCAACCACCTATAATTCAACACTTGCTTTAATTCAACCACCTATAATTCAACACTTGCTTTAATTCAATCAGGGATAAAACACCAACCTTTCTACTTCCCATATTAGCACAAAATCAAACAAGATTATGTAAATAATCTAATTATGTAATTAAATAAGTAATTTAAACAAAACTTTGTGAAAAAAAAATAGTACAAATATGAAATTGTACTGGGATAAGGTGAATAAATTAAGAAAAAGGCATCTCCTTATTGTGAAAATGAAATTTGATGATAGCTTGCACCATCTATCGGAATAAATATCAACTATTCATTGATTTTTTATTTTTTTATTTATTATTCCAGAATTTCAGTTACACGATAAGGAGATGTCCTTTTTCTAAACAACTATTGTGTTTTAAAATTAAATAAATAAATTACTGTAAATTGATAAGGCAGATTTGGTCTTATTACCTTGTGTTTACTGTAAAGTATTTGATAATATTTGACCACATGGATTAGGATAATCCTTGTTAATCCATGTGATAATGGATAGTAATAAGATTTAAATATTTGGATTTGGTCTTTCTCTCATGGAAGTAAAAAATGTCCAAATCTAAATATTTAAATAGTTATTTAATTATTTTGTGTTTTCAGGAGTTATTTTGGGCTTTTTATGAGCTCTACTCAGCATCCCCAGCAGACACCATCAACAAGCTCTACAAGCTTGATACCCTAATATGATTGGGTGGAGATAAGAAAGAAGAAGACACATCCCCAGCAGATACCATCAACAAGCTCTACAAGCTTGATACCCTAATATGATTGGGTGGAGATAAGAAAGAAGAAGACACATCCCCAGCAGATACCATCAACAAGCTCTACAAGCTTGATACCCTAATATGATTGGGTGGAGATAAGAAAGAAGAAGACACATCCCCAGCAGATACCATCAACAAGCTCTACAAGCTTGATACCCTAATATGATTGAGTGGAGATAAGAAAGAAGAAGACACATCCCCAGCAGACACCATCAACAAGCTCTACAAGCTTGATACCCTAATATGATTGAGTGGAGATAAGAAAGAAGAAGACACATCCCCAGCAGACACCATCAACAAGCTCTACAAGTTTGATACCCTAATATGATTGAGTGGAGATAAGAAAGAAGAAGACACATCCCCAGCAGACACCATCAACAAGCTCTACAAGCTTGATACCCTGATATGATTGAGTGGAGATAAGAAAGAAGAAGACACATCCCCAGCAGACACCATCAACAAGCTCTATAAGCTTGATACCCTGATATGATTGAGTGGAGATAAGAAAGAAGAAGACACATCCCCAGCAGACACCATCAACAAGCTCTACAAGCTTGATACCCTGATATGATTGAGTGGAGATAAGAAAGAAGAAGACACATCCCCAGCAGACACCATCAACAAGCTCTATAAGCTTGATACCCTGATATGATTGAGTGGAGATAAGAAAGAAGAAGACACATCCCCAGCAGACACCATCAACAAGCTCTACAAGCTTGATACCCTAATATGATTGAGTGGAGATAAGAAAGAAGAAGACACATCCCCAGCAGACACCATCAACAAGCTCTACAAGTTTGATACCCTAATATGATTGAGTGGAGATAAGAAAGAAGAAGACACATCCCCAGCAGACACCATCAACAAGCTCTACAAGCTTGATACCCTGATATGATTGAGTGGAGATAAGAAAGAAGAAGACACATCCCCAGCAGACACCATCAACAAGCTCTATAAGCTTGATACCCTGATATGATTGAGTGGAGATAAGAAAGAAGAAGACACATCCCCAGCAGACACCATCAACAAGCTCTACAAGCTTGATACCCTGATATGATTGAGTGGAGATAAGAAAGAAGAAGACACATCCCCAGCAGACACCATCAACAAGCTCTATAAGCTTGATACCCTGATATGATTGAGTGGAGATAAGAAAGAAGAAGACACATCCCCAGCAGACACCATCAACAAGCTCTATAAGCTTGATACACTAATATGATTGAGTAGAGATAAGAAAGAAGAAGACACATCCCCAGCAGACACCATCAACAAGCTCTACAAGCTTGATACCCTAATATGATTGAGTGGAGATAAGAAAGAAGAAGACACATCCTCAGCAGACACCATCAACAAGCTCTACAAGCTTGATACCCTAATATGATTGAGTGGAGATAAGAAAGAAGAAGACACATCCTCAGCAGACACCATCAACAAGCTCTACAAGCTTGATACCCTAATATGATTGAGTGGAGATAAGAAAGAATAAGACACATCCCCAGCAGACACCATCAACAAGCTCTACAAGCTTGATACCCTAATATGATTGAGTGGAGATAAGAAAGAAGAAGACACATCCCCAGCAGACACCATCAACAAGCTCTACAAGCTTGATACCCTAATATGATTGAGTGGAGATAAGAAAGAAGAAGACACATCCCCAGCAGACACCATCAACAAGCTCTACAAGCTTGATACCCTAATATGATTGAGTGGAGATAAGAAAGAAGAAGACACATCCCCAGCAGACACCATCAACAACCTCTACAAGCTTGATACCCTAATATGATTGAGTGGAGATAAGAAAGAATAAGACACATCCCCAGCAGACACCATCAACAAGCTCTACAAGCTTGATACCCTAATATGATTGGGTGGAGATAAGAAAGAAGAAGACACATCCCCAGCAGACACCATCAACAAGCTCTATAAGCTTGATACACTAATATGATTGAGTGGAGATAAGAAAGAAGAAGACACATCCCCAGCAGACACCATCAACAAGCTCTACAAGCTTGATACCCTAATATGATTGAGTGGAGATAAGAAAGAAGAAGACACATCCCCAGCAGACACCATCAACAAGCTCTACAAGCTTGATACCCTAATATGATTGAGTGGAGATAAGAAAGAAGAAGACACATCCCCAGCAGACACCATCAACAAGCTCTACAAGCTTGATACCCTAATATGATTGAGTGGAGATAAGAAAGAAGAAGACACATCCCCAGCAGACACCATCAACAAGCTCTACAAGCTTGATACCCTAATATGATTGAGTGGAGATAAGAAAGAAGAAGACACATCCCCAGCAGACACCATCAACAAGCTCTACAAGTTTGATACACTAATATGATTGAGTGGAGATAAGAAAGAAGAAGACACATCCCCAGCAGACACCATCAACAAGCTCTACAAGCTTGATACCCTAATATGATTGAGTGGAGATAAGAAAGAAGAAGACACATCCCCAGCAGACACCATCAACAAGCTCTATAAGCTTGATACACTAATATGATTGAGTGGAGATAAGAAAGAAGAAGACACATCCCCAGCAGACACCATCAACAAGCTCTACAAGCTTGATACCCTAATAT
This sequence comes from Cordylochernes scorpioides, assembly GCA_030710605.1. NCBI lineage: Eukaryota > Metazoa > Arthropoda > Arachnida > Pseudoscorpiones > Chernetidae > Cordylochernes > Cordylochernes scorpioides. Next base: position 4,965,535 of record CP092876.1, on the reverse strand, counting down.
GATTGAGTGGAGATAAGAAAGAAGAAGACACATCCCCAGCAGACACCATCAACAAGCTCTACAAGCTTGATACCCTAATATGATTGAGTGGAGATAAGAAAGAAGAAGACACATCCCCAGCAGACACCATCAACAAGCTCTACAAGCTTGATACCCTAATATGATTGAGTGGAGATAAGAAAGAAGAAGACACATCCCCAGCAGACACCATCAACAAGCTCTACAAGTTTGATACCCTGATATGATTGAGTGGAGATAAGAAAGAAGAAGTTATTTTTGTTGAATGTAAACAAAACGAGGCGGACTCTAAAGGGGTCGATTCTACCCAAATAAATATTTAGTAAAATTTTATTACAAGATTAGAATGATAAGGTACAATTTGGATTATAGATTATAAACACAGGGTAATAAGACCAAATCCAAATAAATAGTGTGTGACGTTTCGGTAACAACACTGTTACTGAAACGTCAAACACTATTTATTTATTTGGATTTGGTCTTATTACCTTGTGTTTACAAGATTAGAAGAAAAAAAAAAAGAGGAATCTCCTTATCGTGCAAATGAAATTTGGTGATGGTTTGCGCCATCTATCGGAATAAATATCAACTATTTGTTGATTTTTAATTATTCCAGAATTGGCCAAATACCCATTCTTGATTAATTAAGAAAAGCTAACCACGGACGTGTTTCGGGCTGTTGGCCCTTGTCATTGTTGTACAAGTTGTACCTCAACAACCAAAAATGATTAGAAGTGCCTGACTTATCAGTGATGAATCAATCTTACTTGGAAAGTTTTCATTATGAATGTTAATCATGAATCAATTCATGATATCACTTTTTTTTCTCTATGACATTCTCTCTGACCCACATATATGAGTTGTATTTTGAAAGAGCAGGTAATATTTGGCTAAATCCAATATTTTATAACTAATATGTAAATGAGATGCAATTGTGTTTGTTTGTTTACATTCCAAAGTATGATGTTTCGGATTTGGTTTTTCGCCGGTTCCAAAATCACTTTATTAGATACCGCTCAACAAGAACAACCTAGTTTATGATAATTGAAACAGTGAATAATATGTGAAGGTTATTCACATATTAAACAAAATGTTAACGTGGGATTCGATCCCGGTTCATGACTGTCGGGAATCGAGGGTGTTACACACTCGTCCACAGACTTATTTATTCGGATTTGGTCAAATTTTTCCCTATTTCCCTTTGGGTTTTTAATATGGTTGATTGATGTTCTGCAATTTTAATTTTTTTTTTAATCAATAAAATTTAAAATACCATAAGCTAAAAGATATGTTTGTATTGGTAAAAGCCAAATAATAAACAAAAAAATAGCCTTTCTTAAACTTTGATACTTTGATTTTTACTGGAGTCTATAATATAGACACTTTTTAGATTCAATATATGCTTTGGGATTTCTCTAAAGTGTACCCTCTACTTTACGTTTTACCTAATAGTTGAATAATATGGCATATAAATACTTATTAATGTAATGTAATTATTCGTGTTTTGAATTGTCATATGGAAACAGTATGAAAGGTTTAAATTTTACACCTCGTTCAGTAAAAATGGAAAAGATTTTTTTGTGTTTCTTAAATCGTTCAGTTTCTTAAAGACTATTTTATCATTGTAATATTGCAACGATGGTGGGCCCAAACATTGATGTGTTATGTACGAAATTTTGAAGATTTATTAAAAGAAATAGAGAGAGAAATCTCTAAAATTGGAAAAGCTAATATCTATTTTCGGTAGGTTTACCAATAGTTTGGTTTGCCCTTTTTGGTTAATATGCGTGATCTTGGATTAAGCATGGAAAAATTAGGTCTGCATAGTTGGTAGATGCAAAGTTTATTTTTTGCTTTCAAATAAAATCCAAATAAGTATATTAGTGGCAATTTGTTTAAATTATATAATATTACGTGTACACAATTGTCAATATTTACCTCGTTATTTTGAGCTTGATTTTCGTGGGCTTTTGAAATTATTTCTAAAAATTCCATTAAACATATATAGATGTCAAGGAACTTTTAATGTATTAAAATTCTAATTAACATGTATGCTATTTTATAAAATTTAAATATATCTTAGAAAAATAAAAACATTACTAGAAAAATAAGACTGCACTTATGATGATATTCTGTTTTTAATTCACAGAATTATTTGCCTTTTTTTTTTCTGACCAATCGAGAAAGGGAAAAGGCTTAATTGTTATATTAAAAATCATATTAGCACTTATTGATATATTTATATATCATTTATTATTTTTATTGATC
>CP092876.1:4905734-4963149 GCA_030710605.1 Cordylochernes scorpioides | reverse complement strand
AACTCCACCTTTGCCGGTCCCAAGCCTAGATGAAAAAAGGAGGGGGAGCAGTAACAATCTCACTAAAAAACCTGGGTTCAGCTGGCCAGGCTGGCCCTGTAAGGGCTCCTAATCCAGGGATCCTAATCTGTACTCCATGTTAGGAGCGGCTGTACATGGTGTATGTACCTCATGTCAGAGGCGGCGATTTAATATTGGAACTAAGTCAGTGGCCTGCAACTGAGTAGTGCTCCCAGTTTTAATGACGAAAAATTGAAACTATTCGAGATGCATACAATTTTTTATTTTTTTTCTTCTTCTCAAAATTAAATAATTTTCAACTGCCCTTACTGCATCTTTACCACTATGTACTAAGTACAATTCTCAAACTGCAACCCCAAAACACATTATTGACTGTATTGACTCATCCATTGATAAGCTCCACTCATCCCGGCAGACACCATCAACAAGTTTCAAACTCTACAGACTTTATATCCTGATATGATTGTTGAGTAGAGATAAGAAAGAAGAAGACTTAGTGTTTCTAATCTATAATCCAAATTGTGCCTACCATTTGAATATAGAGTATATAATTAATGCCTTTTTGTATAAAATACTGTTTCAAAGTACAGTAGAACTACCTCCCTGTAAAGAACATCTAATTGCAGAGCCAAAGTGTTCTTTAGGGAGAGGTGTCCTCTTTCTGGAGAGTTGCTAAATAGTAAAAATGGTAATTTTGCAAATGAAAACTGTCCTTTGTAGAGAGGTGTCCTCTAGCATGAGTGTCCTTTCATGGAGGTTCTACTGCATTATTTATTTGGTCTCAGTTTACAGGTGTCGAGTCACCATGTCCTGGCTATTTAAATATGGAGAGTTGGTGGAGTCTTGCAGGAAGGCAGCTGTAAAGGATGCCAAAACTCAGGATCGAACCAGGACCTTTAGATCTTCAGTCTAACACTTTCCAAATGAGCTATATATATTATTATAAAATAAATAAAGCTTCCAGGGCTAAGTTTTCTTGTTCAAATATTTATTTTCAAGCTTTCGGACTTGTTAGTCCTTCAACAGGATTATCACGTTAATAAATTAATGACAAATACTATTTTAATACACATTATTATTTACATATTTTAAATACTTATGATATGTAAAAAATAATGTGTATTAAAATAGTATTTGTCATTAATTTATTAACTTGATACTCCTGTTGAAGGACTGACACAAGTCTGAAAACTTGAAAATAAAAAGTTGTACAAAAAACTTAACCCTGGAAGCTTTATTTATTTTATAATATTATAAATCAGGGAGAAGATTTATTTAAATCAAGAGCTATTTATATGAGATAATAAAAAGGCATATATTGGAATCAATAAAAGATTTCCAATATTTCAGTTGGCTGAACGCCAAACCTTTATCAAGGCATTACATTTACATACAAAAATGTAATACCTTGATAAAGGTTGGCATTCAGCGAACTGAAATATTGGCAAATAATTTTTTTATTAAATCCAATATATGCCTTTTTATTATCTAATGATTTAAATATGGATTGCTCTATTTTCAAAGCTATTTATATGTTTAAAGTTATATTTACAAGGTTGTCCCAAAAGTTCGTAAACACTTGCAAAAAATTGAAATACCAATATTATTCGCTGTTATGTATAATGTCTTTGTATTATGAATAAAGTAATTGTATTATTATGTATTCGCCGTAATAATATTATTCACCAATAAGAGAAAAACGTTTTAAGAAAAACACAAATTTTACACAATAATAAACTGATAATATGTTCTCTTAGTTCTCTTCTCTACAATTACTCTGTAAACTGGCGAATCTTATATAGGATGAGAGGTCCTTAATAAAGGCTTTTGTTGTTGTTGTTGTTGTAATATTTTCTTGTATCTATAATCCAAATTGTGCTTTATCATGATAATATTTACTTTTTATTCTTTAGTCACTGTCTATATAATATATGGAGTGAATTTGTGTATTTTGTACAAAATCTTAATTTAAAAAAAATTGTGAACACTTCAAAAAAATAAAATACATTATTTTAATTATATTAAAATTTTGAAAATAGAGCAATCCATAAATAAATCTTTAATTAAAAAGGTATATATTGGATCAAAATATCATTTATTTTACCAATATTTCAGTTGACTGAACGCCAACCTTTATCAACCATCATAGAAGCCATCATATACCCCGAGGATAGGGAGCCTCTCATCAAGCGCCTGTCTACTCGGAGGAGGAGCCTCCTCGCTGCTTTCATCAGCGCCGCCATCGAGCGCGCTCGAGACTCCGATCCCTTTGTGCGTGAGGGCATGTCCGCGCTTAGGAGGATGTTGCCCTCCTGATTGACTTCAAACGACCCTCGGTGAGGATGCCGCCTGTTCTGAATTTAAATTGTAAATATTTAATTCCTCTTACCTAACTCTTTGGAGCACTGATTGACTAAGCAGTCAATAAAACATTTTTAATTGTCATTGTCACATAGCGTCAATAGAATTAACATAATTCCACTATAGAATATTAGTAAAAAGGGCATCTCCTGATTATGCAACTAAATGTTGCTGATGGCTTATATGCAATAGTTGCACGATGAGGAAATTAAATTTTCTTAATTTATCCACCGGATCCCAGTACATTTTTGCACTATTTTTTCACTATAGATTATATCAACGTTCTCTCTCCACGATACTAATTATTACAGATAACTTCATTAAATCAACTTCCATCATTGCTTAACATACTGTAAATAACTACCTTGCGATTTCTTCTATCTGCTTATGTTGTTGCTTATTTGTTTAATGTATATGTTTATTCAATGCTCTTTTTCTTAATTGTTTATTTTCTTTTTGATAATTCTGTTACCTACTCTACTACAATTATTGTAAATAGTTTCACGCGCAATTATCCAGATCGGATATAGCGTGTCTTGTTTGCAACTGGCAATAAATAAATAGATTATATAAAAATAGTATAATTTCGAAATGATTTTTATTTATTTTAAAAATATATTATAAATAACTAAATTTTAATAATTTTCAGCGACTTGGTTTAGGTTAATCTGGAATCTAACAACCTAAAAGTGTTATATTTTACAGATTTAAAAATGGTATTTTGTAATTTTTAAATGTTTTTGGTTAATCTCATAATTCAAAGTTTAAAAAGTGTGGTGAAAATTATACACAATGATGTTCTTTGTTTCCCATTTGATAAAAAATCTATCTCTCTCCAAGAAATCATCTTATTATTTCCCAAATAATGAACATTTAAAACTCGAAAATGTTTTTTGATATTAAATTTGCACTTGGAAAATAAAAGCATAATACCAAAAATAGGGGTTAAGTGGGGTGTAGTAATAGGGGTTACTATTTTCCAAATGTTAAATATCAAAAAACATCAAATACTATTTTTGTGTAGTTTTATTATAGCTATTTCTTACCTAAATATTTATCTAAATCTTTAATTCCCGATGGCATATATGTACGGTGAGATTTAAATACAACTTTTGGAATGTGTGCCTTTGTGAGAACTATATTTCCTGTCTCCAAAATTTTTTTTACATTTATCTTTATAATTTTTTTCTCAAATTTTCTAAAGGACGTTTCCATTTTTTTGCTTTATTTACTGTTTAGTTTGTACACTAACAATAGATCAAAGATTTAGACGTGACATGTGTCCTAATTTAAAATGTAAACAAACAAGGTTATCTATTTTTATTTATTTGTTTATTTTAGACCTATTATTTTCATTGAATATATATTTATTTGAAACGCAGAAATTTTTGGAGAATATATATATATTCAATATATATAAATTGATATATAGCTAGCAATAAATATGTATATATATATGTTTCTATGAAAATGTTAATCTGCAAGACGCAGGTTATCATCATCCCTTTTTGATTTGTTTTTGTCACTTTTTGGCGTTCCGAAAATAAACAATAAAAGGCTGTATCAGACTTTATTAAGACAATAAAGATTTGCTAAAAATAAATGTGTACGAAGATGTTGCATTTGGCGACGAGGATATAAGAGTAAGTACCCTCGAATTTTGAAGTAAATATTTTTAGAAAATATCTTTGATTTTGCATATAATTGAAAGTAAATATTAAAAGACACAAATTGCAAAGTTTTAGGATGCAAATTTAAGAAAGTGTGAAAAGAAATGGCTAGTTACCAATTTAAGGAATATAATGAGGAAACTGAAACTTTTGAAACGTTTTATGAACGATTGGAACAGTTTCTCATATTGGAGGAGGCAGGGGATGAGAAGAAAAAGGCTTATCTCCTAACCCTCATGGGAAGTAAAACATATGGTGTTTGAAGAATTTGTGCAGTCCTATTCTACCTAAAGATAAAACTTTTGATAACCTAATAAATATCTTGAAAAGGCACTTCTCTCCAAAGCGCTCAATTGTAGTAGAGAGGTTCATTTTTTTAAAAGAATGCAATTAAAGGAAGAAAGCATCTCGGATTACTTGGTGGAAATTAAGCGTTTGGCTTCCTCATGCAACTTTGGAAATTTTCTGGAGGATTCTTTACGTGATAAAATGGTTTGTGGATTATATAATGCCAAAATACAAAATAGAATTTTGTCGGAGGGCGACATTTCTTTAGCTAAAGTAATTGAGATAGCATTATCTATGGAAGCGGCCGAGAAAAATACAAAATTATTTCACTTGGAGCAGGGTGAAGATTGTGTAGATAAGTTGAGGGATGGAACGCAAGGTTGAATCAAATTTCCAGAATGGCAAATGTAAACATTGTGGTAAACAGCATAAAGAACTATGTAGATTTAAGGAGGCGATATGCTTTAAGTGTAATAAAAAAGGACACATTGCCTCAATATGTTGGAGCAGTAGAAGAAATCTAAGGCAACATCAGAATCAGCCGGAAATATACATCAGATAGGAGACCAAGAAGAGGAGGAAGAGTATGTCCAGAAAATTATAAGCGTGACGATACCTGAGTATAAAATTAATTTTGCCTCAAGTGACCCTCCCTATCTGATGGAGTTAAAAGTAGAAGGAAACTTTATTAAATTTGAAATGGATACGGGTAGTGGTCTAACACTGATATCAGAAAAGGATTTTAAAAATAGTCTTCAACACTTGAAATTGGAAAAAGCGAGTATCATTGTAAGAACTTATGATGGTACCGTGGTACCCATTCTGGGTAAAATCAATGTCAAAGTGGAGTGTCAAGATATTACTTACAAACTTAGAGCGTTGGTGGTGAAAGGAGAAAAGAGGGCTTTGATGGAAGAGAATGGATAAATAGATTGAAATTGGGCTGTTTCGCGGTAAAACATATGCCTGTGGAAATTACCATTGAGGAAATTTTGAAGGAAAATCAAGCCCTATTTGTGGAGACAACCGAACCAATAAAAGGTTTCACATTTTCAGTAAACATGTGTGATGTGAATCCAATTTTCCATAAGGCTCGTCCGGTGCCTTTCGCCATTAGGCCAGCAGTTACTGAAGCATTAGACAAAATGGTGGCTAAGGGTTATCTATGTGAGGTGGCGAGCAGTAAATGGGCCACTCCAGTGGTTGTAGTGCCGAAGAAAAATAAAGAGATCAGAATTTGCTGCGACTTCAAGGTAACTCTAAATAAATATTTGGACACTGCGGCCTATCCCCTTCCCACACAGCAAGATTTATTCTCCACATTGGCCAAGGGAAAATACTTTTCTAATTGGACTTGAGGAACGCTTATCTGCAATTAGAGGTGGACCCAGGCACCCGACCGTTACTAACGATAAATACTCATAAAGGGCTTTTCAGGTTTAAGAGAATGCCATTTGGATTGGCAAATGCGCCCAGTTATTTTCAATCTGTAATGGATAGGGTTTTGTCAGGTATAGGAGGCGTAATTTGTTATATTGATGATGTCCTTATAGCCACAGCATCAATTGAAGAACATTTGGCGTTGTTGAAGACTATATTTGCTCGCTTGGCGAAGTATAATATCAAACTAAAGAAAGAAAAATGCCTATTTTTGCAAAAAGAAATTGAATATTTAGGACATCTTGTCACGGAAGAGGGCATCAGACCTTTAGATCATAAGGTACAAGCAATACAGAAGGCCAAAACGCCTACGAATATCTCTGAATTAAGGTCATTTCTTGGTTTGGTAAACTTTTATGGGAAGTTCATACCCAATTTGCCAGAGCTTTTGAAGCCTCTTCATGAGCTTCTTCACAAAAAACGTCCTTGGGTTTGGACAAAGGAATGTGGAGAGGCCATTGACAAGTGCAAGAATAGCATTACCTCTGAGAGGGTGCTAGTCCCGTATGATGCGACTTTGCCATTGTGTTTGGCCACTGATGCATCGCAGATTGGAGTGGGCGCTGTGTTGTCACATATTATAGAAGGCCAGGAGAGACCGATTATGTTTGCCTCACGGACTTTATCGGAAGCAGAACAAAATTATTCTCAGATTGAGAAGGAGGCTCTAGCCATTATTTATGGAGTTACCAAGTTTCATCAATTTATTTATGGAAGAAAATTTATTCTTATTACAGACCATAAGCCATTGGTGACCATTTTGGGCTCAAGATCAGGAATCCCCACCTTATCTACTTCAAGATTGCAGCGTTGGGCGCTTATTTTGTCAGCTTATACTTACGATATTAAATTTCGAAGAACTCAAGACCATGGGAATGCAGATCTTCTGTCACGTTTTCCTGTGGGCTGTGAAGAAATTCCAAGATTAAATAATGTATATGCTTTATCCTATGTGGAAGAATTGCCGATCACAGCAGAGGAAATTGCCACGGAAACTGAAAAAGACGAAGTGCTCTCATTGGCCAAATTTTATACTCAGCAAGGCTGGCCTGAAAAGGTGGCTGATCACCTCAGACCTTATTTTCAAAGGAAACTTGAGCTAACTGTAGATGGGGAGTGTTTGGTTTGGGGAATGAGAGTTGTCATTCCACCATCTCTCAGAATAAAAATGTTGAACTGTCTTCATGAGACTCATTCCGGTATGAACAAAATGAAGGCTGTAGCAAGATCACATTTTTGGTGGCCAAATCTAGATACCCAAATCGAGTTTTTGGTAAATAAGTGCAGAAGCTGTCAGCAATCCCAGGATGGGCCAAATAAAGGAAAATGGCAACCCTGGAAATGGTCAACCAGACCTTGGCAAAGAATCCACATTGATTTTGCAAATAAGGAAAACATTAATTTATTAATAGTAGTAGATAGTCATTCGAAGTGGATTGAAGCCATCCCAATGAGAGAGACCACCACACGCAAAACCATTGAGCAACTACGGCGACTTTTTTCTTCCTATGGTCTACCGGAGGAACTTGTATCTGATAATGGACCTCAGTTTACTGGTAGTGAAATGAAAGGTTTTCTGGAAGGAAATGGAATTAAACAAACATTGATCCCGGCGTACCACCCGCAAAGTAATGGCTTGGCTGAAAGAGCGGTTAGAACAATTAAGACTGCCCTGGATAAAAATAAAAGGAAAATTGGGGATACCATTCAAGACACCTTATCAAAAGTTCTTCTGGCATATCGAAGCACCCCGCATGTGACAACGGGAAAGACTCCATCAGAGCTCTTTATTGGGCGTGCGCTTCGAACCAGAGTATCGTTGATACATCCCAGCTTGACATCTAGAGTTAGGGACCAGCAAGCCAGGCAAATGAAGTATGATCGGCGAACCCAATTGGAAGAATTCCAGATAGATGATTTAGTGTGGTGTAAAAACTTTAGAGGTGGTGATAAATGGATCCCGGGAAAAATTGTGGGCAAGAAGGGAACTAGAGTCTACACCATTTTGATCCACGGACAGGTAAAGGCCTATCACAGGGATCAAATTAGAAAAAGGTGGAGGAATGGTGAGGAAGATGAGAGTGGAGATGGAGAGCGTCAACCCGAGCACTCAAGAGGAGCAGGTCCCAGTGCCATAATCTCGGAGGTTGTACGAGACAGAGGTTATATGGAGTCGCTGTCGCCAGGACTAACTAGCCAGCGGTCGGATCAAGATTCAGAGGTTCAGAGTGATACAGACGATGGAAAGTCATTGGAGCCTCTTCGCTCGCTGGACCCCGAGGCCTTGAAAGAGGAGGGTCCTGTCCTAAGGCGGAACCCACCTAGAGCGAGGAGACCGCCTGTGAGATTTCGTGTTTGAAGAGAGAAGATGGTGATATATAGCTAGCAATAAATATGTATATATATATGTTTCTATGAAAATGTTAATCTGCAAGACGCAGGTTATCATCATCCCTTTTTGATTTGTTTTTGTCACTTTTTGGCGTTCCGAAAATAAACAATAAAAGGCTGTATCAGACTTTATTAAGACAATAAAGATTTGCTAAAAATAAATGTGTACGAAGATGTTGCATAAATATTACAAGAAATATAATTAATTAACTCTCTTTAAAGAAGGTTATGTTGTAATAAATTAGCATTTATCACTATTTTTCTTTCGCTTGAAATATAGATTAAGCAATTAAAATAAGATAGAAAAGATGAGATTAAGGATAAACAGAAAACTTTGCAACAAATTTACTAGAGTTGTTAAAATACCATTTAATTTTTTAATTATTGAAATTTATTCAATTACTAGCGGACGTACCCGGCTTCGCCCGGGTTTTACCCGAGTAAAAGTTTGTCTAACGAATATCTCGATAAAGTGAACATTTTTTTCCCGGTCCCTTGAAAAATACTCGATAAGTTGAATAAAATCAATATTAATTGGTTCCCTCGGTAATTGGAAGTTAAAGGAATAGTATCTTGCCTTGGAATTGTATCATTATTCTTGTATGGATGTACCCGGCTTCGCCCGGGTTTTACCCGAGTAAAGGTTTGTTTAACGAATCTCTCGATAAAGTGAACATTTTTTCCCCTCGATAAGTTGAATAAAATCAATATTAATTGGTTCCCTCGGTAATTGGAAGTTAAAGGAATAGTATCTTGCCTTTGAATTGTATCATTATTCTTGTCTCAAATAAATTGCCGTGTCATCCTGAATTTTGTCTTTCCTAATTTTCTACATTACAAAATCATCGTATCATCATGATAATATTTAGAGCAGATTGTTGAATTATAACAGATAAATTAGAATATTTATCTTGATTATTTCTAGGCGAAAAGTTATTTCAAAAATTTTATTTGCTAGAAACCTTCCCAGTACTATACTAAATAACTTCCCAAAGTTTCATGGCGATCCAATGAGTGGTTTGGTCAGGCATAAAGGACAAACAAACAAACAGACACACACACATACATTCATTTTTATATATATAGATTTTAAAATATTTTATACATATATGCCTTACAAAAGGTTGAATTTAGCTAAACTTTTTATTTTTAATGAAAAAGGCATACCTATATAAATTTAAAATCAATAAATTGCATTTTTGAATTTAAGTAGTTTTTGTTTATCGACTTTGTAAACAGTGTCAAGCGCTAACTTTGGGGTTTCCTTGCTTTTTACATCAATATATGAACGATATTACAATTTAAGATCGATGATTATTAATATTATATAGAAATTTAATCTACTTAGTTGATATTTTAAAATTTAAAAGAATTTCCTCTTTTTTTTCCATTTAATGAGAAAATTTGTGATGGTCAGGTTCTTCTGATCTCAAGATATTTTTCTCTTTGCAAGAGGGGTCGTAGAAATTTGTTTCAAATTAAAAAAATAATAATAATTTTTATGAAAAACACAAAAAGGTATCAATATTTTATATTGATTTATAGTTAAGATGTTTTAAATTCATCTAAACATTTCTAATAGACAATTGCTTGGACTTTCAAAGGTGGTGTTGAATTATAGAGGATAATAGTAAATAGACTGATTGGGATTAAAAAGTGGCTGAATTATAGAAATGTTGAATTAAAGATAGCAATTTGAAAAGAAATGGTTAGGATTTTAAAAATTGGTTGAATTAAACAAGTTGACATAAATGATAAAGCACAATTTGTATTATAGATTATAATACAAGAAAATAAGACCTAATCCAAATAATTTATTAGTGTGTGACGTTTCGGTAACAACATTGTCACCATCATCAGACAAAAGAATAAAATGAGTAGAGGAGAGCTTCAGATCCTGAACTCTTTAAAATAGAATCTTAAAGTGATGGCTTAGCATCAACAAAAATGATAAGGTTCAATTTGGATTATAAATTATAATACAAGAAAATAAGACCTAATCCAAATAATTTATTAGTGTGACATTTCGGCAACAACATTGTCACCATCATCAGACAAAAGAATAAATCTTTTTCTTATTCTTTTGTCTGATGATGGTGACAATGTTGTTACTGAAATGTCACATACTAATAAATTAATTGGATTAAGTCTTATTTTCTTGTATTCCTCAAAACATTTTATGTATTAAAAAAGTAAAAAAAAAAACATCAATTAGCATAAATAATTAAATGGTAGATGGATAGAGAATGAAAATATGTTTCATTTTTTTCCACCTGTTTGTATTCCATAGTATAAATGAGTTGGGGTCACTTCAGCTGTCCAGCTTTCTTGGGACAAAGAATGCAAACAGCTATCCTGCTTGGACTGACCTACCTCAATCTATGGCCAGCCTTCCAGACTCAACCTCAGCATGGTGTCAAATTATATTGACAAATGATAAGGCACAATTTGGATAATAGATTATAAACACAGGGTAATAAGACCAAATTCAAATAAATAAATAGTGTGTGACGTTTCGGTAACAGCGTTGTTTACGTAATATTCTGTATTTCCCAGATAACTATCTTCTTCTTATCTGTTATCTTATTTACACACTTGATAACAGTGACTATTTAAAACATGCTGTGGTAAAATTTCTCATTCAGTACTTTTGTCTGAAGATGGTAACAACGCTGTTACTGAAACGTCACACACTATTTATTTATTTGGATTTGGTCTTATTACCTTGTCTAAAACATGCTGTGGTAAAATTTCTCATCCAGTACTTTTGTCTGAAGATGATAACAAAGCTGTTACCGAAACGTCACACACTATTTATTTATTTGGTCTTATTACCTTGTGTTTATATTGACAAATATTTGCACTTTTTTTTAATCTTATTTCAGGTTTTAGTGGGAAGGATTTTGTTTTTGTTTGTTAGTGAACCAATCTCTCCCGCCTTCTCATTGGACGAATGTGGCCATGTTTGTATATATAAGAGGGGCTATGGTATTGCGAGACAGGAGTGTAGTGGATATTCGTGTGGAGACACTTAAAGTGTTCTCTGCGTACTTTATCCGTGTCTGGTGATCTCCTCACATACCTGTGTGACCCCGGTCCGATCCCTACCAACACAACAATAAAGATAAGTACTGTTTTTATTTTATTTAACAAATTGTGAGTTATTATTTATCTGCTTTTTTTGTGTGTGTTATACTCTTGATTATATTTGAATATAATTCTACTGTCCTATAAGCTTATGTCCATAGTTTTCTTGAAAACCATTTCTGAGATTCCATCCTTCAGTGCTCCGTATAAAAGCAGAATCGTCCAATACAGTATTAGAGCTCTGAGAAGCGGTCTGGTGGATTAAATTGGCGAAACCGCTGGGAGGGTTCACCATTGATGAGCCAAGCCCTCCCAATATATTTTTTCATCGCAGTAAGGACAGTAGAAGTTTGTATTATGTATAAAAGAAACATTCGTGCTTTTAAATACTTTCATTTTATACTCTTGAGTGTACGATTTTCGTGTGTTTAGTTACTATTACTCTAGGCCCTAGTTTATTGCATTTTGTGTTAACCCATTCAGAGTAAGATTTGTCAATGGAACTCCTTAGTCAGCTGTGATAAGACACAATATGGATTATAGCTACAAGAAAATAAGACCTAAATCCAAATAAATTAATAGTGTGTGACAATTTGGTAACAACGTTGTTACTGAAATGTCACACACTATTTATTTGTATTAGGTCTTGTTTTTTTGTTGTTACAATTATGTTGTTAGAATATCAGGGTTAAAAATAATTGAGATTTATAAAACATGGGACTTTGGCAACTAGGTATTCTTGTACTAATGCATTGGAACAACCTCTCCTGAGTCCTGTTAACTGCCTTAGTGCGGCGGGGAGGTGACCCTGAGCACGACAGTATGTCTTGTAACTCCTGGTACTCTAGACATGAAGGCTGCTGTCCTATTAAGCCCAGCTAAATGTTAACAGGGAAACACAAGAAGACCAAATTCCTGGTCAACTGGTCCTACTCAGCAATCCACTCAGGATGTGATTAAAAGTGTTTAGCACTAGTCCATATTAATGAACTAGATGGTTGCAGGGTTTTCCCACTATGTACTAAGTGCAATTCTCAGCCTGCAACCCCAAAACACATTATTGACTGTATTGACTCATCCATTGATGAGTTCTACTCTTCCCCGGCAGACACCATCAACAAGCTTTACAAGCTTGATACCTTAGTGTGATTGAGTGGAGATAAGAAATAAGAAAGAAGAAGATGAACTAGACAACCCAGCTTTCTGCGCTCCAGGAACCTGGTTTATAAATATCTCTTTCTTTTAGGGTCACAAGATATACAACGATATCTTGGTTTACTTTTTATAATAATCATGTAAATATGGCTGCATTATTTTTCTTAAAACGAATTAAAAAATGCCATCAAATTAGATGAATTTCAGATTAGCATTGATGTTGACATTCTTTGCTTTTCACCGCATACATTTCACATGACCTTAATGCCATCATTTGTAATACAAGAAAACAAGACCTAATCCAAATAATTTATTAGTGTGTGACGTTTCGGCAACAACATTGTCACCATCATCAGACAAAAGAATAAATTTATTCTTTTGTCTGATGATGGTGACAATGTTGTTGCCAAAACGTCACACACTAATAAATTATTTGGATTAGGTCTTGTTTTCTTTTTTTTTATTATAATCTATAATCCAAATTGTACTTTTCACCGCATACACTTCACATTACATTGACATCGTCATTTGTCTTATAACTCTTAATATTAGACTTATTTTCAATATAATTAACAATGGTTCTCTATAATTATATATTTTTTAGATAGAATTTAAAAATAATATATATTTTTAAAATAATAATAAATAAATTTTTGGACTATAATTTTTACCTTGTTTTTCTTTTTCTCTTTCTTTCTTAACTAAATTCTACAATTTAATATGTCAATCAGTCACCATTCTTATGAGAATGCTGAATCCAAATATAGTAGAAAGTCAATATCAGAAGTAGGAGATGAAGTTCAGCCTATAACTGAAGAAGTACCTCAAAATTCTTCCGAACCAGTTTCAGAAAGTAATTATAAAATCTACCGTGCTCGAATCTCTGAAGAATTTGAAAGAAGAGGAGGTGTGGAATGTGCTCCTGAAGAAGATACTTATCTATGTCCTCAAGAAATAAAAACATTAGAAGATCCAACTCAAGATAATAGCTATTACAAACATATGGGAAAATCTAAAGGATTCCATAAATCACCATCTGCATCCATTCATCCAAGTAAAATATCAAAATTACATGAAAATTCCTACAGTCACACACCTGAATACATATTAACTAAGAAATCAGAAGGTTCTATATGTTCAAAAACTGACCATTATCAAAATAATGATCAAATTAGTTTGGAAAATGTTCCAAGTGAGAAATCAAAACGTATATGTCCAGAAGATAGGAAAAGTTCAAGGTCAAGTAAACGTGCAACATTAGTAACACCTGATTATGAACCAAGTCAAAAATTAAAAAGTTCATACGAACAAAAATCAATTGGATTTTCAGAAGATACAATGAGTCAGAAGAACAAATCAACAAAAAGAGTTTGCCCTGATTTAACACCAAGTATTAAATCAAAATCAATTAATGATACTTATGAAAAAACAAAATGTACATGTGATAAAAAGTGGTCTGTACGTTCTGACGACAAGAAAAAATCAAAAAAGATAGTTCGATTTGTCCTATTCATAGTAATAAGGATATTTGTCCATTGGATCATAAATGGCCAGCAAGCAAAGATGATAGAATAAAATTTAAGACAGATTCAGGTGGTCAATCAAATTTAGTTTGCCTTGATTTTATTCCAAGCCACAAAGATGTATGTCCACATGATCAAAAATGGTCGGATGAAAAACCTAAATTTAAAAGAGGTGGAGATGACCAATCAAATTTAGTATGTTCTCACCATGTCCCAACATGTAACCATGCAGACACGTGTGAACTAAAACATTCCTATCATGGAAAAACTAAATTTAGTGAAGACATTGATACAGTTTGTCCTCATATTCCTAGTCATAAAGACACCTGTCCAAGTTGCCATTGTGGAAAAATCCGTTCAAAATATCTTATAACCACCAAAACTGAACCTCTCCATTCTGTTTGTTCCATTTCAATATCTCCCAAGTGTTCTTCAGAAGAAATCAAACCGCCACCAAAGAAACGAGAAGAACAAGAATGTCCAGGTTTACGTCCCAGTCCTGTCGTACCACTTCCTCTAAACCCAACATATGAGGATGATGAAATCATTGAAGGAGATGATGATAAGACTTGTATTCCTACTTATGGAATAATGGCATCCTTACCTCCAAAGGATAAAGCTGGATTTATCCATCTCTGTCGAACAGCTAAGTCAGTTGTTAGAGATAATCAATACAGAGCTGTAAAGACAACTTTACCTCAAACAGATCCGTTATCTTATCACTATCATCCATTAGATTATCATCAGGTACGGAGTAGAAATCTCTACGAACTGAGACACGGTAATTATTGTCAAGAAGAATATATCGATGATAATGAATCAGGATGTGAATCTGAACCAGTTACTTCACCATGTTTCGCACAAAGATTCAAACCGTTTAAACCACCGTTCTATGACCATTATCTTGTTAAGGAATATTTCCCATCACCATGTACTCTTAGGGAACGTATTTGTCCCCCAAGTGTCTGCCCTACGCCTGAAGAACCACCACCCCCCTCCACCGTGTCCCCCACCAAGGGTCTGCCCTTTACCTCCTGAAGAACCAATCCAAGTCACCAGACATAACAACTTCTGCAACGATCTCGAAAACAGCGATATCCAAAATGGCGAAAAGAAGAAAAAAACTCCTAAAAAAGAAGCAGCGAAACCTACCAATAACAAAGCAAATGTTAAAAAAGTACAAAAAGAAGCTATACCTCATAATAAAGATGAAGAAGTAGTATTACATTCTCAAGAAATAAAAGTACAGAAACCCAAAGAGCAAATAAAACTCGGAAAAGAAAGAAACCAAAAGGAAAAAGTAGAATCTCAAATACAACCCAGGAAAAAGAGAATTTCTCTCGCACATATTTATATGCCGGAAAGAAAATCTTGCGTGAAATCACCAAAGAAATCTAAAAAATCAATTACCAGCAAGAAGAACTCAAGAATCAACCAAGATTCAAGTGAAACCTTTGTCAAACTTGCATGTCCTAATTGTCCAAAGTCTAAAGGCAAGGAAAATTTCAAGACCAGCACTCCCATTCCTGGGAGAAAAACACCAAAAGACCAAAAAGATGACAAGACACTTAGAAAGAAATCCCCTGTTGCTAAAAGAAGATAATATTCTAAAATATATGAAAATATACTGTAATCACAATATACAATCACACTTGTAAGTTTTTGAAAATGTAACCTATTTATAGCATGTATACACAAGGTAATAAGACCAAATCCAAATAAATAAATAGTGTGTGACATTTCAGTAACAGCGTTGTTACCATCTTCAGACAAAAGTACAAAATTTTACCACAGCATGTGTTAAATATTTACTGTTATCAAGTGTGTAAACAAGATAGCAGATAAGAAGAAGATAGTTATCTGGGAAACAGAATATTACATAAACAGCATTGTTACCGAAACGTCACACACTATTTATTTATTTGGATTTGGTCTTATTACCTTGTGTTTATAATCTATAATCCAAATTGTGCCTTATCAATTTTATAGCATGTATGTTACATATTTTTCTCTGTTGTTCTTACTGCAATAATAAAATTAATGGAAGGGCCTGGCTCATCAGTAGTGAACCCTCCCAGCAGTTTCACCAATTTTTATTATTTTATTTGATCCCTGGTACAGGCCATGATAATCATGGTGGGTAGAAGTTGGCAACTGCTTTTACTGTAAGTACACCACATGTCTAAACACGTGTAGAGCAGTTTGACTTTTAAACTTACAAATATGCCAGAGCCCCGTTTGATTACTTGCACTCACTGGTGGGTTTGGACTTTTGCAAAAATCGGGGCCATTAGAGCATATTTTTTTTAAACAGAAAAAAGTGCCCAATGCGGGATTCAGTCCCGGTTCATAGCGGTCAAAAACCAACGGTTTAGACCATCCTACTATGACTCATACTGCTCTAATATTTGGGCTGTTTCGCTTCGGTATTTGATGAATTTTGGATGAGCCAGGTCCATTGCAGTAAGGACAGTAGAAATTATTTAAGAGTAAAATTCATCCAGCGAAAAGTGTCTTGCATAAAATTATGAAAGAATGGACAAAACTTTAAGGTAGTGGAAATTCTTTGATGTCGCTGGTCATCTGTTTCTTTGAAGGAAACAAAGGCAATTTTGCTCTCCCTGTGTATCAAATATTTTTCAGTTATTATCTGATTCCTGATATACATGTTAAAAGGTACAACTTCCTTAAGTTTTGTCCATGAGTGTATATTTCAGAGTTATTGTCTGAATCCCGATATACATGTTAAAAGGTACAACTTCCTTAAGTTTTGTCCATGAGTGTATATTTCAGAGTTATTGTCTGAATCCCGATATACATGCCAAAAGGTACAACTTCCTTAAGTTTTGTCCATAAGTGTATCTTTCAGAGTTATTATCTGAATCCCAATATACATGTTAAAAGAACTTCCTTAAGTTTTGTCCATGAGTGTATCTTTCAGAGTTATTGTCTGAATCCCGATATACATGTTAAAAGGTACAACTTCCGTAAGTTTTGTCCATAAGTGTATCTTTCAGAGTTATTATCTGAATCCCGATATACATGCTAAAAGGTACAACTTCCTTAAGTTTTGTCCATGAGTGTATCTTTCAGAGTTATTGTCTGAATCCCGATATACATGCTAAAAGGTACAACTTCCTTAAGTTTTGTCCATGAGTGTATCTTTCAGTTATTATCTGAATCCCGATATACATGTGAAAGATACAACTTCCTTAAGTTTTGTCCATGAGTGTATCTTTCAGTTATTATCTGAATCCCGATATACATGTGAAAGATACAACTTCCTTAAGTTTTGTCCATGAGTGTATCTTTCAGTTATTATCTGAATCCCGATATACATGTGAATGATACAACTTCCTTAAGTTTTGTCCATGAGTGTATCTTTCAGAGTTATTGTCTGAATCCCGATATACATGTGAATGATACAACTTCCTTAAGTTTTGTCCATGAGTGTATCTTTCAGAGTTATTGTCTGAATCCCGATATACATGTGAATGATACAACTTCCTTAAGTTTTGTCCATGAGTGTATCTTTTGGTTCTGCAAGAGAGAGGTTTTCTACTGTATAGAAAAATAATAAAAGAACAGAATTGTTTAACACATGGAATAAATTTTCTATAAATCTTGAATGATAAAAGCACAATTTGGATTATAGTAGATTATAAACACAAGGTAATAAGACCAAATCCAAATAAATGAATAGTGTGTGACGTTTCGGTAACAGCATTGTTACCATCTTCATACAAAAGTACTGAAAAAGTACTTTTAATTTTGAGAATAATATTCTGTGTTTCCCAGAAAACTATCTTCTTCTTATCTGCTATCTTGTTTACACACTTGGTAACAATAACTATTTAAAACATTGCTGTGGTAAAATTTCTCATTCAGTACTTTTGTCTGAAGATGGTAACAACGCTGTTACTGAAACATCACACACTTTATTTATTTGGATTTGGGTCTTATTACCTTGTGTTTATAAATCTTGAATAATTACACACAAAAAAAAATGAGTACATTTCAATATACCTCACAACTTGAAAAGTTAGGTGTTTATTAAACTATTCAAATTAGTATTAACTATTCAAATAAAAACTCGATAAAAAATAGATTTCCTTTAAAAAAAATAATTTATTTTTTTTTTTACATAAATTATGTATGTGGTAGATAGAGGGGGAAAGTTCAATTTTATATATTATAGCCTTTTTTTTAGTTGAATTATATTACTTTTTAAAAAATATATTACAAAAAAAATCATCTTACACATTATATAATTATTATATATATAATAAACAAAAAAAATGTATATAAAAAAAAAGAAGGGTAAAAAAAAAAAAGAACATAATCATATATTTTTTTAAATAAAAAATTAACAGTAAAAGGTAAAGAAAATATTGATGTATAGAGGTCTTGTATACAAAAAAAAAAGAAAAAAAAGGAAACAATAATAGCAATTAAAAAAAACAAACAAACATACATTTAATATATATATATATATATATGTATAACTAAACAATATGTAAACATGCAAATCAAGGTTTCTTCTTGAATTTCTTTTTTCGTAATTCGTCCTGTTCTTTCCTCCATTCTTCAAGATCTTCTTCTCTTCCCATTTTGGCGCTGCGCAACAAATACAAAATTTCAGCTAGAAAACAAAAGCTTGCAGTTGAAGATAAAAAACAAAACCAAAACCTTGAATTTTGATATCTTCTACATCAGTGAATGCACCATTCAGACAATATCACAAAGGAGGTTTCTATCAATCAGATCAATTATATTACAGAGGCTGTTGTCGAACTTGTCAATACATATAGCGAAGCTGGTCATATTTATTAATCAGTTTTAAACGTTATCCTACACATGTGGTTTCTCAAAAATTCAATTATTTCAAAATAAGCTTTGATCTATTGTTGTTTCTTATCCCCTTGTGTAAAAATTACATGAATTCCATGAGTTCATGCTCCTCGAGCAAGCTTTGATCTATAACAGGTAATTAAACATAGTTTTTAATTAAATAGCATCATTCTATTATTTATAATGACTCAATTAAACCCCATTCAAAATAAATGCACTGTCATTGCGAGTGAGCAAGTAGAAAAAAAAAACTTTAAAAAAGAGACTTTTTTTTATGACGAGAAATAAAAATGATAAGTGTTAGGATGTGAGAGGTGCTTATCGTATAAATTAATAGAAAAGGTAAAGAATTTATCAGTTTTTCTTTGTACGTATTCATGTTTTTTTAAGAAATTCTAGATTCATTTGTTAAATAGGCGAATTTTCTTGTATACAGTGAAACCCTTCTAAACCAGCCTCTTTTCTAATAAAAACTTGGTTATAACATAATAATTCCAAAGTTTTAAGTTCCCATGTTTCAACACTACAACAAACATAAAAATCCTTGCTTCCACAAATGATGTTATTAGTCAAGTTTGAATGCATATGGAGATAGCACCTTAGATAAATTACAATAATAACGGGGGGTCGGTGGAAGGCTGGTTAAACCGTTTGGTTTACGACCACTACGAGCCGGGTTCGATCCCCACCAGCTAGTGCAAGTAACCAAACGGGGCTCTGGCACATTTGTAAGTGCAAAGTCGAACTGCTTTCACATGTGTAGACATGTGGTACGCTTACAGTAAAAAAAAGCAGTCGCTAACTACCCACCATGATTATCATGGCCTGTACCACGTGTACTAGGGATAAGCAAAAAAAAACAATAATAACAATAGAGTAGAACCTCTATAAGAGGACACTCTCTCTAGAAGATTCCTTTCTACAAAGGACAGAGTTTTCTGATAAGGTACAATTTAGATTATAGATTAGAATCAAAAGGTTAACATGACCAAAATTTCAATAATTTGTATTTGATCTTGTTGTCTTTTGAAAGACAGTTTTCATTGCCAACATTTCCAATTTTTTTAAATACTTAGCTGCTCTCTCTATCTATTTTATCATCATTTTCATTATTAAGCTATACAAACAGTTTTACCGCATAAGTTTCTTTTTTATTTATGAAAAATCATTTTTAATTTCAAAGAGAAATATTTAATATTTCTAACTTTTGGATGACGTATGAAAAGGTTGAATACATGAAGAGTGATGGTCTATATATGAAGGGATGACGTATGGAAGGGTGAAAAATATGAAGAGTAATGGCGAACGGAAAAATAAAAGTGTCCAGGAGCGGGAATCGAACCCATAACCTTCTGCTTACCGGGCAGGTGCCATGTCCACTAGGCTATCCTGGACGTATTTCTCCGTTCGTAACTAATATTTAAACTGACTAATAATACTTATAAATGACTGCGGCGTTTAATTATAAAGCTATACAAACAGTTTTACAGCATAAGTTTCTTTTTTATTTATGAAAAATCATTTTTAATTTCAAAGAGAAATATTTAATATTTCTAACTTATGAAACTTATGACTTTCTAACTAAAGAAACTTATGCGGTTAAACTGTTTGTATAGCTTTATAATTATACGCCGCAGTCATTTATAAGTATTTTCATTATTGTTAATTTCTGATAATTAGTGCGGACTGTGCACTTTCTCCTGTATTGACAAGATGTCAATAAAAAATATGTTAATTGTCTCTCTAAAAGGGACACTTTGACTCTTCAGTTTGGTGTGTTGGCCTTTATAGAGTAGAAAGGTTCTGCTGTATATTAGGTGTTGCAATCTCAATATCTTTCTCTCCAGGCAAGAAAAAAAGCAGCAACAAGAGCATCACACACACTCACCTGTACTGCTCTTCCTTCATCTGTTGGGCGAAACTGCTCTCCATAGCTAGGTCATCTTCATCTTCGTCATCATCAATGAAGCTGTTCACACACAGCATTTTATTATCTGTATACTGTACATTCATGTTGAAGAATCATAATAACTATCATTATATATCATTTTTTTAACATAAAAACACAATGAGAGGGAATATATATATATATACAGTTAAACCTATAAATAAGTTAAAACAAAGCATCTAGGGCTGCGTATCTTTTATTACATAATTATAAAACTTATAACTTATTATTATATTACAACTTATTTATGAATTTAACAGGGTTTTTTTCTATTGACAGTAAACCTGTCTATAGCACCCCCTCTAAATAGCGCCTTCCTCTCTATAGCGCCCGATTTAAAATACATAGTACGATGCGATTTACATTAAAAGTGACCTGTCTATAGTACCCCCTCCCTCTCTATAGCACCCTATTTTGGTGAGTCCCAAGAGGGGGCGCTATAGACAGGTTTAACTGTATGTATACATATGTGGTTAGCTTTTCTTGATTAATCAAGGATGGGTATTTGGCCGAATCTGGAATAATTTTAAAAAATCAATGAATAGTTGATATTTATTCTGATAGATGGCGCAAGCCATCGACAACTTTCAGTTGCTCGATAAGGAGAGATGCCTTTTTCTATATATATATATATATATATATATATATACACACAATATAAAGTTGTGGGAGAATGATTATTCATGTACCTAAATACCAATGAACCTAACCCACCCCCAGATAAAATATCTGATGGAAGCTATCTCTTGAGAGTTTGTTGAATTTCACCCCATTCAACAGTTTCATAGTACTTTGATAAGGCACAATTACCTTGAGTTCCATAGTACTGTGTTACCTGTGTCACCTAAATTGCTTCTGTCTCCTTTAAAAAAAAAAATAGACCACTAGCGGACATCAAAAAGACTTTCCACCTACTTAAGTTTTTGTCCATGAGTATAGGATAATGGGTAGTGTAGGGTAAGATAGATATGGGAAATTTTGGATATGGGTAATGAGCAGTGTGTAGATTCCAGGAAATTTTGGATATGGGTAATGAGCAGTGTGTGGATTCCAGTAAATTTTGGATATGGGTAATGAGCAGTGTGTAGATTCCAGGAAATTTTGGATATGGGTAATGAGCAGTGTGTAGATTCCAGGAAATTTCAAGATAAGGTAGGTGAGGTAAGGAGGACATTGTAGTGTAGGATGGGTAGAGAAGATAGGTCAGGGTGTCGCTACTCACTTGTTCTTGTTGTACTTGAAGATTCTCCCAATCTCCTGGGAATAGTTAACATCCTCCTCCAGAGGGCCGTCATCGATGAAGTCATCATCATATTCATCCTCTTCCTCCTCCTCTTCTTCCATCTCCTCAGCTTCCAGATCCTCTCCTTCTTCTTCCTCGTCTTCTTCTTCATCTCTGCGGGGCCTGGGGCGGCCCATAGGTGGACGGCTGGGGGCTCCTGAAACACAGCAATGTTGTTGTTGTTTCTTATCCTGTTGTGTAAAGATAACACGAATCCCATGAGTTCATGCTCCTCAAGCTATTTTATGATAAGCAGCGGCCTCTCCCAAAGGTCCTGTTTAGTGCATCTAATGCAAGCCAAAACACAGCAATGTTGGCTGTAGTGTACTATACATTTAACTGATGTACAGTGGTCTCGTTGTGTGAGAGACACTTCAGCCTATACAAAACATTGATTAATCCTAATTTCTCCTGGATGTGGGTCTGTCATATGCTGCTATTTCTTATTCCCCTTGTGTAAAGATTTCACAAATTCCATGAGTTCATGGAGCTGTATGGTTGCAAGGTTTTCCCACTATGTATTAAGTGCAATTCTTAACCTGCAAACCCAAAACACATTATTGACTGTATTGACTTATCCATTGATGAGCTCTATTCATTCCCGGCAGATATCATCAAAAGTCTCAAGCTTGACACCCTAATACGATTGAGTGGAGATAAGAAAGAAGAAGATGGAGCTGTATGATGATAAGCAACGGCCTCTCCCAAAGGTCCTGTTTAGTACATCTCTCATCTGATACTATGTCCTTGATAAAGGAATATCATTTGGAATATTAGATTTAGAATCAAAAGGTAAACAAGACCTAATCCCTCAAATTATTGAAAATGTTTGTGACATTTCTGTAACAGCATTGTTATCATATATATCATCTCTCATATAAAGTACTACATATGAGGCACTAGCGCGCCATCTGTTATCAAAATTCAAAACTATTTTAAAGGCGTAAGATTCTTTTTGATATTAAACAATTTCTACTGCCCTTACTACAAGGGAAAAATTAATGAGAGGGCCTGGCTCATCAGTGGTGAACCTTCCCAGCGGTTTCGCCAGTTTAATCTACCATACCGCTGTTATATTGCATTTTTGGAACTTCTTTTTATAGTGATATTGTACTACATATCTAGTACTTTTAATACATATTACATTTAGTACTTTTGTCTCATTTTCTTTTATTTTATTTTATATTAAAAAACGATATATAATCTCTCCTTGTTTGTACACTATAATTAGCTGAAGAAGGGCTTGCCCGAAAGCTTCCTTAATCGCGTTAATAAAAAAAGAGTTGCGGCGATATATGATTCCCTCTTTCTAATAACAATGCTTGTTACCGAAATGTCACAAACTTGTCAATAGTTTGGATTTGGTCTTGTTACCTTTTGATACTTTGGCATGTCAGACCAAGTCACAAGGAGTTTTAAAACTGAAATAGTCTCGTATCAGTAACTCTGTTTTCAGGCAAAGTCACGAGGAGTCTTTCAAATGGAACAGTAAAAAAGACCACTCCCCAAGAGAGAGCTGGTTTAATTAGGTTTATAGACTATGGCCTCTCATGGGAGACTCAATTGCATACAGCAAAAGTCTTCTTCTATCTTATCTCCACTCAAACATATCAGGATATTAAGCAACTCCGCCTTTGCCGGTCCCAAGCCCAGATGAAAAAGGAGGAGGGGGAGCAGTAACAAGCTTGCTAAAAAACCTGGGTTCAGCTGGCCCGGTTGATAGTACCCTGTAAGGGCTCCTAATCTAGGAATACAGGATGAGCAGCGTTTGTACTCCGTGTTAGGAGCGGCTGCACATGGCGTCTGTTCCTCATGTCAGAGGCGGCCATTTCTTTTGGAGCTAAGTCGGCCTGCCACTGAGTAGTGCTCCCAGTCTTAATGACAAAGGCAGACACATTCTACTTCACCCAGTCATGATGGTTGACAAATACCATCAAGGGTCACAACTTGATACTCTAATGATTGAGTGGAGATAAGAAAGAAGAAGAAGAGAAGGATATTAAGCTTGTAGAGTTTGAGATTTTTGATGGTGTCTGCTGGGGATGAGTAGAGCTCATCAATGGATGAGTCAATAGAGTCAATGATGTAGTTTGGGGTTGAAGTTGAGAATTGCACTTAGTACCTAGTGGGGAACACTACAGTAAAGGTAAATATGTATAAATGGAGAGACTGAAAAAAGTAAATAGACAGTATATAAATGTAAATACATAATCTTTTTACATTTTTCAATCATATTACTTTTCGAGGGTTGGTGGAAGGATGGTCTAAACCGTTGGTTTTCAACCGCTACGACCCAGGTTCGATTCCCGTATTAGGCACGTTTGTTTTTTTTTTCTGATAAAAAAAAAAAATGCTCCAATGGCCCCGATTCTAGCAAAAGTCCAACCCCACCAGCGAGTGCAAGTAACCAAACTAAGTAAGTGCAAAGTTGAACTGCTTTTCACATGTGTAGACATATGGTGCACTCACTTACAGTAAAAGTAGGCGCCTACTTCTACCCACCATGATTATCATGGCCTGTACCATGTGTACTAGGGATAAGCAAAAAAAAAAAATTACTTTTCAGCTTTTAATTGTGAGCTGACATCATAGAGAAGTAGCTGTGTGTGAGGTGGAGGCACTTACCTGACTTGGGCAGTTTGGACTGAACACTCGAGGTGGGTCTGGAAGGCTGGGGCTTCTGGGATGACGGGGCCCCGGATTTACTGGCAGGCACTGGGTGCTTCTTGGTGGAGGGGGGCCCTGCCCCCTTCTTGGTTCCCGGCGGCAAGGGTTTGGGGAGTCCCTTAAGGCTCACCCCTTTCTTCCTGATCTGTTCCTCCATGTGGCGGATCTTTTGCTCCCTGGTCATGGGTCTCTCTTCCACTACTACCTTCTTTTCTACCCTGGTGGGCTCGTGCTGCAGCTTGCTGGCCAGTTGGAGCAGCTCGTGGAACGACATCTGGGGTGGAGGGGGAGCTCTCCGCTTACCCTTTTGGTCCTCTGACTTCCTCTTCTTCTTATCATCCTGCTTCTCGTAGGGGTTGAAGGAGAGGGGATCATCAAATACCCGCTCTCTTCTCCGCCTCCTGTGCTCCGGGTCTGTGGAAGAGGAGGAAGAGTGATGATGATGGTCCTTGCCGGGAGGTTCATCCACCCTGTGCTTCGACTTGCGCTTGTGGTGCTGGGCCTCGTCCCGTTCCACCAGTTCCAGTCTGGCCTTCATCCGCTCCCGTTTGTCCATCAGCATTCTCTGCTGCAGTTCCTTCTCTCTCTTATTCTTCTCCTCCACCTCGTCCTCTGTCAGCCGGATCCTGCTGAAGTCGTTGTCCTTGGTCCTAGAGGCCATTAATTTGGCCTTCTTGTTGCTCTTGGAATTCTGAGCGCGCAGGTTGAGCAGCTCATCTTTCTTTTTCCTGGCCTCAATCTCTGTCACACACAGCGCGATGATATACAACCCTTGCTTCGCATATTTAACACAATAAAAACAGAACACATATTGGATTGAATAAAAACAGAACACATATTGGATTGAATAAAAACAGAACACATATTGGATTGAATAAAAACAGAACACATATTGGATTGAATAAAAACAGAACACATATTGGATTGAATAAAAACAGAACACATATTGGATTGAATAAAAACAGAACACATATTGTGGATTGAATAAAAACAGAACACATATTGGATTGAATAAAAATAGAACACATATTGGATTGAATAAAAACAGAACACATGTTGGATTGAATAAAAACAGAACACATATTGGATTGAATAAAAACAGAACACATATTGGATTGAATAAAAACAGAACACATATTGGATTGAATAAAAACAGAACAAATATTGGATTGAATAAAAACAGAACACATATTGGATTGAATAAAAACAGAACACATATTGGATTGAATAAAAACAGAACACATATTGTGGATTGAATAAAAACAGAACACATATTGTGGATTGAATAAAAACAGAACACATATTTGATTGAATAAAAACAATTTATTTGCCAGTATTTTTCCAGTTGGCTGAATGCCAACCTTTATCAAGGCATTACATTATGTATAAACAAACAAATATCAGCACCACACACAGTTTCATTTTAAATAACAGTTGAAATAAACACAAGGTAATAAGACCAAATCCAAATAAATAGTGTGTGACGTTTCGGTAACAGCATTGTTACCATCTTCAGACGAAAGTACTGATTTTATTCAGTATACTTTTACCATTCAGTACTTTTGTCTGAAGATGGTAACAACGCTGTTACCGAAATGTCACACACTATTTATTTATATGGATTTGGTCTTATTACCTTGTGTTTATAATCCAAATTGTGCCTTATTATTACAGTTGAAATAGTTTTGTGAAAATACAAAAAAAAAATTACTAACAAAATAAATTACAACTTGTACTTTTTTTTTAAATGAGACATGTATAGCAATTAAAATGAGAATAAAAAATAATGTCTATTCATCTTTTCAATGCGATATTTGACACCTTTTATAAGTCACCACACAACAAAAGGGGTAAAAGGTTAATGCTTGATGCAACTTTTTTAATAAAAGGATTTATACGTAAGGTAATAAGACCAAATAAATAAATAGTGTGTGACGTTTCGGTAACAGTGTTGTAACCATCTTCAGACAAAAGTACATCTGTCTGACCAGTACTTTTGTCTGAAGATGGTAAAAACGCTGTTACCGAAATGTCACACACTTTATTTATTTATTTGGATTTGGCCTTATTGCGTTGTGTTTATAATCTATAATCCAAATTGTGCCTTATCAATAAAGGGATGTAAACACAAGTTAATAAGACCAAATCCAAATAAATAAATAGTGTGTGACGTTTTGGTAAAAGCGTTGTTACCATCATCAGACAAATAGATTCAGTACTTTTGTCTGAAGATGGTAACAACACTGTTACCGAAACGTCACACATTATTTATTTATTTGTATTTGGTCTTATTACCTTGTGTTTATAATCCAAATTGTGCCTTATTACATTTTTACTACTATGCTGATGAAGGACCTCACCCGAAAGCTTCTGTAAATCCTTTTGATTAGGTACACAATTTGTATTATAGATTTAGAAGCACAAGGTAATAAGAACAAATCCAAATAAATAGTGTGTGACATATCGGTAACAGCATTGTTACTGTCATCATACAAAACTACTGAATCTGGTAAAAACGCTGTTACCAAAATGTCACACACACCATTTATTTATTTGGATTTGTTCTTATTACCTTGTGCTTCTAAATCTATAATACAAATTGTGTACCTAATCAAAAGGATTTACAGAAGCTTTCGGGTGAGGTCCTTCATCAGCATAGTAGTAAAAATGTAATAAGGCACAATTTGGATTATAAACACAAGGTAATAAGACCAAATACAAATAAATAAATAGTGTGTTCACGTTTCGGTAACAGCGTTGTTACCATCTTCAGACAAAAGTACTGAATCTATTTGTCTGATGATGGTAACAATGCTGTTACCAAAACATCACACACTATTTATTTATTTGGATTTGGTCTTATTACCTTGTATTAAAAATGGATTTTTACAATTAAAAAAATTAAGTCATCTAGAAACAAGTTTATTTTGAGGTTTTATTCACTACCTATTGCTTTAGGGGGCTTAAGCTTTTATAGTTCACCTGTAGATGGAAGGCCTTTTTAAGCCGAAAGATGGTAAATAAAATCTCAAAAGAAACTTTGAGCCCCTAGTTTGCAGAGATAGTCCATAGCTGCTACTTAGTTTTAGCATCTATTTTGACGGGAGAGGTTACTATATCCAAAATATCCCTTGGGCAAAATTGCCATCTCTCTTACTTTTTTTTATTGTTTACATGGAATGGGGGTGGCAAGTTATTACGGTATTTTACATAGGGTATATTTATTTTATAGGGTAGAGAAATAAATTAACTTACGCTTTTGTCTTTCCTCTTCATTTTTCTTTTCAAGAAACTTTTTAATGGCATCCTGGTTAACTTTAGATTTGGGAGGCCTTTTGGGAGGTTTGAAATCTGTGGAATATCTTTTGGTCTTGGAGAGCTGCACAAACAACAAGTTGTTACACTTATGATAAGGTACAATTTGGATTATAAACACAAGGTAATAAGACCTAATCCAAATAAATTAATAGTGTGTGACAATTCGATAACAGCATTGTTACCATCATCAGACAAAAGTCAATTTGGATTATAGATTATAAACACAAGGTAATAAGACCTAATCCAAATAAATTAATAGTGTGTGACATTTCGGTAACGGCATTATTACCATCATCAGACAAAAGTATTGAATCTGGTAACAATGCTGTTAACGAAACGTCACACACTATTAATTTATTTGGATTAGGTCATATTTTCTTGTTGTAACAATTATGTTGTTAGAATATCAGGGTTTAAAATAATTAAGATTTATAAAACATGGGACTTTGGCAACTAAGTATTCTTGTACTAATGTTTACATTGGAACAACCTCTCCTGAGTCCTGTTAACTGCCTTAGTGCGGCGGGGAGGTGACCCTGAGCAGGACCGTAAATCTTGTAACTTCTTCTTCTTCTTTCTTATCTCCACTCAATCATAATAAGGTATCAAGCTTGTAAAGCTTGAGATTTTTGATGGTGTCTGCCGGGGAAGAGTAGAGCTCATCAATGGATGAGTCAATACAGTCAATAATATGTCTTGGGGTTGCAGGTTGACACTTAGTACATAGTGGGAAAACCCTGCAACCATTCTAGAAAGTCATTGTCCGTAGATGACCAGACTTAAGTCTGGAAATTGTATGTAAAAATGTAACTCCTGGTACTCTAGACATGATGGCTGCCGTCCTACTAAGCTCAGCTAAATGTTAACAGGGAAACACAAGAAGACTAAATCCAAAATAAATAGTATGTGACATTTCAGTAACAAGTTGTTACCTGGAATGTCGCATGCTATTTATTTATTTGATCTTCCTGTGTTTATAATCTACTAGCCGAATGACCCGGGCAACGCCCGTGTTTTACCCGATTGAATGTTTTGATTCAAATACTATTTGTTACAATTATAGATTGGCGCCTTATATAAATGCATATGTTAGTTAATAACTATAGCCTATGTGCTTTATCTGTCTATGTACTGTTGGCTTCCGTAGGCGTCTCTTACTGGGAAAAAGAAAGAGAGGATTCCATTTGGTTATTAACTAATATATGCATTTATTTAAGGAGCGACCCGCTTCAACACAATGGTTACAAAAACGAAAAAGCGAGTGGGGGGGGGGGGGGGCAAAGGTGGTGTGATCGTAGCCGACCAATAGGAGGGCGCCATTCCAAAAAAAAAGCAAACGGTGACAGAGATGACTGATGAAGAATGACGCTCGTAACTGTATATAGAATAATCCAAATTGGTACCTAAACCAATGTTAACAGGCCTACCTTTGTATATACCTCAGATGTTCCCACAACAGGAAACACATCCAATTACTCGGTAAAAGAGATAGGCACCCACCATATTGGAACAAAACAGGATGAATATATAGAGCCAAATATATTTCTAAAGAGAGTCATATAGAAATATGAAGTTTTAGTAAACTAAAAAATAATTGTCAGTTTTTTTTCCCCCCCAAAAAATTGACAAAAAATGAACACAAGGTAAATAAGACCAAATCCAAATAAATAAATAGTGTGTGACGTTTTGGTAACAACGCTGTTACTGAAATGTTACACATTATTTATTTATTTGGATTTGGTCTTATTACCTTGTGTTTATAATCTATAATAATACAAATTGTGCCTTATTGACATAAAATGAATTAATCAAGAAAAATCCAACCATGTATACAGTAGAACCTCTCTGTAAATAACACCTAATTGCAGATATAAAGTGTCCTTTAGGGAGAGGTGTCTCTTACCGGAGAGTTACTAAATAGTAAAAATGGTAATTTTGCAAATGAAAACTGTCCTTCGTAGAGAGGTGTCCTCTAGAGCAAATGTCTTCACATGGAGGTTCTACTGTATTGGCACTTGTGAACATGTGGTGCAGACTTTCATTGTTAACAACCTACAACCAAAAGGTCATAGCACTTCTTTTTAACTCCATAAATAGGTTCTTAAGGCCTAGTTTGTACATTAATAGACTAAAATAAAAAAAGGAATATTGGGGTGAGAACATAATCAAGCTCCTCAGGGTTGCTGATTGCAGAGCTCCATCTAAATGGACTAATAACATAAATTAAAGGAATCCTAAAAAACTCTCAACTTGTACAATACCTAGAAACATAACGGTAACAAAAGACCAAATCCTAATTAGGGAAATGATAAGGTACAAGTTAGATTATAGATTAGAAACACAAGGTAATGAGACCAAATCCAAATGAATAAATAATGTGTAATGTTTCTGTAACAGTTGTTACCGAAGCTTCATACATTATTTATTTATTTGGTCTTATTAGCTTGTGTTTCTAAATTTAATTGATGCACTTGTGTTGTTTCTGTAACGAAATTATAAACACAAGGTAATAAGACCAAATCCAAATAAATAAATAGTGTGTGACATTTCGGTAACAAGCGTTGTTACCATCTTCAGACAAAAGTACTGAATGATAAATTTTACCACAGTTCTCATTCAATACTTTTGTCCGAAGATGGTAACAACGCTGTTACCGAAATGTCACACACTATTTATTTATTTGGATTTGGTCTTATTACCTTGTGTTTATAATCTATAATCCAAATTGTGCCTTATCAATTAACCAAATTGTGTTTACCAAAATGTTAAAAAACATTTCATTAATTTGGATTTGGTCTTACCTTCTGTTTACAATCCACAAATTGTACCTTACTTATCATGGAGAATATCTACATTCCTCATCCTGTTTCATTTATTTGGATTTAGACTTATCCTTTTATAAAATTCTAAGATAAAACCTAGGATGCTCAATAAAAGTTTTAGTTGTAATCTCAGTCACATTTTGTTTCCCTCCTTCCTCACAGGTGCCTTTTTCTGTCCCAACGAGATAACATAGTGTGAGACATTTCGGTACAGTAGAACTACCTCCCTGTAAAGAACAACACCTAATTGCAGAGCCAAAGTGTCCTTTAGGGAGAGGTGTCCTCTTACCGGATAGTGTCAAAAATAGTAAAAAATGGTAATTTTGTAAATGAAAACTGTCCTTTGTAGAAAGGTGTCCTCCAACATGAGTGTCCTCTCATGGAGGTTGTACTGTATTGGCACTTGTGAACATGTGGTGCAGGCTTTCATTGCTAAGAACCTAGACCAAAATGGTCATAGCACTTCTTTTTAACTCCATAAATAAGTATTAAGTCTTAGTTTGTGCATTAATAGGCGAAAATATAAAAGGAATATTGTTCTACTGTAACAGCATTGTTACCATCATCACACAGACAAAAGTACTAAATGTTTCAATTTTTAAAAATTCTATGGTTTTAACATGAAAAAATGGGGTTACAAGAGATGTTGTTATAGTGAGATTGAACTGTATATAGCGGTTGCAGAATCCTCTCTCTCTATACTGGTGAATTGGAAGAAGATTGTATAATCTAATATTTTTCTACTATTTTGACTACATCATCTTTTTTTAGATTCACCAGTTAAAGGTGGTCGGTTGAGAAATGGTATATAAACCAACAGTTTTCTACCGCTTTGACCTGGGATCTAATCCTGCATTGGGCACTTTTTTTTTCTTAATAAAAAAAAAAAAAAAATGCTTCATACACAATGGCCACCCATTTCTTGTTAAAGTCCAACTTCACCAGCGAGTGCAAATAACAAAACGGTGCACAAGTTCACTGGTAAGTACAAAATTCTACATATAGATGGAAATTTTGCCGGGAGGAAATTGATCTAAAGAGACAAGGGTCGCCTCTCCTGTCAAAATAGACATCTAAAACGAGGGCCATTAGCCCGAAACCCATGGTGGGCGCTTTTCAGTTTGCCAAAGCTGGTGTTGTGGCTTTGTCACCGTCCTGAGGCCGCTAGTTGCGGCAACAGTCAATAGATGGCGTCTGGTTTTTAGACGTCTATTTTGACGGGAGAGGCGACCCTTGTCTCTTTAGTTGTTTTCTACATGTGTAGTCATGTGGTGTACTTCAGTAAAAAGCAGTTGGATTACTACTGACTACCATGATTAGCATGGCCTGTACAACATGTGTGTATACTAGGAATAATAATAAAAAAGAAGAAGATTCATCAATTTGTTCAGTCTTCCAAATTTAAAAACTTAATCCAAGTTGAAGATGGTTTTAAGCTGTTTTGTCATCAAATCCTGCAAGTCCCAGGTTTATCTGCCAGTCCTAGGTCAAATAAACTAATGTTCCCCTCAATGGTCTGAGGAATTCAACCATTGAGCTGGCAAGATTATTAAAGACCTATATGATAAGGCACAATTTGGATTATAGATTACAAACACAAGGTAATATGACCAAATCCAAATAATAAATACAGTTAAACCTGTCTATAGCGCCCCCCTCTAAATAGTGCCTTCCTCTCTATAGCGCCCGATTTTAAACATTAAAATGTAAACATTTTACATTAAAAGTGACCTGTCTATAGCATCCCATCTTTATAGCACTCTATTTTGGTGAGTCCCAAGAGGGGGCGCTATAGACAGGTTCCACTGTAGTGTGTGACGTTTCTGTAACAGTGTTGTTACTAAAACTTCATACACTATTTATTTATTTGGATTTGGTCTTATTACTTTGTGTTTATAAAGACCTATATGTTGTTGTTTCAGGTAGAAGTGTGAAATTTGTTTAAAACACTCGCTGCCTGTCACACAGATGAGCACATGTCCAAGACACCACATTGTGCTGTTTGATGTAATCTCCTCGGCCTACCACTGAGTAGTGCTCCCAGTCTTAATGACAAAGGCAGACACATTCTAGTCATGATGGTTGTCAACTTTACAAGCTTGATACCTTAATATGATTGAGTGGAGATAAGAAAGAAGAAGATGTAATCTCCTCACTGTTGCTGCTGTCTGTTCTACTTGCTATCATCCTCTCCTTTTCTCTAATTATGTCATTAATTGTGAACCCTATTAATGATAAAGCACAATTTGGATTATAGATTATAATAAAAGAAAATAAGACCTAATCCAAATAATTTATTAGTGTGTGATGTTTCGACAATAACATTGTCACCATCATTAGACAAATTAGGTCTTATTACCTTGTGTTTATTTCTGATATATATATAGTGGTACGTTATTGCCTTATAATTAATTTTATAATTAGAAAAAAATAACAAGTGTGGAGATAAGATTGGGTGCTGTGTATAGAATACCTTAGGTCAGAATGCTAGAGAAGTTTGAATGTAGATACAGAGAGTCTGATAAAGAATTTAAGAAGCAGATATAACAGAAGTGTGGTGTTCATACCAACATGTATACTAAATAAATATCGCTGTTTTAAAAACCATTTTTTTTATTTCACTGGTGAATTTTAACAGATGATTCTTTAAGAGCAGCGTGGGAAGTGTCCATTTTGAGAAGCTCCCTCAGAGCCATTGTTGCGTAAGAGCCTGTTCCCAGGGAAAACTGGATGGTGAGGGCCTTGTGTTTGGCCTGTTCGGGTCGTTCAGGCTGGGGGAGGTTGTTGAGGAGATCCAGGTCACTGGGGAACAGCGGGAGGGCTGGGTCATCATAGGGGACTAGGTCCCATTCAACATTGGAGGGGAGGGTGACGATGTTGCGATAGGTGCCGCAGAGCGCATAGGTCTTCACAGCATTTGTGTCAAAGCTGGTCAGTGTGAGTCCATCCTGAGCCAGTATCTCCTGGTACCATGCCATCAATTCTGGGTGTTGAGGGTATGTGACAGAGTGGCCTGGGAGGGGTAGGACAATCTGGTGGATAGTGACTTTGCCCTGAGCGATGTCTTCCTCCGTTACTGTTCTGGGATCCTCTTTGTCAGGCTGCCAGAGATCTCCAACCACCGGCTTCAACCCCAGTTCCTTGATCCTTCTGGAGGTCACCCTGTTCCACACGTAGCTCTGGTAGCTATGGAGGTACATCAGCCGCGTGTTGCGAGCGATGAAGCCCAGGGCCTTCACATAATCCTTGCCATTGGAGCTTTTCAGGCCACGTAGGAGGTGGCCTTCAATGCAGCTCTTAACTGGGAGGACATCCCAGGCCTTCTCGGCATCCCTAGTCTCCGACCAGATCCTGAGAGCCTTCTCAAACATGTCTGAGGTGGAAGAACGGGGCTGGAGGATGAGCTTCACCACTTCCTCCCACTGCTGGGTGATGAGAGCCAATCCAATCTTGTGGGTGGGGACATCGGCATTGCCAAACCTCTGCATTCCATAGTAGTTGATGAAGCCCAATGTCTTGAGGACTTCCACTGCGGACACCAGCTCCTCCTTGGGTGCCCTGACATCTCTGAGGACCAGGGTGAACCTGTTCCCCAAGGAATCCCCAAACTTAAGAGGTGCAGGTTTATAGGTGTAGTTGCCAGTAGTCATGTTCCTCAGCTTGTGGTTGAGCTTAGCCAAGGTCTCTGCCTTGAGACGATAAGCAGCCACCCACTGCGTAGTCTTGGCTCTACGGTCCTTAGTTCCGGCATAGGAGAAGGAAGAAGGGTTCATTCTGATGTGACCGGCTATCTTAGCTATGGCATCCATGGTGTCTAGGTTCTCCTTGTACAGGATGAAATGGAGGTAGTTACCCCTGGTGGGCGGCCATTGACTTCTTTGACCTTTTGGGTTGCCCTGTGGTTGCGCCACAATGACCTTCCTGCCCTCTTCCTCTCTGGTGTCGCTCATCAGGTGGGAGTAGTTTTGTCGGATAGCCTGATGGATGGCTTTCCTGGCAGCCTTGTCCAAATCTGTCACATCAATACTGACAGTCTCTTTGGAGCCTTTCTTCAATGCTCCCAGCTGGCTCATCACTTCTTCACTTAGGATACCAGAGGAGGATTCAATCTCTGGCACCTCTTCCTGGGGGCATTCCAAGGTGGTGAGATGCACCACATTGCCCTCCGTGTCAATCTCATGCACAATGAAATCAGAGAAACGGTATTTGAGGATGCCGGAGAAACCTGCGTGTGAGGAGATGTACTCTGTGATACCAACATCTGATTCTCCTCTGGGTTGGATGATCTCTTCAACCTTGGAATCTGGATTAACCTCTCCCTTCGGAGAACCTTCAAGCTTAATCTTCTTGGCAGCCGGCTCTTGGAGATCAATTTCTTCAACTATTGATGACATCTTGTTTCACCACTTCTTTCAATAAAGTTTTTGTTTGAACAGGAGAAATGTTAATTAATAAATTAAAAAATTTAGAATATTTTTGTTGTGATTTTCTTGCAAATAAAACTTTTGTTTTAAAAAACAGTAACAGTCCTCTTTTTTTGTATTCGTAGATAAAAAAAATTGTATAAATATATTTTGGGAGAGTTTTTTTTGGGTTTTGTTTTTTTGGGTTTGTGTGATCTAATATTGGTTCAATCTCAAAGATCCTGCAAACCACAGGCATCAGTGTTCATTGATTCGCTTGATTTTTTCATAGAAAGAGAAAGAGTAATATATAAAAAATAAAATAAAAAAACATTTTTTTTTTTTAAATTCAATGAAATTAATACAAAATAATTGTCCTGATATTTTAATAAAATTTTTATGCGTTTGAAAATATTTTTTTAAATCTTTGATTTCTCTCCCAAACACATTTTAAATACACAAAGAAAATTTCATTTAGATAATTAAAAAAATGAAAAAAAAACAAAATATATGAAGAAGATGAAGGGACTGAATGAGAGCTAGCAGAAGCGTAACACAACAAGAATTACAGATAAAACAACAACAACAACAAGAATTACATTGTGAAATGCAGTATATAACCTCTTTAATTCAACACTTGCTTTAATTCAACCACCTATAATTCAACACTTGCTTTAATTCAACCACCTATAATTCAACACTTGCTTTAATTCAACCACCTATAATTCAACACTTGCTTTAATTCAACCACCTATAATTCAACACTTGCTTTAATTCAACCACCTATAATTCAACACTTGCTTTAATTCAACCACCTATAATTCAACACTTGCTTTAATTCAACCACCTATAATTCAATACTTGCTTTAATTCAACCACCTATAATTCAACACTTGCTTTAATTCAACCACCTATAATTCAACACTTGCTTTAATTCAACCACCTATAATTCAACACTTGCTTTAATTCAACCACCTATAATTCAACACTTGCTTTAATTCAACCACCTATAATTCAACACTTGCTTTGATTCAACCACCTATAATTCAACACTTGCTTTAAATCAATCAGGGATAAAACACCAACCTTTCTACTTCCCATATTAGCACAAAATCAAACAAGATTATGTAATTAAATAAGTAATTTAAACAAAACTTTGTGAAAAAAAAAAAAGTACAAATGTGAAATTGTACTGGGATAAGGTGAATAAATTAAGAAAAAGGAATCTCCTTATTGTGAAAATGAAATTTGATGATAGCTTGCACCATCTATCAGAATAAATATCAACTATTCATTGATTTTTTTTTTTTTATTATTATTCCAGAATTTCAGTTACACGATAAGGAGATGTCCTTTTTCTAAACAACTATTGTGTTTTAAAATTAAATAAATAAATTACTGTAAATTGATAAGGCAGATTTGGTCTTATTACCTTGTGTTTACTGTAAAGTATTTGATAATATTTGACCACATGGATTAGGATAAGCCTTGTTAATCCATGTGATAATGGATAGTAATAAGATTTAAATATTTGGATTTGGTCTTTCTCTCATGGAAGTAAAATGTCCAAATCTAAATATTTAAAAAGTTATTTAATTACTTTGTGTTTTCAGGAGTTATTTTGGGCTTTTTATAAGCTCTACTCAGCATCCCCAGCAGACACCATCAACAAGCTCTACAAGATTGATACCCTAAAATGATTGAGTGGAGATAAGAAAGAAGAAGACACATCCCCAGCAGACACTATCAACAAGCTCTACAAGCTTGATACCCTAATATGATTGAGTGGAGATAAGAAAGAAGAAGACACATCCCCAGCAGACACCATCAACAAGCTCTACAATCTTGATACCCTAATATGATTGAGTGGAGATAAGAAAGAAGACACATCCCCAGCAGACACCATCAACAAGCTCTACAAGCTTGATACTCTGATTTGATTGAGTGGAGATAAGAAAGAAGAAGACACATCCCCAGCAGACACCATCAACAAGCTCTACAGGCTTGATACTCTGATTTGATTGAGTGGAGATAAGAAAGAAGAAGACACATCCCCAGCAGACACCATCAACAAGCTCTACAAGCTTGATACCCTAATATGATTGAGTGGAGATAAGAAAGAAGAAGACATATCCCCAGCAGACACCATCAACAAGCTCTACAAGCTTGATACCCTAATATGATTGAGTGGAGATAAGAAAGAAGAAGACACATCCCCAGCAGACACCATCAACAAGCTCTACAAGCTTGATACCCTAATATGATTGAGTGGAGATAAGAAAGAAGAAGACACATCCCCAGCAGACACCATCAACAAGCTCTACAAGCTTGATACCCTAATATGATTGAGTGGAGATAAGAAAGAAGAAGACACATCCCCAGCAGACACCATCAACAAGCTTTACAAGCTTGATACCCTGATATGATTGAGTGGAGATAAGAAAGAAGAAGACACATCCCCAGCAGACACCATCAACAAGCTTTACAAGCTTGATACCCTGATATGATTGAGTGGAGATAAGAAAAAAGACACATCCCCAGCAGACACCATCAACAAGCTTTACAAGCTTGATACCCTAATATGATTGGGTGGAGATAAGAAAGAAGAAGACACATCCCCAGCAGACACCATCAACAAGCTCTACAAGCTTGATACCCTAATATGATTGAGTGGAGATAAGAAAGAAGAAGACACATCCCCAGCAGACACCATCAACAAGCTCTACAAGCTTGATACCCTAATATGATTGAGTGGAGATAAGAAAGAAGAAGACACATCCCCAGCAGACACCATCAACAAGCTTAACAAGCTTGATACCCTAATATGATTGAGTGGAGATAAGAAAGAAGAAGACACATCCCCAGCAGACACCATCAACAAGCTCTACAAGTTTGATACCCTAATATGATTGAGTGGAGATAAGAAAGAAGAAGACACATCCCCAGCAGACACCATCAACAAGCTCTACAAGCTTGATACCCTAATATGATTGAGTGGAGATAAGAAAGAAGAAGACACATCCCCAGCAGACACCATCAACAAGCTCTATAAGCTTGATACCCTAATATGATTGAGTGGAGATAAGAAAGAAGAAGACACATCCCCAGCAGACACCATCAACAAGCTCTACAAGATTGATACCCTGATATGATTGAGTGGAGATAAGAAAGAAGAAGACACATCCCCAGCAAACACCATCAACAAGCTCTACACCCTAATATGATTGGGTGGAGATAAGAGATAAGAAAGAAGAGGAGTTATTTTTGTTGAATGTGAACAAAACGAGGCGGACTCTAAAGGGGTCGATTCTACCCAAATAAATATTTAGTAAAATTTTATTACAAGATTATAATGATAAGGTACAATTTGGATTATAGATTATAAACACAAGGTAATAAGACCAAATCCAAATAAATAAATAGTGTGACGTTTCGGTAACAACGCTGTTACAGAAACGTCACACACTATTTATTTATTTGGATTTGGTCTTATTACCTTGTGTTTACAAGATTAGAAGAAAAAAAAAAAAAGAGGAATCTCCTTATCGTGCAAATTAAATTTGGTGATGGCTTGCGCCATCTATCGGAATAAATATCAACTATTTGTTGATTTTTAATTATTCCAGAATTGGCCAAATACACATTCTTGATTAATTAAGAAAAGCTAACCACGGACGTGTTTCGGGCTGTTGGCCCTTGTCATTGTTGTACAAGCTGTACCTCAACAACCAAAAATGATTAGAAGTGCCTGCCTCATCAGTGATGATTCAATCTTATTTGGAAAGTTTTCATTATGAATCATGAATCAATTCATGATATCACTTTTTTTCTCTATGATATTCTCTCTGACCCATATATTTGAGTTGTATTTT
Source organism: Cordylochernes scorpioides (assembly GCA_030710605.1). Classification (NCBI taxonomy): domain Eukaryota; kingdom Metazoa; phylum Arthropoda; class Arachnida; order Pseudoscorpiones; family Chernetidae; genus Cordylochernes; species Cordylochernes scorpioides. The sequence goes on along the minus strand of CP092876.1, from coordinate 4,924,050 downwards.
GAAAGAGCAGGTAATATTTGGCTAAATCCAATATTTTATAAGCATAACTAATATGTAAATGAGATGCAATTGTGTTTGTTTGTTTACATTCCACAGTATGATGTTTCGGATTTGGTTTTTCGCCGGTTCCAAAATCACTTTATTAGGTACCGCTCAACAAGAGCAACCTAGTTTATGATAATTGAAACAGTGAATAATATATGAAAGTTATTCATATATTAAACAAAATGTTAACGTGGGATTCAATCCCGGTTCATGACTGTCGGGAATCGAGAGTGTTACACACTCGTCCACAGACTTATTTATTCGGATTTGGTCAAATTTTTCCCTATTTCCCTTTGGGTTTTTAATATGGTTGATTGATGTTCTGTAATTTTAATTTAATCAATAAAATTTAAAATATCATTAGCTAAAAGATATGTTTGTATTGGTAAAAGCCAAATAATAAACAAAAAATAGCCTTTCTTAAACTTTGATACTTTGATTTTTACTGGAGTCTATAATATAGACACTTTTTAGATTCAATATATGCTTTGGGATTTCTCTAAAGTGTACCCTCTACTTTACATTTTACCTAATAGTTGAATAATATGGCATATAAATACTTATTAATGTAATGTAATTATTCGTGTTTTGAATTGTCATATGGCAACAGTATGAAAGGTTTAAATTTTACACCTCGTTCAGTAAAAATGGAAAAGATTTTTTCGTGTTTCTTAAATCGTTCAGTTTTCTTAAAGACTATTTTATCATTGTAATATTGCATTGATGGTGGGCTCAAACATTGATGTGCTATGTACGAAATGTTGAAGATTTATTAAAAGAAATAGAGAGAGAAATCTCTAAAATTGGAAAAGCTAATATCTATTTTCGGTAGGTTTACCAATAGTTTGGTTTGCCCTTTTTGGTTAATATGCGTGATCTTTGATTAAGCATGGAAAAATTAGGTCTGCATAGTTAAGTAGATGCAAAGTTTATTTTTTGCTTTCAAATAAAATCCAAATAAGTATATTAGTGGCAATTTGTTTAAATTATATAATATTACGTGTACACAATTGTCAATATTTACCTCGTTATTTTGAGCTTGATTTTCGTGGGCTTTTGAAATTATTTCTAAAAATTCCATTAAACATATATAGATGTCAAGGAACTTTTAATGTATTAAAATTCTAATTAACATGTATGCTATTTTATAAAATTTAAATATATCTTAGAAAAATAAAAACATTACTAGAAAAATAAGACTGCACTTATGATGATATTCTGTTTTTAATTCACAGAATTATTTGCATTTTTTTTTTCTGACCAATGGAAGAAGGGAAAAGGCTTAATTGTTATATTAAAAATCATATTAGCACTTATTGATATATTTATATATCATTTATTATTTTTATTGATCTCCACCTAATTTACAAATTAAATGTAGGCTTTTTATTATTTCCCAATAAAAAATAATAAGGCACAATTGGATTTGGATTATAGCTACAAGAAAATAATAAATATTTTCATAATATCCTAAAAAGAAAATTTCTTTCAGTCTCTAGTGGTTTAAATTAGTAGTTTTTTTTTTTGTGTGTGTGTGTGTTTTTTACCCAACCAAGGTAAATCGCCAACAAATCGTCTACAGGAAGTTATTCAACGTTTTAATTTATTGTTTATTGCAATATTGCTACCGGTGATTTTTTATAGAATTGACTGTTTCTCTCAAGGTTTTGCTTAATTTTTTAAAATATAAGTTTGTATATGGCTCTTAAACAAAATATTATATATAGAGAGAAATATTTTTAACCCAGGTTCCTGGAGCGCAGAACGCCAACTACCCAAACAACTAACATTATTATTTCACTTGAAAATAAACACTTTTAAAATTTAAATAAATAAAATATTAGAATTTTATTAAACATAAATTAATATTGTTTAATTTTTTGGTCATATACAAAAATTTATTTCTATAAAAATCTCCAAAGAAATAAATCTACATGGAACCACCTCATGAATTGGACTTCCACTGGCATTGTAAATAAAACCAAGAAGATTTAGGTCAGATGGACAGGCCGGGTAATTGGCGCCTTCTGTGCACTCCGGGAACCTGGGTTAACTAAATGAGATCGTTCGTCGAGATCAGTTTACCTAAATATCATTATTTATAGAGGTCAGTCCACTGTGAGATGGTTCATTGAGAAGGTCAGTACACCTTGCGTGCGTTCATTGCGTTCAGTTCACTTTGAGATAGTCAGTTGAGGGCAGTTCACTATGAGGGTTATTTTGGCCCTTAGTCAAACATGTCTTCAGCCAGGTTGGCCCACAGTGCAATCATTCTTCCACGATGTTGATCTAAAGAATGTCCATCCACAGCGAAGTTGGTTAACAGTACACATTATGTTTACACTGCAGTTTCTTCTCAAGACCATTGGTCCATGGCGAAATTGGTCCAGGGAGTAATATCTAGAGACCATCACTAATTATAGGTTTTGATTTGAAAAAAAAACTGATATTTTATATTTTTGATTTCTCAGGAAGCCTCAAGGACCAAAATTTTGGTCTCATAGAGGTTCTACAGTATTTATTCCCTGTAAATGAGGCCTAAGACTGGTATACCTCCTTCAAACAATAGTAGTTAAATGTTGCCCTGGTCCATTCATCAAGGATTTTAATGGGGTAAATAATGAGGCGGGTTTTCCTTTGCCTTCCACAATCATATACCATTGATACACACCTTATAGCATATTCATCCACCTTTTTAGAATATGATTCCCATTTAAAGGGCAGCAAAAATATACTTCAATAACTCCATGTATCAACTTTAAGTTGAAAACATCAGGCTTCCAGGGATAAGTTTATTTTTTAAAAAATTAAAGATTAAATTTTAATTTTTAAAAAAGAAACCTATCACTTTGGAAGCCTGATGTTTTCAACTTAATAAAAATATACTATCCTAAAATTAACACTAGAAAAAAAAAACCTACCTACCTACCTTTCAGCAAGGGACCATATTAACAAACTGAAACTACAACTAATAAGGAACCATAGAGATAGTTTCCATCATTCTTGGTACCAGGTAGAAAACCCCAAAAAACAGACCCTCCAACTAAACAGAAGGAAATCGACACAGTTGGCCAGATGGAAATCTGGTCACCTGCGCCCTCTAGTCTATAAAGAGGGAGCCAAAAGCTTCCCCATGTGCACTAGGTGCAAAACCGAAGAGGCCACTCCCCAACATTTACTAAATTGTATTGGAAAGGACAAAAGATCCCTGTACAGAGAACCAAGAAGAGTTCTTGAGCTTCTTTACGAGCACAACCTCCAAGATCTTGTCTAATTTAGACTAAAAGGATAAGTAAAAAAAAAAAACACTAGAAATGGTCATTTTCGACTGCACACCCATTTATTTTTAGGAAACCCTGTGTAGTAAATAGGTGAAATAAATAAAAGCGTGGAACCTTGTGTATATATACAACAACCACAACTTATCTATAACAATGTCCCAATACAAGGTAATAAGACCAAATCCAAATAAATAGTGTTTGCCGCTTTGTTAACAAGGCTATTGGTCACAATTTGGTCTTATTACCTTATGTTTATAATCTATAATCCAAATTGTGTGCCTTATCAAGGTCCTAAATTGTTTTAAGGAAGGTTATAACAATCATATCAAATCTTGGTCCCACAAGATGTAACAATAAGATTCACTTATATTGATAGGTGAAATTTGGATTATAGATAATAAATAAAAGGTAATAAGACCAAATCCAAATAGTGTGCGACATTTCTGTAACAGTGTTGTTACCATCTTCAGACCAAAGTACTGAAAGTACTTATCTTGAATAGGTATTTTAGTGTCACCATTAACAACTATTGAATCGGCAAAAAAAAAACCAACAACAAAGATTACAAGACACAGTTGAAAAAATGTAAAAATTTGTTTATTATTTGTGCTATTTACAAGAATGGAAAGAGAGAGAGAGAGAGACAGAGAGAAAGAAAAAAAAAAAGAACTATTTATCTTGGTGGTGCCTACATTACAAAAAAACGGCACTTGGGTGCGAAGTAGAAATGTAGTAGTCTCAACAGAGGGAGGAGGGTTGTTAGTAGTAGTAATCACAGTTCTTGGGTCAATAGATTCTCTTTCCTTCACTTTTTCTTCCAACAGATGATGAGGTATATTGAGGGGGAACCAAGGGAGAATGCAAATCAAAAAACTATAGTAGACATATATATATATATGTTAGATAATAAAAAGGTATATATTGGATTGAAATAAAAGATTTGCCAATATTATTCAATCCAATATATTGCTTTTTTATTATCTAATGATTTAAATATGGATTTTGCTCTATATTCAAAATATATATATGTCGTGGGAAAACAAACAAAAGATATAACAATTATAGAAAAAAAAACATTTAAATAATATATTGGATCTTTGGTAAGATAGCAAAGTTATCTAATTATTTATCCAAAGGAGAGGAAGAAAACATCATCAGAAGGTGAAAAAATGAAAAAAATTATATTGTTAAAAAAAAAGAAAGTTATATTTTAGTTAAAGTTGCATAACAATGATATGATAATAGCATGATATGAGGGGGAAAAGAAAGAAAGAAAGAGAGAGGGAGAAAAAAGGGATATTTTTCTTACACTATTGATAAAAAAAAACAAATAAATAAATAACTAAATAATGATGAGATGGGAGATGTTGAGATGATATTATATGTTACAGATATTTAAAAAAAAAAAAAAACTTTACAAAATAAATAATAATAATTTTTAAAAAATTATGTTCCTAGGTTTGAAAATTGTGTGTTGTATATATGTGGAGAAATTTTAAAAAGCATTATATATTGGTGAGACACAAAACACAGAGAGGATGTGAAGAGTTTGAAAAATGCTGTGTCTATAAACAGAAGTATTTCTACTATGACAGAATTTTGATAAAAATAAGGAAAAGTGGTCACAAAAACAACAAACACAAAAACTACAACATCAACACAATAGATTTAAAAAAAAATAAATAGTGGTCCCAATATATCAAAATTTACCCAACACAAACACAATTTTTTTTTTGGTCAAATAAATAATTTTCTATATAATTAGATATATATATATTTTATTTCTGACAAATTTATTATATAAAAAGATATGGTTATATATAAAGGTAGGATTTCAAAATATATATTAATTTGTTTTTTCTATGTATAGACATATAAGTTAAAAAAGCAACAAAAGTTAGTGAGGATGAAAGAAAGGGTGTGAAAAATCAAAGTTTCAAGTGAGAAACAAATCATTCAAAAATGACAAAAAACACAAACACGGGAGAAGTTTGAAATTACAACACACATAGAAGTACACAAGTCTTTTTCTGGTATTTTGGGATTTCTTTTTTTTTTTTTAAGAAAAAAGCAAATAGATACATCAACCGTTGTTATTTCTGGACAGTTTCTGGCGACTCCTTGTCACCTTGGCTCAGGGAATGACTTCTTGAATACTAAAGCATCTACTTATATATGTGATTTTCTAAAATACATGGCAGAGCATCAAATATTTAGATATGTCTATAATGAGTCCTTGTAAATGACACTTAGCATGTATTTTAAGAAAAATTGTATATATATAAGTGGAAGCTAGAATTCAAGAACTCATTCCCCCGAGGAAGTGGGTCTTTGAAATAAATACAGGTTAATATACCTCTATTACCTTTTTGTTGGTTTAGACTGAGACTTGATGCAAGTAAGATGGACAACACAAATGGTATTTACACGCTGGTGGTGATGATGACTATATACATGATGACAATGATGATGATGATAGCTTCACTGGATCATGACTTCTGGTTTATAGGGCTTCTTTTTGATCTGGTCATCTTGGATCTGAAGGACTATGTATTCGTGACCTGGAGGCACACAGAACCAATCATGTCACGGGGGAGTACATAAAATAAGGGCTTGAAGCTCTTGTCTGTTTACAAGAGTAGAAATTGTCATATACCACCATTTAGCCGGGGTTATATATACTAGAAGAATCTTGAATAGTGGTGAACATTGAACCACATCTTTAAAAAATGCCTCTATGGCAATTATATTTAAGAAAGAATGATTTTTTATTTATTAGGATTTTTTTAATAAATTCATCAAACTACACTCATGGACAAAACTTTAAGAAGTGGAAAGTCTTTGATGTCGCTGGTCGTCTTATTTTTTTGAAGGAGACAAGAGGTTGTTCACACTTGGTTATCCCATGTGTCTTCAATAAAGGTCACTGTAATATCCTTCAGAGTTATTGTCTGAATCACCATATACATGATAAAAGATACAAATTCCTTAAGTTTTGTCCATGAGTATACAGTATGAACTCGTTATAACATCATAAAGTCCTAAGTTCTAGGTCCCAATTGTTTTAACCGTAAACACAAGGTAATAAGATCAAATTCAAATAAATAAATAGTGGTGATGTTTCTGTAACAACATTGTTACCATCTTCAATACTTTTGTCTGAAGATGATAACAACGCTGTTACCAAAACGTCACACACTATTTATTTATTTGGATTTGGTCTTATTACCGTGTGTTTATTTGCCAATTAATTGTAAACATAAAATAGATGTTATTATTAATATCTAAAAATATTCATACCTTTATTACAAAATTTGCCAGTAATATATATATATTTGCAAATTTTCCCCCCTTCTTATCGATTTAGGCAAAAATATATTTCTAAACTTAATTCTATTGATGTTAAATGGCGATGAGTTTGTTATTCACATAAATACGTTGTTGTAACCTTGAAAAAGGTTGGCGTTTAGCCAACTGAAATATTGGTAAATGAATTATTTTTTGATCCAATATATGCCTTTTTAATTAAAGAACTATTTATGGATTACTCTATTTTCAAAAGGATTCAATATATGGAGTAGGAACAGGTTTTTTTCAGTTGTACTGGAGAGACTGCTCAGCCGAATCATAATCCCACAGTGTATCAATTTGAAAGAGGGGTATAAGGCACTGATGGGGGACATCAACTCTCAAAATATGAAAAACAAACCTGACATTGGACCTGGTTGAATCAATCAACAAATGGGGAAAAAAAATTAGATTCAACTACAAACTGAATGATGATGGAACCTAAAAGAACACCAAATAGTAGACCCATTGTGGAAATATGTAACAACAAGCAGCAATGTAGATGATAACAAATCTCCCAGCCAACAAATGTAGATGCACTAAATATATACTATTTTTAACCCAACACCATTTCCTATTAGAATAATTTTCTAAGCCCTTACACCACAATGATAAAATATTGGAATGGCCTCTCTGTGTTTTTGCCAGTTTAACCTTCCATAGTGCTCTAACATTGCACCTTTGCCAAGAGTTTCTCTAAAGATGTAGAAGTGTGAAAACATTGGGAGGGTTCACTACTGAAGAGCCAGGCCCTCCCAATATGACAAAAGCCGTTGCAGTATGGAGGCAGTAGAAAATTTATTTCATTTATATACATAAAAGAAATGACATGCTAAATAAGTCAGTTGTCTTTAAAGCTGTTGTTTGCAGATAAAAGAGCATTAAATAATTTAACACAGCCCTTGTGCCTGAGGCAACTTCAGGAAAGTGAAGCTGAGATCTATCAACGTACACTTCAAGTAAACTATAGCATATTCTTTTATTAAAAATATAGAAATTGTAATAATAATTATAAAGTTAAATCCTACCATTCACAATAAGTTTCTTTATTCTTAAATATATATTTTTTAAAACTTATTGTAGAAAATAAGACCTAATCAAAATAATTTATTTGTGTGTGATGTTTCGGGAACAGCATTGTCACCATCATCAGACCAAAGAATTTTGTTTTTCTTTTTTCTGATGATGGTGATAATGCTGTTGCCGAAACGTCACACACTAATAAATTATTTGGATTAGGTCTTATTTTCTTGTGTTATAATCTATAATCCAAATTGTGCTTTATCATTTTATATCATGGAATTCGTGTAATCTTTACACAAGGGGATAAGAAACAACAACAACAACAACAATCATTTTATATATATTATTCTGTTATGTTAAGAAATGTGTGGAATTATTCAATGTTACAGTAGAACTTGGATAATTCGAACTTCTTTAATTCGAAAACCTCTTTAATTCGAATATTTATCTTGGTCCCTAGAATTTCCTATAAATAGAATTTCCGTTTTTAATTCGAATTTCTGGATAATTCGAATTTTTTTTATGGTCCCTTGGGGTTCGAATTATCCAAGTTCGACTGTATTTCTTTCAAGAAGGTTGAGAATCTCTCTATTACAATTAGCCAACTGAAGATGAAAGAAAAATAATTAAGAGAAGGGGTTTGGCTAATCAGTTGCAAACCTTCCTAGGAATTACCCTGTTTTAATCCACCAGACAGCTGCAACTATTGTAGTCTCTCTCCATTCTGTTTATATAATTGGTGAGTTTTGACCCAGTTCAGTATGGGCTTTGATTTCACACACACACACACAGGAGATCTACAAGGGGGGGATTCAGGAAACCTTTACAAAAAGACATTTAATAGGAAAAGTAGCCTTCCATATATTTTGAGGTCAATTTCCTCACAACATTTACAGATATAATTTTGGCCTCACTTTAAGATAAAATAGTACAAAAGTGAAATTGTACTGGTATCAGAAAATGCCACCTTTTTCTTAACCCACTTTAAGAGTTTTAAAAAAATTTGGCAAAACCCCTGGAAAACCACTGTGGGTCTCATGAAATCAAAACCAGCCCAGGATTGACGGGGACCATAGTTTGAAATCATGGTCTCCACACACACACACACACACACAGACGGACATTTTATATTTATCATAGCTGGTGTTGTCATTAACCAGTCTGCTAAATTGCATAGTCAATAGATGATGCCCAGAGTTTGCCTATTTTGATGGGAGAGGTATAGTTTTTTTTTTTCAGATGCTGCAACATTGTCACTACCCATCAGGTAAAAATAGACTATACAGTTAAACCTGTCTATAGCCCCCCTCTATATAGTGCCTTCCTCTCTATAGCGCCCAATTTTATATACGTAGTACAATGCGATTTACATTAAAAGTGACCTGTCTATAGCACCCTATTTTGGTGAGTCCCAAGAAGAGGCGCTATAGACAGGTTTAACTTTACTATTTACTAAAACAGTCATCCCTGTGGATCAACTCATCTTGGGGACAACCACATCTCAATTCCAACCTCAGCCCCAGTAGTTGTGCGTGAAGACAGGCAGTTATCACTCACAGCAAGCAATGTTACGTGGGGGGGTGACATATCCTGGAACAAGCAACCAAGGAAATGGCCAGCAGCAGCAGCAGCAGAGAGAAAGAGCAGAGAAAAGTTTCACACATTGAAGAAACAAACAAAGAGAGAAAGAAGAAAAGAAGAGTGAAAAGAGGGGATGGGGTACCATTATTTGCAGAGTAGGTGGCTGTAGGAAATGCTGAAGTGAAATGCTGGCCGACTTTGGAGTAGGCGACACCATCTGACAACGACAGACAGACAAGAGTGACAACTCTGTGGTGGGTCCCACCTCCTGGCTTCAAACTTGTTGGCAGAGGGGGGCAAACAGCAGTTCACTTCAATTTTACATGGCCTGGTCTTCCCTATATATGGCACAATTTGGATTATAGATTTATAGAAACACATGGTAATAATACCAAATCCTAATAAATAAATAGTATGAGTTGTTTCAGTAACAGCCTTGTTACCATCATCAGACAAAGTTACTGAATAAAGATGGTAATGTTGTTACTGAAACTATTTATTTATTTGGTCTTATTACCTTGTTTTTATAATCTGTAATCCAAATTGTGCCTTATCATTCCCTATATAGTAAAACCTCTCTCTAAAAGGACAACACCTAGTTGCAGAGTCAGTCTCCTTTTGACAAAGATGTCCTTAGAGAGTAGCTAATTATTAAAAAATGGTCATTTTGGTTATGAAAACTGTACATGGAAGTATCCACTCATGGAAGTTCTACTGTACAAAAGTGTATTTGGTTCTGAAAGGTCACAAATAATAATTTATCTGGATTTGGTCTTACTTACATTGTGTTACCTTATCTATATATAAGACACAATTGTACCTAATTAATAATAATCCCAGAAGGAGAGAGAAGGCAAAATAAACCACAATATATCCAATGCCTAACAGGTTCAATTTAGATAAGAACAAGGGACCAAGATTGAGATTGGTGTATCAAGGTTATACAGCATTGGCACATGAAGAAGTGTTGGCATTCATATCCAAAATCTGCATAGATCAAATATAGATGGAAAATTTGCCAGGAGGAAATTGATCCATAGAAGCATAGGGCACCTCTCCCGTCAAAAGCTTTGTCACCAACCTGAGGCTTCTAGTTGCGGCAACAGTCAATAGATGGCGTCAGGTTTTGACGGGAGAGGCGCCCTATGCTTCTATAGATAAAAAATGATGGCCAAGGTATAATCAAACAGTTATTTTAAAGATCAAACCACTAATGCTTCCTTAAACTTATATTAAAGAGAGAAATAATATAAACTAAATTGGTTTACAAGAGAAGCCCATAAAGAAATTTCTCAGCTTGTTCTGAAAGGAAGGATGATTAATTTAAAAAGAGAGAGAGAAATATGGAAAAAAAGGAGAAGATGCTCTTACTAATTGGATTGGAATCCCTACAGAACAAAGAGACAGCTATTGGCCTTTTTGTGGAGGTGTTAACCACTTCAAAGAAGAAAACCGAAAGGTGAAAGGACTAAATCCAAATTAATAATTTGTGATAACCTTCAACACAGGCCTCTCCCAATATTCATTCTTGATCCTGTCTGCCCCCCCCCTCATTTTACATCTATGGACTTTAATCAGGGGTTGTATGGGTGTGGTGGTACATGCCGTTGATTTTAACAACCATGAACTGGGATCAAATCCCACATTGGCCACTTTTTTTTTATGACAAAAGTTCAACCCCACCAGTGAGTGTATAAGTATCCAAATGGGGCTCTGGCACCTTGTAAGTACAAAAGTCAAATGCTTTTAATATATAGCAGTCACTAACCATGATTATTCATCCCACTGTGAAAAAAACTCTTTAACATTTAACATGGATTACCCCTCCTCCTTTTTTTAGGGGGGATTAAAGAGTTGACTATTTTCAATTCTATACAACACCCACACAAATCCTTTTTAAAATTTCATAGTTTTGCAATACACACCATTTGCAAAGAAGTGGGGTGGAGAAAAAGATAGAAACAATTTGAAAAAACACACACAAGTAGACTATTGAATTTAGAATTTTAAAAAGGAAACTTGAATTTGAATAGAACAAAAAAAAAAAAGTGGAAAATGAATAAATAAAAACTTACAGAGTATTAAAAAAATTAAAAGGAAAGAGGAAGCGAAGTCATTTCTCAGGATGATGGGATGGAAAGAGCCTTAATTTTCCTTGACACAACAACATAGGACATTGTTAGCAGAGCTGTGTCAAGTCAGTGGACTATGCTTGTCTCTAACACACTGCTCTCAGCAAAATGATTGGGTTGGTTCGCCAATGATGAGCACTCACTGGTGGAGTTGGACTTTTGCAAGGAATCTGGGGCCATTCAAGCAATTTTTTATTTCCAAAAAAAAAAAAAAAGTGCCCAATGCCAGTATACAATCCCTGGCTGTTGAAAATCAACAGTTTTAGACCACCAACCCAGGTCTTCAGACCCAATCTATAATATGAATTAGGATTTTTAAAAATCTCTTCCATTTAGAATATTTCAGGATTAACACACTTTTTAGTGAGGATCCAAAAATTGCACATTAATGTACATTTATTTTTTAACTTATAAAAAATTACAAATAATATTATAAGGGAATAATTTCAGGAATTATTAAAGTTAATAAAACTGGAAAATAAATAAAAAGTGCTAATAAAATTTACTTAAAAAGAAAATCTTTTAAAGATACTTTATGTTTGTTTGCTTATGGGCTAGAAACCATTTAATTGTGCATTCTAGCTGATCATCTTCAAAAGGCATGCATGTCTTTCCTCCCCTGTGTAAGTCCTTTCCAATAGCAGAACATTTTACTTTGTCGAATTTCTTTTCAAATGTGTAGACATAGGGTGCACTTACAGTAAAAGCAGTCGCTAACTTCTACCCACCATGATTATCATGGCCTGTACCACGTGTACTAGGGATAAGCAAAAAAAAACATTTTTTCTTTCCAAGACACCTACTGTTGGAATGTCCACTACAGACAGTTGCTAATGTTGAAGATCTGTATGAATTTGTAAATAGCAGATAGACTTGTCAGAGATTTAATCACTTTTGTAAATATATTTATGGTTATTTGTCTGACTTGAAAGGATCAGGTTCTTAATCTATCTCATTGTTTCTTGTATAGTAATCTATATAATTGTTTCTGTTTAACAATATTGTATATTGACACAATTATTATCCCTGGTGAGGAATATTACGTTTACGGGGGGTGGAAGGATGGTCTAAACTGTTGGTTTTCGACCACTATGACCCGGGATCCAATCCCACATTGGGCACTTTTTTCTGATAAAAAAAAAAATGCTCCAATGGCCCCCAATTCTTGCAAAAGTCCAACCCCACCAGCGAGTGCAAGTAACCAAACGGGCCTCTGGCACATTTGTAAATGCAAAGTCGAACTGCTTTTCACATGTGTAGACATGTGGTGCACTTACAGTAAAAGCAGTCGCCTACTTCTACCCACCATAATTATCATGGCCTGTACCACGTGTACTAGGGATAAGCAAAATATATATATTACGTTTTGTGTGTTGAAATAAAATGAAATACCAGATGGATTGGTGACTTTGCAGCCACTTAGGTTATCGAACAAATACAGCTGTACGACAACTAAACTGTCCTAAAGAGAATGGAAATTGTACATTTGACATATGGGTGGCTCCACTGCATTGCTATTAATTAGGATATGCATGTCCTTAAAATTTTACACAAATAAATTTGCTGGCAATGCGTTTCTTTTTTAAATCTCTACAGACCTTACTGCAATGATATGATTTAATGAATGAGAGGGCTTGGCTCATCAGTAGTGAACCCTCTCAGCGGTTTCGCTCACTACTGATGAGCCAAGCCCTCTCATTCATTAAATCATATCATTACAGTAAGGTCTGTAGAGATTTAAAAAAGAAACGCATTGCCAGTAAATTTATTTGTGTAAAATTTTAACGATAGAGGGCAATAAAATTTAATTTACTAATATATGCATGTCCTGACTAAGGTGGCTTTGCTTCAGAGTCGGAAGTGGTAATTGAATTTTTAGTGAAAAAGTTGTATTTAACTAACATTGTTTTGGAAATATTCAAATTGATTAAAAATGTTGAATATATTTTCATTGTTCAAATTAAGGAAGGTTATATAATAGCTTTATAAGAAATAAAACCATCAAGCATGAATGTATCTTTTCAAATAAACTAAACTTTCTACAACTTCCTTGCTGCAAAAAAAACAATGTACTCAATGGTTTTCTTATATATATAGATGGTGCATTATGTTTAATGTAGCTTTAGATTGGAGTACAGAGCACTTTTTTTCCGAAAACAATATCAATAAAGAAGATTCTACATAAAATGTTCCTCCCCAAGACACAAATGAAAAAAGATTTACAAAGAATGAATAATTTGGTATCCCATCTGATTTTGGTCTTTTCCCTATCTCTAATACCCTTCACAATGGCTTAGACATTACATTTGCTAAAACACAAGTGTGATGTTAGAATTATAGCAGGAGATCCCACTATGGGGGGTACAGTTTTAGCTCAAGACACAGGAAGCCACTACTCACCACTCTGGGTGACAGTCTCCAGTGCCTTGAGGGAACCTGAATGGAAGCGGCCTCCCTCTCCTCGGATCCGGTTCATGGCGTGCCGGTGCCGTGACTCATGCAGGTACTTGCGCCGCTCCTTAGGAATCTTGCCATTTGCTTCCAGCTTAGCCCGAGCCTGCCTTCGCTTGAGGATTCGCTGGTATTGCTTGGCATTGACATAGAGGGGCTCCTCCTCCACCAGCTCTGCACCCCCGGGGAGGGGGATCCTGCTGGCTTGGCTGACTGTGTTGGTGACTGGAGCAGCTGTGGAGGCAGGCACCACCTGCTGGAGCTCCTGCACCAACCTGCTCTGTTCCACACAGTCAATGTTTCTCTTCCTAACTCTTTCAGGGACTTTAACAAACTAGTTTTGCATTTAAAAAAAATGATACCTAACAATCTTTTCTGCATTGAACATGTACCAAATATGCCACAACATCTGCTAAGACAAATTTGCTTTGGATTGTCCAATACAGTAGAACCTCTATGAAAGAACACCACTCTGCAAAGGATAATTTCCCCATCTCACCAAAAAATTTAACATTCTTACTAATTAGGAAATACCCATTAAGAGGACACCTCTCCCTAAAGGAAACTGACTCTCAACTAAGTGTTGTCTTTACAGAGAGGTAGTTCTACTTTGTAACAGACACCTATCCAGATCTACAATCAGAATTTGTCGATGAGTGGGTTTTGAGCAGCCACACACATGGACACAACTTAAGGAGGTAGAAAGTTATTGCTGGTCGTTTCGTTTTTTGAAAGTGATAGAGGCAATTTTGTTCACACTTGGTTATCTCATGTGTTTTCAATAAAGGTCACTATAAAATCTTTCAGAGTTATTGTCCTGATATAAAGGTACAACTGCTAAAAGGTACAACTTCCATAAGTTTTGTTCAGTTTTGTCCGGCCTCTCCCAAAGGTTCTGTTTTAGTGCATCTATTGCAAGCCAAAATCTGTTCTGCAGCCAAGCTACATTTTAGACAAGTGGGGTAGATTTTGTTGTTATTTTATATCTTCAATTGCTTGAGATGGCCTGTTCTAAATCTTATTAGTGGTGTTTGGTGCTGTCTATTTCCAGGAAAAAGAGCAAGCACTAACCCACAAGGACAGTCTCTCTCCACACACACACAAATTATATAATTTATAATTACATCAGGAACTTCTCTATTTTTCAATACCTTTACCTTTAAATCAATTATCTTATTGTGCATCAGCCATCCCACTAAAAGATATCATCAATAAAAAATGCTTACACATAGGTTTATATTCATTTACCAACTGAATGTAAGTTTGTATATATTTCATTCTCCATTGAGTACATCTTCCATTTATTTCTAACTACAGAAAGGACAAGATCTCAATAAGACCATTTATCTAAAGGGTGTAGGTAGTACATACCATGACAATGGAATTCCTCTGGGACTGCTGCTGTTGCTGCTGTGAGGTGGTCTGGGAGGTGGCTGTAGGCTGGGGGGAAGGGGAGGCCACCACTGGGGTGGCTTGTAGGGCCCCTGCTGGGATCTGGATCAGACCTACACACCACACATCACACAATGACCACATTTCACAAATATAGGACATTAAGGAGTCACCAGCTCTCTCTTGATGTAACCCCTGGAGCCACTACGTACTCAAGTTGCCGGGTTGGTCATTAGACTTAATGTCTAATAGTGGACATCCAGTTTAACTGATGTCGACAGGCTGATTTGTATTTGGGAAGGTTTTTCAGGTCTTCAGGGGTCAATATGCTTATTCCTAGGAAGGTGGGAAATCGCCAGGTAACAAGATTAACAAACAAGTATCCAAGGTATATAACAATCCTACAACAGCTATAGCAATAGGTTTCTTTATAACCATTTAATCGAGCTGGCTTTATAGACATCACAGCCCTAGGTGCATTAAAACAACTCCAAGTAAGCCTAGGTGGTGATTCTGCAACAGCTACCATACACTCCAGTAACAATATATTCTCTAAATAAAAAGGCATATATTGGATCAAAATATCATTTATTTTACCAATATTTCAGTTGGCTGAACGCCAACCTTTATTAAGGTATTATAACATATTAATGTGTGTGACATGTGACACATTAAAATGTTATAAAACCTTGATAAAGGTTGGTGTTCAGCCAACTGAAATATTGGTGAAATAAATGATATTTTGATCCAATATATGCCTTTGTATTTATGGATTGCTCTATTTTCAAAACATATATTCTCTATTGCTTCAATATAAAAGTACTTATGTCTTGGTGTACTTTGTGATTTCCAGACTTGGCCATCTAGGACCTTCCAGAGTGGCTGGCTGCAAGATTTTTTCCCCACCATGCATGAAGTTTTGTGACCCACAATTTTAAAGGCCAAACCACATAATTGACTTATTTATCAATGAGTTCATCTCCAACCATCAAAAAGCTCAACATTCTTGATGGCCTTATATGATTGTGTAGTGATTAAGAAGTAAGAATATATATGTGATTCTTACGACATAATCCAAATTTTGAAGTTTATCCCTCTTTTATATAATGTGAGATCATCACATATCTTGTCAAATAGACAACACAAGGAAGGTCTACAACTACTAGAAGATAGACAGGGAGTCTACATCATATACACTCATGGACAAAACTTAAGAAACTTGTATCTTTTAGCATGTATATTAGGATGCAGACAATTGCTTGTATTGATGCTATTGTAGGCATTGGTGCGAAATGGACATTGGCCTACTAAATCACAACAAAGTGGGAAAATACAACAAAGCAGATGTCGGGGCGGTGAACAAAGCTATTTTTCTATAACAATAATTATAAACACAAAGTAATAAGACCAAATCCAAATAAATAAAGTGTGTGACGTTTTGGTAACAACGCTGTTACCGAAACGTCATACACTATTTATTTGGATTTGGTCTTATAACCTTGTGTTTATAATCTATAATCCAAATTGTGCCTTATCACTATAACAATAATACCTAGTGACCCCACCCCACATATTTTAATCTCAGTACATTGCCCTTAGACACACTAAGGCCTTATGATTTAACAAATTGGTGAGATATCTTCAGTGAGAGAAGTGAATCACTCACCTTGCTGGGTCTGGACATAGCTGGTGCCCCCATCCACTGCTACAGGCTGGTACACCAGAGTCTGTCCATCTGAGGTCTGGATCAGCTGACTCTGCTGGGGTTGTTGGATGATGATCTGCACCACATCATCAACACTGCAGTACCTGCTGTGATAGAAGTGTCCTCCCTAGTACACGTGTTACAGGCCATGATAATCATGGTGGGTAAAAGTAGGCGACTGCTTTTACTGTAAGTGCACCACATGTCTACACATGTTAAAAGCAGTTAGGCTTTTGCACTTACAAATGTGCCAGAGCCCCGTTTGGTTACTTGCACTCGCTGGTGGGGTTGGACTTTTGTAAAAATCGGGGGCCATTGAAGTATATATATTTTTTTAAACATAAAAAAGTGCCCAATGCGGGATTCGAACCCGGGTCGTAAGGGTCGAAAACCATCCTTCCACCGACCCCCAAGTGTCCTCTTACTGGAGAGCAGCTAATTATTTTGGTGATGAAAACTGTCCTTTACAGAGAGAAGTCTTCTCAAGGAGTATGTTTTACTGAATGTAGATGGTGTGTAGAGAAATGACCAGGGCCTTCTTACCTGTTGCTGTCCCTGCTGACCAGAAAGTTGACTGATAGGGATGACTTGGATCTGCGGCAGACATACACACATGCTCCATTATCACCGCAATCTACCAGACCCACCTGCCACCGGCCGACACACAGGGCAGTGGGCTGTAGCTGAGGAAGGAAGGAGTTGGGTAGGGAGGTGAGGGAGTAGGGAAAGAGAAAATAGAAGAGGAGAGAAGATATATAAAGGGGTAAAAAAAAAATAAAATATAAAAAAAAAGTTTGCCACAAAGCACTGAAAATAAAAACAAGTGAGAAAGTAGATAAATCTGTGGTGGGTACCTGAGGTAAACAGTGTTGGGACTCGGCCTGGGCTTGGATCTAAAACCAAACCAAGGTGTTGTGATGGAGCTAACCTAAGTCAGCTGGTGAACGGAGGGAGAGTGTTCTCTTCCATTTGGTGCCTTGTGCATACACAATTGTGGAGGTGGGGCTCTATTGTTGGGCATGATATTGGATGCCGGTCCACCATTGTCAGGACAAATAATGCTAGGGATTACTGTTGGACAAATAATGGACAAACTAGGGTTCATTGTTGGGGAAAATAATGGACAAACTAGGGATAATTGTTGGGGCAAATAATGGACAAACTAGGGATAATTGTTGGGGCAAATAATGGACAAACTAGGGATAATTGTTGGGGCAAATAATGGACAAACTAGGGATAATTGTTGGGGCATATAATGGATAAAACTAGGGTTCATTGTTGGGGTAAATAATGGATAAACTAGGGTTCATTGTTGGGGAAAATAATGGATAAACTAGGGTTAATTGTTGGGGAAAATA